>JASVER010000057.1:3998936-4316140 GCA_030449065.1 Oceanodroma leucorhoa | reverse complement strand
GGGCCGGGCCGGGCCGGGCTGGCGGGGTGCGCGGCTCCACGTGACTGCGGGGCCGGGAGAAAACCGGGGCCGGCGGCGGCGGCGGCCGCACTGCGCCCGGGCGGCGATCGCGGGAGGCGCTCGGCAGCCGCTGCCCCGAGGCTTTCGGCGCGCTGGGTCCGGGCTGGCTCTCCAGAATCATGGACTGTGCTGATATGCCTTGCTTGCTGTCAGTGAGTACAGCCCTCTTCTTCCTCGGCTTCGCTCTTTACTTTTGGTTTTCGTTACGGTTCTTGATTTTAGTTTTTTAAACTTTATTTTGTTCTCGTCCCCGTTTCCCCCTCCCGGGGTCCGGCGGCGGGACGCGAACCYGTGCTCGCCCGAGCCGGGCGCCCCTTCCCCGCCGGGCGCCGGGGTCCCGCCGCAGCTTCGCCCCGACCCGGCCCGGCGGGGCGAGCGGGGCCGGGATGCGCCGGAGACCCGCCTGCCCGTGGGGGCTGCCGGGCGGCGAGCAACCTGGGGCGAGCGGCTGATCCCTGCCCGCCGGGGCGCKCCTGCTGCCGCTCGGGGGCTTCTAGTGTCGTTTTGCCATTTATTATTATTATTTTTAAGTTTATTCGGAAGAGGAGGAGGAGGAGGGGGGGTTGCTTCTTATCCTGACTTTCCTTGTTGTTTGTTGTTGCGTTTTTTACACCCCAGAGACACCATGATTCCTGGTAACCGAATGCTGATGGTCATCCTACTATGCCAAGTCCTGCTAGGAGGTACTAACCATGCTAGCCTGATACCCGAGACCGGCAGGAAGAAAGTCGCAGAACTTCAGGGACAAGCCGGATCCGGACGCCGCTCTGCCCAAAGCCATGAACTCTTG
Organism: Oceanodroma leucorhoa; assembly: GCA_030449065.1. NCBI lineage: Eukaryota > Metazoa > Chordata > Aves > Procellariiformes > Oceanodroma > Oceanodroma leucorhoa. The sequence goes on along the minus strand of JASVER010000057.1, from coordinate 4,315,290 downwards.
CGGGGTTTCGAAACAACTCTGCTGCAGATGTTTGGGCTGCGAAGGCGGCCTCAGCCCAGCAAGTCAGCCGTCATTCCTAGTTACATGCTGGATCTCTATCGGCTCCAGTCTGGAGAAGAGGAGGAAAGCCTCCAGGAAATTAGCCTGCAGTACCCTGAGCGATCTACCAGCCGGGCAAACACCGTGAGGAGTTTCCACCATGAAGGTCAGTGATGGGAGGAGGTAAATTCCCAGCCCCAGTAGCGATCGGGATTTCCTTGCGTTTGGAAGCTCACAAATGCATTTAGAAGCAGGACGCGCCCGGCCCTAAATTTATGAGAGGAAAACCGCCCCCCCCCCCCCCCCCAAGCCTGCTGTGTGTGGGTGACAGGCATGCTGCTCTGTATTTTTTCCAGCATCCTGTGCTTAACCCGAGCTTGACCATATTTTGAGGTGCTTTCGCTTCTGTTGACAACAGCGAGTTTCCTTCGGTGCCTCTGCCTCGGGGTCACTCCCTGGGCTCGCGTGGATTTAATGGCTCTGGATCGGATGCGGGAGTAAAGTGAGGGCGGGATCTCGCCCCTGGTGTGTTTCTTTTGAACTATCAAAGCGATTGCTGCCTGGTTTTGCTCTTAAGAAAAAAAAAAAAATCCAAAAAAACCCCTACTCGAATTTAATACTTACAGCTGTGTGTTTATAAGGTTTATTCAATAGGCCCTTGTAATCTGATCCAAATGTTTCCTAGCGGATGTTTCTTTTCCAAAGTAAATCTGAATTATTAATCCAGCCGCATCATTACTGTGTTGGAATTTGCTTCTCTTTCCCCCCCTGCCCCCTGTGCCCCGTAACAAGGCACCTCTGTGCTCCGTGGTGCCGCACCTCACCGGGGAGATGATTTTGGAGAGACAAGGGGGGGGAAGCAAAAGAGGAAAAGCCTCCCTGAGAGGGGAAGCGAGATGGGAAGGGGTGACCCAGTCCAGGCACAGGCATGCRGAGGGCGAGCGAGCGGCGCCGGGGCAGGAGCCGCTCCGGGTCCAGCCGGGAGGGATGCGCGGGGGAGCGGAGAGGTGCCGGCGGCTGCCAGGCAGGTGAAGCGTAGGTGCGTGCTGTGGCTGTGCCGGGGGCTGTGGCTGGGTGCCCCGAGGCTGACGTGCTCTTGTTTGCTTTTTGTACCGCTTCCCCCCGGCCCTGCTCCCCTCCAGAGCACCTGGAGAGTGTCCCGGGTCCCAGCGAGGCGCCCCGGATCCGCTTCGTCTTCAACCTCAGCAGCGTGCCAGAAAATGAGGTGATCTCCTCGGCGGAGCTGCGGCTGTACCGGGAGCAGGTGGAGGAGCCGAACGCGGTGTGGGAGAGGGGCTTCCACCGGATAAACATTTACGAAGTGATGAAGCCGCTGTCGGAGCGCGCTCAGGCCATTACGCGCCTGTTGGACACGCGTCTGGTGCACCACAACGTGACGCGCTGGGAGACCTTTGATGTGAGCCCGGCTGTGATCCGGTGGACCAAGGACAAGCAACCGAACCACGGACTGGTGATYGAGGTGACCCACCTCCACCACGCACAGACTCATCAGGGCAAACACGTCAGGATTAGCCGATCTTTACCTCAAGGGCGCGGGGACTGGGCTCAGCTCAGGCCGCTCCTGGTCACTTTTGGGCACGATGGGCGAGGCCACGCGCTGACCCGCAGAGCCCGCCGGAGCCCCAAGCACCAGCGTTCCCGCAAGAACAAAAAAAACTGCCGCCGCCATGCCCTCTATGTGGATTTCAGCGACGTGGGCTGGAACGACTGGATCGTGGCACCCCCGGGGTACCAGGCATTTTACTGCCACGGGGACTGCCCCTTCCCTCTGGCCGACCACCTCAACTCCACGAACCACGCCATCGTGCAGACGCTGGTGAACTCCGTGAACTCCAGCATCCCCAAGGCCTGCTGCGTGCCCACGGAGCTGAGCGCCATCTCCATGCTCTACCTGGATGAGTATGACAAGGTGGTCCTGAAAAACTACCAGGAGATGGTGGTGGAGGGGTGCGGGTGCCGCTGACCCCCTTCCCCGCCGCCCTCTCCTCCCCTCCTCTCTCCCTCCCGTCCCACCCCAGAACTGCTTGCTATAGCTGGACTCTTCTCTAAACTAAACGTTCACCTTGACCTTATTTATGACTTTATGTGCAAATGTTTTTGACAATAATGATCATATATTTTGACAAAATATATTTATAACTACATATTAAAAGAAAAAAATAAAATGAGTCATTATTTTAAAGGTAAACGCATTTTGTGTCTCGCCTCTCAGGGTGCTGCTGAGGCTGTGCTGGCTGGGAGTGCAGCAGGGAATATATATCTCCTCTCCTTCTCATCTTCTCCCCACCCCCCCCTGCTTTCCCCCCACCCCTTTTCCCCTTAAAGGCTTTGCAAATTTTAGTCTTTCTATTTCTCGCCGAGGTACCGTGGATCCCCCTGTGCTGGGGCTGCGCCACGTGGGAGATGAGGGTCCCTGGAGATTAAGAGCTGCTTCTCCCGGCCGCTGGGAATAGAGCCGACCTTGCTAACCTGGCCCAAGTGTTTGCAAAGCAACCCACCAAAAATGCATTTGAAAAGAAGGTGAAGAKTTACCTGAGGGCTTTATGCTAAACCCACTGGGTTTTATACCCTTCGTCCATCTTCAGGATTCCCCAGGTTTTAAAACTATTAACGTTTTCCCCCCCTCTCCTCCCCTCCCCACTGGAGATTGGCTTCTTTGGGAAGCTTCAAAGGTTTGCACGGGTCCTTTGAAGATCAAATCGCCCCATTACAATGCCAAAAAAAAAAAAAAAGGGTACCTGGAGCAGTTAAATATGTGTTAGCTAATAGCTACCTGTGCTGTGTCCTTTCCAAATTGCTTCCGAGCAGGAAGGTGATCAGAGCCGAGCAGGTACAGTTGAAGGTATCTAGGGCCTGAAACCCCTGACTCAAATGTATCTTCCAAGTGTTTGGCTTGGAAAATAGGGAGCTGTGCCCTGGGCTGGGCGGCATGGTGGGGTGCGTGCGTGGGGCTCGTGTCCTCGGTGATAGTGGGAGTGGGAAGGGAGGGGAGCAGGGCGAGGGTGCATGATGCATTTTTTTTCCTTTTTTCTTTTCCTTTAATAATTGAAGCTTTCCAACCCTCCARAAGGGGCAGCTTAGTTGAAACCAATAAAAACTGGAGTGGAAAGCTTGCCAAAAGCCTTGGCTCCCTGAAGAGTGCAGGTGGAGAGAGGAGATGGGAGCCGCCGGGGGAGGCGAGCATGGCCCTGCGTTTCTCTCGGAAACAAAAAACCAGCCTCAACCTCCTCTGTACCAGCGAGGCTTTTCCACCCCTCCATCCCACCGGGTGCCACAGCATYCCCTCGGCTTCTGGAGAGCCCCCGGGTGACTCTGTGCCTCCCCAGCTGGGTGCTCCGGGGTCCCCACAGCCTGCCGGCACCCCACGGGGCAGCGATGGGTGCTTGCTATGGGGACCAAACGTCCCCGGCATGGCAGGGCTCTGCGTGGGTGCTTGCAGGGGTGCAGCAGACCGGGGGGGATCCCCCCACTGCTGGGGGCCGGGGTTATTGCTGCTGTGTCTCCGGGGGCCCCCTCGGCCCCGAGCTGACACTCTCATTCCTGCCTTTAGAAGGGAAATGTGTGGCCCGGGGCATCGGCGACCTGCTGCCTCCCCTTTGATGCCTGCATATCAGACATAGCCATGCCAAAGAAAGAATTTCATTTTGAAGTGGCATCAGCTAAAGGCGAGCGCCTTTCAGCTGCCTGACAGGGCAATTACACACATCTCCGCCGATCTGCCCCGCCGCCGATAACCCCGGCTGCTGCGGGGCCGCTGGGGAAAAGGGGGTCTCCGGGCCCCACGGCAGCCCTGGCTCTCGGGGCCGTGGGGCAGGCACTGTGGGAGGGTGCCTCGGAAAAAAAAAAAAAAAATCACTGTGCTTTTCTTTTTTTTTTTTAAAAGAAAAAAATGTTAAAGAGGCTTCTCCCAGGTTTGCTTCCCTGCTCGTCGGTGCATCCCGGGTTGTCCTGGAGGCTGAAGGCCGTGAGGGYGTTACAAAGCTAAGCAGCATGTCCGCAAACGGCCCTTGGAGTTAGATCATTCTCGTTGTAGGAGTCTCCAACTGCTTTGCTGCGTTCCTGCTGCTTTATGGATCTGTTTATTTTGGTGCTTATTTTTGCATCGCGTTTAAATGATGAAATCAAAGCTTCAGCCCCGTGGAGGCAGAGGCACCTGCTTTTCCAYAGGTGCTGCGAGGGGAGAGGTGGTCCTGGTGTGTATGCGGCCTTGGGGAGATTCTGCTTTGCTTTGGTTTTCCTGCCCTGGCGCTGGGCTGTGGGTTGGTGAGATCCTACATGGGGTGTTCTGCTCAGAAACCGTAGGAAAAAAAGCAACTGTTTATTAAAAAAAAAAAAAACATAGTATTTAAATTTTGTAAATTTTATAAGAATCTAAACTGTGGATATAAACCAGCTGACAGTAAAAGTGATGTATGTAACGAAATATTCGTGGATGCATTAAGCAGCTTACTCAGTGGAGCACATCTAAACTTGTGCATTTAACACAGACTGRGAGCAGGGGCTGAGGGTTTCCCTCCCCGTGTGTTTACATCCCTCTGTCCCGCCCGGGTGCCAGACTGCTGCATGGCCTCGCGCGATCAGAGAGGCGTTTAGCGAAATTCTCAATCTGGTAGATTGTTTAAAAATAGGAAAAGACAACAAAATTGTCAGGGAAGACAGAATCAGGTCCTTTTTCTAGTTTCCAGCTGATAACCAGTGGCGGTTTTTTCCCACCACTTCAATTTGCGCTGGGTTTTGCTGGTGATAATCAGAGCTCTCTTCACCGCCCTGGCAAGGGGGAGAGGGGTTGCTTTTGGGAAGCTGTGAGTTAAGCGCTGGCGCGGAGAGACCCGGGCATTCCATGCAGCGTTTCTGGCCATTGTTTTGTGCATTTGTTGCAGCAGTCGTGCGGTTTAATCCTGCGCTCTGGAATTAGCGTGATGACTGGTCCCGTCCGTTTGCTGAGTGCTGCTCGCCATCGACATGCCGATTTGGTGTCTTGCTGTATCCGAAACTACCTTGCTCACGCAAAAGAGAAGAGCTGGAGTGTTGGTTTAGTCTCAGATAGCCARTGTTTAGCTTTGCTTAAAAGTACAAGTATATCTGCTTTATAAGTGCAATAATTGCCCTGACCGTGGAACGTATTATTTGCAAATGTTACTTATTTCRGAGCGAGCGCTTTGTTTGTGGTGGCTGGCACAGAAATCCCTGCAAGGCCTGAGATAAGGCATATCAGTTTAATCCCCCTCTTACTCAGGCCAAGCTGTGAACAAAAGGGGAACGGGTAGAAGGTGGGTGTGCAGCCACTTGCCCACCATCTGGGTGTCCTCCTGGCAGCTGTGGCCCACAGCCCGGCGTCCCAAGAAGTGTGAGCTGGACGGTAGATGCTCTGCGGCTCACCGTGATGCGACTTCATCTTCGGGCCTCCCGCAGGAAGGCTGTGACTTTTGATACCTGAAAAGTACTGTCGTACTGAAGCCTGTGYGGCTTATGGATATAGGAAATGAGGAGAGTATCTCAGCAGGGTTTAGTAACCTCCTGCGGCTCCAGCTGAATTGTTCACGGTGGTTGTTGGTGAGGGCCACTGGGCGTTGTGCAACAACATTATTGCTGGAGCACGGGGTAAGGTGTGCTGGAAAATGGGGTCCCAGGCTCTGCCATGTGTCAGGAGCTCCCCCCAGAGACCTGTGGTTACCCTGATCCCATCCTCAACCCCTCCTCTTCTGGCTTGTAGGCTCCCAAGAGTCTTCTGGCAGGACTTTCTTCTCCCAGGCGAAAATTTGCCCCCAAGTCAAAGCTTACAGCATCGTTTTGAGAAAAGCTGCTGTCCTGGAGATGCCGTAATTGAGGASTGCTGCTCAGACAGCCGGGCTTTGCTTGTAGCCACAGGGTCCGAGGCTTTGCAAATTAGTTTCTAAAAATGCAAATTGGTTTGGAAGAGAAGCACCGAGGTTTGCACATTGCTATTTTGGGACGAACACAGAGGCTTTGCTAAGGAGCCAGCAAAGGAAGATGGAGGCCCTTCTCATTTTGACTGCTGTACTTGGACACCTCTGGCAAGCTTCTCGCCTGYTACAATAACGATTAGCACAGTCTAGCTGTGATGGCTTGAAAAACTATTGGATCTTGGCATCAAGAGATGCTTTGTTCTCTTTATTCTGGGGTTTCATAGCACGACAGCAGCTCTGAAGGTCCTCCACTGTGCATAGTCCCTATCTGAAATCACAGGACCTAAACAGGTAGGAGGAGATRTTACTGCCCTCCTATAGATAAGGATCTTGGGCACAGAGAGATGGAGACTGGGGCACAGTCATGTATGGAGAGCAGGCAGAGGCGGAAAAGGTATCTAACCACCTCGGTCCCTGTCATCTAGACACCAAACTCTTCTCTGGTCTTGAGTCTGGCCTTCTGAAGATCCATCACTTGACCTCAAAGCAATGGTGGATTCCTGCATAATATAATGAAAGAGGAGGCTACAACGTCCATGTCGTTCTCTAGGCAGGCATGATAATGACAGGGAGTATCAGAAATATCCAGACACTGGATATTTCCTTCTCTTCATGGATCCTGCATTCAAGTTTGGAAGTGTAAAATAGGATTTTTAATACATTATTTTCACCTGCCTTCTTGAAGAAGCACCTCAAACTTGCTCCTTATTTGACAGCAGAGCATCCACCTAGACACAAGCAGTGAAGGGGAAAATCCATCAATCAGTGCTTGCACCTTAGCAGAGCCCAAGGAGGGATGAGGCCGCGGTGAACTCTGGCTCWGTTGGATCAGCCGTGAGTCATTTATTCCACCCAGCAGATGAACGCATGTGCTGRGACTTTGGTTCTGCACGGTCCGTCCAAAATTTGCCCTGACTTGGAGCCCCATGCTGTTTTTCCCACTGTCAGCATTTTTCATGCACTGCCTCCTGCCCGTGCCTCGATGCCGTGTTCTACATGAACAGCTTTGCGGAGGGCACGGCCCCATCGACCCCTTGTGTCCTCCCAGGACTCTGGCTTGGCTTTGCGAAGAGCTGCTCTGAGCCCGTTTGCTGAGCAATGGCAGCAGAGTCAAGGGGAGAGCCCCCAGCATCCGTGTCCATCAGAGGCGTCATCCCCAGYCCCGGAGGTGTGCTTGGAGGGCAGACCACAAGGGCTGCCTGGACCTTTTGCGCAACCAAAAGCCATCACCAGTAGGATTTCACCCTAGAAAGGATCTGTGATGAGCTGCCTCTTCCATAACATCAGGGAGCCAAGGAAAGCTTTATCCAAAACCAGCCCGATGCTTTGGATCTCTTCATACGCTACAGATGTGGCCGCATCTCGACATGCTCACCTTGTCTCTGTAGCTGGCTGGTTGTATTTACATCGTCAGCATTTCTTCCAGCCTTCTTTTCATTCAGGTGCTGGCACATGATGTGTTTAGAAATGCGGAATTTCCTTTCCACTCTTGGTCTCCCCCTTTGCCTGGAGATCACAGATGTGTAGATCCAGGGATACCAACAGTTCCCAGAGGACAAGTTGGCTCCCAGTCCTAGCAGACTATGGATGGAAAATGTTGATGTTACTCTACCTTCACAAAAAAAAAAAAAAAAGTCTGTGCTATTTCTCTCCAAAGGTCCACCTTGTGCTGTAGGAGAAGGCAGGAACACAGCAAGCCTATAACGATGTTTTTCTGGAGTACCCACCAGCTGCCAGCCATTTACAGGTCAGAGCTTCCTGAGCCAAAATTAGGGTCATTGTATTTAATAGGCCAGCATGAATTTTACATCCAGAAATTTATAGAATTACTTTATAAACCTTATATTTTTTTCAGATCAGCATTATCCTGTGCCAGTGATTTCCACAGTTTGCCTAGCCATTCCTTTTGAACTGTTTCCTTTTATTTGTTTTGAAACCATCACCTAGAAATTCATAGTCACGCCCCATAGTTCTTGTGGTTTTGGACACAGTGAGCCCCTGCTTCCTATTCCCTTTCTCCACACCAGAGATCGCATCTCCTCTGCTCTGCCAAATCTATCATCCTTGTCCTCTGCCGTGCCCTCACCAGGCTGAAGAGGCCCTGGGGTCTATTGGATTTGGTGGAAGTTGGTCCTTGCTGTTGCTCACCCTTCTTGGTGCTATTTCCAACAGGGCCATCTCCAGGAGGTTAACAGGGTTTGGGCAATAGTGGTGGGGGATAGAGATCACTGGTAAGACCCCTTAGCAAGTTAATCAACTTGCTGCAGTTGTAAAAATGTATTTGTAAAGCATRCATCTGGGCCCACAAAAAATAATACATCACTTGACATCTTAAAGTTTGGGAAGGGCCTGATTGACTGATGGCGGCTCCATTGCATACAGCTGCGTGCACATACAACTTGGGGCTCCTTTGCAGCATTGCAAAGGGCTTTGCACCCCTTTTCCTTTTCAAGGAGAGGTGCTGCTTGGACCTCTGCTCCTCCAGGCCCCTGAGCAGGGTGGGCAGCTGCCTCCCAGCTCTGTCCCCAGCCACTTTGGGGCTGGGCAGGGGGCCCAGGCGCTCTCCTCTCCTCTCCAGCCAGGCTCAATGTCCRTGCCGGTCGCACACAGAGGTGATGCTGTTGGGTGGGTTGTGGCCACTGCAGGACTTTCCGCACCGCCCTCAGATAATTGCCTTTGTGTTGCTTTTACGGCAGGGATTTAAAGCCCCCCCGAGCTCCTGCGTGTTTTAGCTCTGCCGTTTCCTGATTAGATAATATCACACCTCGTGAATGCGTTCGGTAACATGAATTACTCCCCTCACGCTTGAATGGAGACCRCAGGCTTCTTGTGCCTGAAAACTGAAGGCTTGGCTCGGTCTGGAGTCCCACAGGCAAAGAGCAAGTGCTTTTCCAAGTAATCCACCTGTCCCTCACCTTTCCTTCCAGTAACATGAGACTGTATGTTAGGAAGTAATTGCCTGAAACAGGCTGCACTGTTTTACATATTAGATTATATGGAAGACGGTAGGCATTTTGCGTTGCTTTTATTGGCTTCGCTCGTTTTGTCTGCGCTGTAACGCACACCTGCTATTTAATACCGAAATCAGTGAAATCCTTCATGCCAAGATTAGCTAAGACATGCTAAATTGATTATACACCTCCCTGGGGGAGCCCTGGGCAGGACGGGTCRTGCGGGAAGGCTCGCGAGGGGCTGCCTCCTGCTGCTCCTGCTCGCCRGGCTGGGGCCAGCTCCCACCCAGGGACATGCTGGGTGCATCGCTTTTAGTAGTGACTTACTTAAATAAACAGAAGCAAACGCTCCACTTGAATGCCACACCAAGCAGTCATCTCCAAGGGAGAAGGACTGGGCAGCTCAATGAAGAACCACCCATGTACTTTCTTTCATGTCTTTTGGAGTTTCCCTCTTAAACCTCCTTCCATCCTGAGTATGTACGGCTGCAATGCTCTACGTGCTTCTAATACGCTGCTCAAGCATCAAGTGCTTCTGGGYGGTGCAGAGAGCTCTTCCTGCTGGTCAACGAGGTGGCAGAGCTGGAGCTGGGCRGAAGCTTGTCCCTTTGTTGGGGGTGTCCTCGCAGCTGCGGGGTCCTGCACAGCACAGCCGAGGCAGCCGTGCAGCACCCGCCAGCCGCAACACCATCGCCCATCAGCTTTGAGCTTGACCACACTGGTGGACCTGTTGCTTTCAATCTGAGGGACGTGTGAGGAGAGTCTGCAGCCATCATGATGGGATAAGCAAAGGTAAAATGCTTCTTGGGGCTGGTGAAAGCTCTTTGGGGAGTAGAGGGTGAATGGCTGAAGGTGTGGGGCTGATGGAGACACCACGGCCCCATCGATGCTGCACTGGCTGCTCATGTGGTTGGGCTCTGGGGGGCTGTGCCCTGGACCTGCAATGGGGGGAACCCATGCTGCTGGGTTAGTCCTGGAGGAGAGGTTCTTGCTGTTGGTTTACATCGAAAAGAAAAACCCGGGCTCTAGGACATGYCCTTATTCCTGCTTCAATTCTCATGGACCCAACAGCCAACCTGAGTGCCACTTGCCTGCAGTGGTGAGATGGGGGTTGGTCCTTGCTTGGGCATCTGAGTAGAAGTGGTCCAATACAGCATGGCACAGTGCTCCTGTTCTTCATCACAGAAACCYTCACCCAAGGGCCTTCAGGTCATGAACGGGTCTGGAAGAGGCACTGAGCAAGATATCCCGTGAAACACACTGATCCTTCCCGCTTCTGGACTTGGGGGATCAGAAACAGGTATTTCTAGGTGTCATTTGAAGAGATTTAACACATACAGCTTGAGTAGTTGCTATTTATTTTGATGTTTAAAAGTATTAAAAATAATCGCTGCAGTGTTCCTTGAAAGACAGTTTGTAGAGTTGGACAGTTTCCCAGTAAGAAGCAGTCCCCAAGGATCATTTGCAAAGATAATATTTTTCATTTGATTGACCAATGGTAGCATTGAGAGGGACCAGCATGTGCCTCAGTGACAGGATGCAATTTGGGAGCAAAATCTAATGGTACAAGCAACWAAACCTAGTGAGAAGGGTTGCACATGAGTTGAGCAGCTCTTCTCTTGGACATGGCAAAAAAAAAAAAGACCTGGGGTCTTTGCTGATCAGAAAACAACTCAGAAAGCCCAAGTGGCAGAACCTGGGATGGATGAAGTGAGGATTTTCCCCTAGAGCTGCCAAAGGGAAGGCTAAAATACTGAGTGGGTTTCTGGTCAGTGCATTCATGATAAATTGTTTCAGACCTTCCTGGACTGCTATGAAGATCAAGTGATCTTACGGGAGAGCCTGGTCTTGTTCTGCCAGGAAAATTGGAGCCTGGAAGGGACTTGTGCGTGTGTCTCTGGGTAAATCCCAACAAGAGGGAAGGGCTGCTGGTCTCTGAGTAGGGACATTTGGAGAACTGGGAAAAAAAATTTCAGAAGTGAGATCCCAGATGGGCCATTTCAACAGGCCTATCAAGGACAAAAATCTGTCCTTGTTTGGAGGTGACTCCTCTTTGCCAATGGCAAAGTAAAATGTGGTCCTCAGGACAGCAGAGAGCTGTTCTCCTCTCCTGGGGGATCCCTGCAGCTTTGGGTGCAGGATGTCAGGTGAACATCTTGTGAGGACCCAAAGTCACTAAGGGAGGACCTACATTCCCAGGTGTCACCGCGGTTGTCATCAGCTGTGGTCAAAAGAGGAGCAGCCATGCTTCTGCTGCCAGAGCAGGAGAGGAGGAGTGACCTCAGAGCAAATTATTTCTCATCATCAGAATGGGGACAGAAATGCCCTTCCCTGGGTCGATGGGTAGTAGTGGGGACATGGGAAGGGGCAGTTGCTGTCCCCAACCAGACAAAGAGATTTGGAGGTGGCTGATGGAGGGAGGAAGAGGGTGGGGGGCCCTGGATGACTCCCTTGGGTGCTGGAAATAGCTAGCATTATATGGCAARCTTCACAAATTGCTTTTGCGGTAGCTCGAATAATGGCTTATAATAGCAACATGGCTTGTGTGGCCTTGGGGCAGCACGGCTGCTGGATRGGGGAGAGGAGGGCTGGATTTTCTTTCCACCTCTGTCTGTGTGGTCCAGGGTGGGTCAGTAAATGGCCTCATGCCTCAGTTTCCCCCCTTGCACGCCAGGAATGCACTCATCCTGCTGACAGTAAYGGCGATAAATAATATCTCACAAGCACCCACTATTTAAAAATCTTTTATTGCTTCCCGTTAAGCTGATGACTGTTAATGAGGAGAATTAAATTCACTGCCCTGTTGCCATTAGACAAATATGCGCTCCATCTCCATCCGAAAACCCCATTGTAAATAACTGCGGAGGAGTGGAATAAACATCATCCTTCCCAGGGCAGGGCCGAGCAGCAGGAATGAGCAAACACAGGTGTGGAAGATTTGTAAGCTTTAAAGGAGATTGGAGCTATTTGGGAATCAAATCTGGTTTTAGTTAGGAGCATCTTCTGCGAAAAAAATCCCAAACCACCAACGAAAAGACCCCACAGATGGGGCGGTGACGGCTGTCTGCAGCTGCAGCCCGGCCGTGGCGGCTGGGGCTGGGGCGGTGGCAGCATCCCAACATCCTGGTGGCTACTGGGGTGCCATGGTCCTGGCATCGTTCCCGCATCCAGACGTTTTGCCGGTTGGCATCCCCAGACCCCTGCTCGATCCGAAGCCCTGTGAGGAGAAACCCTCCTGCACCGGGTCAGCTCCTCTTGGGTTGGTGTCGTTCAGCGTGTAATTGGGGCTAAGCCTCTTACTTTATGTGGCAGGCTTTCCTTTCTGTCTTTCCCCTTTCTCTTTTGAAGGTGAAGGTTTTATGTGACTGAAATGTGTTAACGCTCCCATAAAAGTAAATGAAACACAAGCGGACGTTTTCTTTTTTTGGGCGCAGATGTGATTGGTTTGGGCCTGATCCAGAGGCCGGGAGAGTGATGGTTAGCAGTGCTGAAGAGAAGGGACGGGCAGTGTTTTCTGTAGGAAAGTGTCATTTGTGGAGCAAACTGTGACATCTCGAAGAGCCAACTGTGTACCTGTGCTTTGGGGACCGGTTCTTCCCCTCCCTGCGCTCGCAGCCCTGCCCTGGTGCTGCAGCAGTAGGGTTGTCTCTGCTGCAGAGTTAATTTTTCCAAAGGACCCTTGATACCAAGCTCAGCCCATCCAGCAATTAAGGCTACCCAAATGAGGTTGCAGGACAGAGAGTTTTTACATCATAGGAGAGGTCCCCGATGCGGCGGCCGCAGAGATGYGACACTTCGCCCAGCATCTGCCCTGCCGAGCTGTGTTTGTCCCTGTTGCTTTACAATGCAGAGGCCAACAGGATGTTTTGCACGGAGCCCATGGCCTCCTGCACACATCCGCTGCTGTTGGTTTCTTATCTTGTTCTGAACAACTCGTTTCAGACTCAGCAAAACCAGGAGCAGGGATGGAGTAAGTATTTCCTGACCTTGTTCGTACATGATGACACAGGACTCTTCCCTTTGCCCTCTGGAAAAGGCATGGCCAGGCAAAGTGGTGCAGGAATCTGCCACAAAAACACTCCCAAATCTTATTCCATCCCCACCTGGAGGACCCGCCACTTGGTGGACAAGTTGGTGGTGAAAGGCTGGTGGGAATTCATCATGCTCCGTGTTCCCTGAGGCTGGGTGGTGGCAGGACCACTTTTCCCATCTGCTGGGGACTCATGRTGAGAAGCATCTCCAAATGGTGGGGCTTCTGCCCGGCTTTGGAGTCCACCATCCCTGTGGCATGCACCGAAGAGGGAGGCCAAGGCGAGGATGTTCCACAGAGCTACTGATGCGTGGGGCTCCAGGGAGGCTGGCGGCTCCCCGCAGCACCCAGCTGGACCATACTCTATGCCCGTAGGCCTGGGCTGAGCAGAGAACCAAGTGCCCTTTGTGCGACCAAAATGAAGATTATTTGATCRTTATTTGTCCAAGTTGGTATGAAGCCAACATTTATGCCAAGGTGGGGCAGTGGTGGTTCCCCATTGCTGCTCTGGACTTCATGTGGGGAGTCTCCCCATCTCCGGGAGGAGCAGAGCGGGCTCTTTGCAACCCCTAAACTCTTGGGGAAGTTGGTGGTCAGAGCACAGATGGGATTTCCTCAGCCTGTGGTGGTGTTTTGGGGATCGCAGTTAGGGCTTGAAGCTCCATCTCATGGAGTGAATGTGACAGATGTGTGCCTGGCGTGCTCTCTAGTATCTCCCATGCTCTTCTGAAACGTGGGAAAACATGGCAGTAAAACCCAGACTTGCATGAAAAATCTTTCCCTTGCACTGAACTTGTGCAAAGCCCCAGTGTCCCAACAGCAGACGGCTTAGCTGCTTTCTCAAAGGTGGGTTATTCATTGAGATGCCTSTTTCGCAGGCACCGCCATCCTGGTCTTCACATGTGTCCTCCAAAGGAGGAACTTTGTTTGCAGATACCCCAAATCTACGACCTACATGGCAGAGCGGTGGCCTTGGCCTTTTTTGAGGAACTGTCCCACTCAGACGTTGTGTGTCCATGCCAGCTGGGCGTCCTGTCTCCAGGACTGTGTGTGTGAAACGTGTCCCTTGATATTTCAGCCTCCAGACTACCTGCCCACCCGACAAGGGAGATGCTGCCTAATGAGCAAGAGCACAGGAGCATGAAAAAAATGGATGGCCTTGCATCACCGCAATTGCACAAAGCTCCGGTGATGTCCAAGGCACCGAGCCAAGCTGCCCTATTTGCATCCTGGAGTTAGACGCCTCTCCAAAAGCATCTGCAAGGGTCTCCATCCACAGCTACCTGCAGATGAAAGGACATGTCATCTYAGAGCTGGAACAGCTTTGAAAATCCCTCCCGTGGTTTCTGGGATCACAGAACGCTTTGGCTCAGGTGACCCAAGGAGAGGGCTGCTGGGTGGGAGGAGACATGGAGTCACCCGGGCCGGCGGTGGGGCTGCTCTCCACGGTGCACACCTGCACGTCTTGGCAAAGTGGGCCCTGCGGCCTGGCAGAACTTTCTGCTGAATATTTTGGCTGGATCCGTGAACTTGTGCGGCTTTTGTGGCATGGAAACTGCCTATAATTTATGCTGAATACAGCCCCATAGATCATGTTGACAGTTCCAGAACATTATAAGATCATTTAGTCCTTTCTCACTAAAAACGATTTCAAACCACAGGGTAATTGTTTAATGATCAGTAGAWGAGCCCCGCATTAAGCCCACAATTAAGAAAAAAATCTGAAAAACAGCGCACAACACCCCTCTCCTCCACCCCCAATCTCCAGCAACTTAAAACCCAAGACCTGTCTCACCTGCTATTGCACCCAGTGGCTTGAAATTGCAAAGGCAGTGACRGCTCATGGGGAAACTTCACAGTAAGGTCCCAGCATCCCAACCCAGRACGAGTGTGCATCCAAGGTTGCCCAGCCTGCGATGAGGTTGGGTGCAAGTTGAGGAAGATGCATTTAGAGACGAAATTTAGGAGGAGCGAAGAGCCTGGATGGGTTTAGCTGGCTCATTCCCTCCGTTCGCCCTGTGCTGGGAGGAATATCCATATGGCATTTACTCCATCTCTGTGTCCAAAAGTGCTCTTAGATGTCCACAGATCCAGAGAAAAAAATTGTTAACATAGCACCAGCCTAAGGATGCCCCAGGAAGCCAGCAGAGAKCCAGCTTTTTCTCTCTCTGAACCCTCTTGAATGCATTTGGGGAGATGGCATTTTTTCCCAAGCGGAAAAGCGTTTTAGTGGTGTAAAACCAGCATAACACTGCTGAAGCCAATGGCGCTGCAGTGATTTACGTCTGCTGAGGAAATGGTTCAAAGTCCTTCCTTCAAACCTTGTTAATCTAGAGAAGAAAACTCTGTATCTCGTGCAGATCATCCTGGGGTTTCCATCCTCCAACACTCAGTGGATGGGGACATCTTAGCAGAGAAATTACGCCGTTTCCTAACCGAATTTCCCATGCATCCAAAGAAGGAGAAGTCCCAGGTGYGTGGATGTCCCACAGAGGTTTCATGGCTATCCTTCTATTCAGCGTGGACAGCTTTACACTACTTTGGAGCTTCTCCTTGCAAGATCTCTGGATCTCCCCGGAGGGCTGAGCCATGCCCAAGCTCTGAGCATCCTGACGGGTGTCACCTCCCGTCCCACGCCTCAGCCCCACCGGCCCGCCTGTGCTTTGTTTTCTTGCCCTTCTCGAGAACCGGCTGCAGGTTGTGCTTTTCCTCCGTCAACATYGTTGCTTTTATCTGCGCTGGTAGCAGCGATCCCCACCACGCAGGATTTATTTACATTGAAGGGTAAGTGGGAGGCTGTAATTGGGATGGGATTTGAAGAGGTCAGAAGGAGCCTGTGCAGGAAAACTGTAAATGAGGGAGGGCTGGGAGTTTGCTGAAGTYGTTATGCACAGATCGTTCCAGCTTCCACTCAGTGCCATTAGTTGGGGGTAAACGTGCCGCCCAGGGACGTATGTGTATACATTAATGGGGGTTTTTAAACAGACGATCAGTAATGAGCTGTTAATGTTTTCCAAGCGGTCTTTCAGCCCCACGCTCTGATTTCCTTCGGCTGCGCGGTGCGCTGGAGGATTTCAGCTCTCTTGGTCCCCGTGCGAGAGAGCAGGTCCCTTTCCACGGCCCAGGTCTCTGCTCGGTCTCAGCCCCCCRTGCTCTGTCCCTGCCTGTCTCGGCTGCCTCCAGCACTGCGGCCAGCCCTGGGGCTCGGGAGCCTGTGAGAGGGGCAGGAGAAACCCTTCCAGCTGGGGAGGGGGGCCGGAGCCCCCGGCCGCATGTGCAGAACGTAGAATAGAATAGAGTAGAACAGAATAGAATAGAATATTTCAGTTGGAAGGGACCCACAACGATCACCTAGCCCAACTGCCTGCGCGGGTTTGCCGTGCAGTGGGTTGGTGTGCCCGGTGCGAGCGCGGCTGGGAGGAAGGTGTAGGATGAAAATCCAAGGAATTGTCTTTCCAGGAAGCCCGGTTAAATCACGAGCTGAAAACTCATGGCTCGCGGCCTCGGGCGCGCTCAGGAAAACAAGAGCTAAGTCACTACACCCCTTTCCTCCCACCCCTGGCTCATCGCTGGGGCACCCTTGGGAGGTCACTTGAAGAATCGCACCAGTGATAGAAGCAGTAATTGAGGAAACTGATGCAAACGTGATCTCCCAAAAGGTTGTGTGGGAAGCAAATTTGGGAAGGATGCTCAGATAAGTGGAATTTTTGCTTTTGTGCCTTTCTTGAGCAACATCATCAGACCTAAGGGCTTCCTGTTTATTTATTCAACAATCACTGCTGTATTACACACATAGGAAATCACAAAAAAATATCTTGTTTTGAGGACAGGTGAGGTGGAAATAAAGGCTGCTGCTTAGGCTCTGGCATATTGGCTGTGCTGAGCCTCTTGTCTTGTGAGTATTTTCACGCGTCAGCAAAGTGAGCACAAACACATCCTGCGAACATCTGGCTAGGAAGATGCCTCAGCTGTGCTGAACAGTACCGGTAATAATAACGTTGCTCTGGTATAACATAGAGCAGCCCCAAAGCTGCTCTGCTCTGGGGCCAGGTAGCAGAGCTGGGCTCTGGGATGAGCCGTGGCAGAAGGCAGATGCAGAAATGGCTTTTTACCACCCTGTGGGCTGCGTTTCACCGGTGTGAAATGGCTGTGGTAAAGCTTGGGAGCTGGAGTGGACGGTGCTGCATGAAACCCAACTAGATAACAACGTGTCATCAGCATCTGTTCCCCCTGGGGAGGTTTACATCCAACTGTTCTCCCAAGCCAGCCCACCACGCAGCCTCCTCTTACTGCAAAAATGTGCTCAGATGACTTAACTTAATGACTTCGCTAAATTGAACGGTTTCCAGTAGCGCAGTAATGTGTTTGGAGAAGGAAGAGCTTTCAAAAGGAAGCTGTTTGCCCATCTAACTCAAACAACTTTCCATTGCTGATGGAGGGAGAGGAAAGGCYGAGTGCCTCACGCAGTGAGGGCAGGGTGGCCATGACTCCAGTCCCACAGCGCTTGGCAAGGGAAGCGCGCATCAGGCAGCGAAATCCAGGGATTTGGCTCTTCCCTGCATTCCCTAACTATGGGGCAACCAGCGGTGGGAATCTGCGGTGAGTCAAGATGTCCTTGCACTAAGGTGGCTTGCGAAGAGCCTGCCACRTGGCTGCGCTTACCTGGCTGCCACCCAGCCATGCCAAGGGGGCTGGGCTCCCAGCATACGCGATTTCTTCCCTTTCTCAGGACTAACTGGATTCCCCCTTCTCTCCCTGGTGGATCACAAATAGTGATCACAAATAGTGATGCTTGATAGGACAAGGGATAATGGTTTTAAACTARAAGAGGGGAGATTGAGACCAGATATAAGGAAGAAACTTTTTACTCTGAGGGTGGTGAGACACTGGCACAGGTTGCCCAGAGAGGTGGTAGATGCCCCATCCCTGAGAACATTCCAGGTCAGGTTGGACGGGGCTCTGAGCAACCTGATCTAGTGGAAGATGTCCCTGCCCACGGCAGGGGGTTGGACTAGATGGCCTTTAGAGGTCCCTTCCAACCCAAACCATTCTGTGATTCTATGGTTTGTTTGAGGAAATGAGGAATAGATGAGCTGGTTCAGTATCCTGGGGCTGGGAGGGGTGAAATCCTTTAGGATCTAAAAATATGTAACTACAAATGCTGCTTCAGTCGCATGTAATTGCTGTGAGCTCCATGGGACTGTGGACAAGGATATTGTTTCACCTTTGCTCATGTGGGGCCCAAAGAACAGTTTAACAGATTCATTTGCAATTTTCRTAACTGGCATTTTCTCCAGCAAAAGACGGGATTTGGTCAAAGAAAAAGGATAAAAAAAATACTGCTTTGGCTTCTGAAATTCCAGAAAGCCTGAGTTGTTTCACTGCAAAATTTTAGTTTCATTTGAAAGAGTGGATTCTCAAATTGAAGTTTCCCCAACCTTTTCATTCTACATTTTTTGTGATATTTTAATTTTTTTAAATTTTGACCAAATATCTAAACAGGTGGCATGATATTGGAGTTGTCCAGCAGACTGCAATTCTGGCTTCTGTTCAACCCCACCTGATGCTGTGAGCCTTTTTAATATCACAGCAACTGTGATACTGCCGTGACAAGACTCCAGGTAAAAACAGACATATCAGTTGCTCCCGTTGGCATTTTCTTCAGACCAAAGCTTCAAGACTACTTAATACACAATCAAATGCAAGCACATTTTTTTTTCCATCTTCTTTTTTCTCTCCTTTGTCTTGCAACAGGATCTACCTCATAAGAATTGGCCTGATTAATTATAGTAAATAACAAAAACAACTAGTGCATTGAAGAACCAATTATTTTTATTTCTGGCCTAGGTCTCATCTAAAGTATTTTATTCTGTTTTGTATTGGTGAGGTGTTTTACCTAATTGCAGACATCTAAGTGTGGTGCACCCCGTCCCAGCGGTTCCTCTGCAGGGAACCACCGTGGGTTGTTGGGCTTTGCTGGAGGGTCACGCTGGATCCCCCCACTTCCCTCTTTCCTGATGGGAAAGCCCCAGCATCTCCCCATTCAATACATTCAAGGACCACCTTGTTGCTGGCAAGGACTGAAATCCTGGAATGCCCCGGGCACAGCTTTGTGGGAGAAATACTCTTGACCGGCACATCACAGTTGTCATTTCACAGCCTTGATCTGTTGGAAAGAAAAAGAAAAAGGAAAAAAAAAATCCCATCGTGACGCCACGATGCAGCGGTTGTTTTATCTCACGGGGAGGTTGAATGAGGCCTCGTAATTGCCAGAAGATTTATGAGACTGGAATTATGCTCGGCTGTTGCTGGCTAATGTATCCGTGGCATGGATGTTGTGAAAGCACCTTATGAGACAACATGTAAGGAAACTTCAGAAGGTGTGTGATCTCTGGAAGCAAATGGAAAAAAACCCCACAGCCCGCAGTAGGTCGATTTGTATGTGGTGTTGACAGGGAGCCATCGTCCCCCATGGCCAAAATAAAACCTCTGGAGCTGACGTACTTGTGCGGCATCAGATAAACAGCGGTAGTGTTAAGTGTTCGTATTTCAGGCTGCCTCTAATTCTCCAGGGCTTTCGCATGCCGGGGGACTGTGCGTGAGTTATTCACAAGCCTCTTTCAAAGCAGAAAGTGTTGGAACAGCCACGTGGTTTTCTTCATTCAACATGTTCTCCCCATGAGCACAACCCAGCTCCTTTGGGAGGGACTGGCGTTTGGGGTCCGGATTCCTCTCCGGTGGAAACGCAGTGGGATAATTCAGAGCCACACTAGTGCCTGGGAAAGCGTCATGGGATCCAGCTGGTTTGGAAAATGCATCTTTGCCCTGGTGCCACCGGGGTGACCTCACTGCAAGGCTGCAGCCTGCTTTGCACGAACCCCATAGCTCAGCTGCAATCGCATTGTCATTGGATGCATTTACCTTACCGCCCCATCAAGGTCTGACGATGTACTTTAACATTTTAATGCCAAAGGCATCCCTGTAAAGGAATGGATGCTGGTTTGTGCCCTGACCCATTTGCTCTAACTGCAGCACATATTTAACTGGCTTGACCTGATCACAAGCCTACAGCACTCACCAGATTTAAGAACTGTATCTTCTAAATATTTTTCCGTTTGCACTTTTCTAAAACCTTTTTTCCAAGCTTTTCTTCCCCGCAGCTTTGTGCAGCTCTACCTACGAGCCAACAGAGGCAACAACATCTGCCCCACGCTGTGCACAGAGAGGGGTGGTCATCGCTCCCTGCAAACCTTCCCTTGATTCTTCTGTGTCCTCTTCTACTGCATCTGACTGCTGCCTTTGATTTTGTACTTCACAAGGTTAGAGAGTTCTTCTCTTTTGCAACGAGGTGAAAACAATGGCTTGCAGGTATYCTCGTAAATATTTGTGAAACAGTGGGTGACTCTGTTTGAGCAGCGGGGTGAGGAAAGTGAGGAAAAGGGTGTGAAGCTGCAAGAGCAGGCTCTGCTAGACGTGAGTTCAGGTAGAAGCCTCACCTCCTGTAAGGCAGCTCAGTGCTCTGCTCACCCCTGCCTGAAATAACCTGTGTGTCTGGAGACCATTGCATGAGACTGGCAAGTTCTATATTCACATACGTGTTTAGGTAATAGCTGTTTCAAGAATCCATGGTAAATACTCATGCTGAACCCTTTCCAAAGGCTTTACATCTCTAAGAGCTCTCTGTTTGCAGGCAYGAGGCATCCCTCCATGGCTCGTTGCTGTTCTCTTGCGGGGTTGTGGATGACCGGTGCCCGGTCTTTGTCAGGCGCATTGCGACCTGCTCACCCCAAAGGGCTACACAGGTTTGTGTTGGTCTGGCAGCAGCCGGGTCTGCCCCGGGGACCTGCTGGTGGGGGTTCCACCCCTGAAGCAYCCATCCATCCGTGGGACGTAGGGTGGTTCTGGCTGCGGTTTGGCGAATCTGACCCTGTAATAAGGACTTGGATGAAGCAAAAGCAAAGCTGGAAAAAGATAAGGGTCTGTAACACTGTGAGGAATATGCTGTGTTTGATGTATTTTTATAAATGTGAAAAAGAGCTATAGGATTTTGAAGGACAGCACTTTACAGTCTCCATAATCTTGCTTGCAGCTAACTGAGAATCAGTGATAAGATTTTCGCGTCATTTAGATGAGCTGTTCCCAGGGGAGGCACTGCCAAGTGTGCGTCTTGCCAGAGGGCAATGACATTTCAGTTCCCAGTTGCCTTCTCTTCCTCCAAACACCCACAGACCTCCCCAGCCATCACCCTCCCGTTCCCAAATTCTTGATAAACAGACTCTTTCAACCAAGTAATTCCCAAGCACTCCCCTGTAAGCCAGGACAATTATATCTGTAAATACCAACATAGGACGCACCAGGTTTGGCACCTCTGAGAAATCTAGAGGTGCAGGATTTTTTCCCTTTCTTTTTTCCTGGTCCTCAAAGGATTTAACTAGAGACTTTTCAGCATGTTGGCTTGGCTTTTGTCTTTACTCTGTGTTCGTAATGAGCTTCAGCGAGTGGAGAAGTGTCTTTCTCTGAGGAAGGGAGAGGGTTTCTGGTTTTGGTGGTTACCCCACAGCTTCACACCTTGTTTGCGAGATGCGGCTGGAGGCGTTTGGTTTAGGGTTGGGTGAGCATATTAAAAATGCTTGAAATACATATTTGAGTGGATGCATAGCCTGGAGGAGAAGATGGGATATGTTACATGGTCTTGCATAATACAGGTGAAATCTGTGTTGCCTGGAAGATGGGAATATCGCTGAGAACATGGAGAGATATAGAGCAACAAAACCTTAAAGCTGRTCTCTTTGTATTTTTGTCTTATGAACTTTGAATTGAACTTCTGCACCGGATCTGATCTGGATGAAATATCATATCTGGGGCTGATCCTTATCTCTTAAACCTTTCCTTTGTTTCTTTGATTCTTTGGGCTTTACCCTCTTGTTTTATTGTGAGTGGCCCGAAGCTTTGATCTCGCAGTGAGCCCCGGCGGGCAGCACAAACCTTTGCTTTGGTGCGAGACACACAGAGGGACATTGGGATACTCAGACAGTCTAAACAGACAAGAGGTTACTTCTTCTGTGGCAAAGTCCGAAGGCAAATGGGGTAACTTCAGAATTTATTGTCTCCCCTTACATGATGGGAAACTGGAAATTCACACGGGTATTTCCACAGTAAAAAAATGCACCTGTGGGAACTCGGTTGTTGTATATCTGTTTCCAATTTTATTTACAATCCCTTTTATTTTTTTAAAGAGTCTGAGCAATTTAAGCTTACCTATCCTTTAATATAAAATAATTGAAACCAAAGCTCTTAAATGCTTTATAATGTCTTTTTCTCTGCTTTTTACAGTCACAAGCAGAGGTTTTATTCTTCCAAAGTATCTAGGTTGCTAAGCTTGAATTATATTTTACCTTTTTGGGAAATTCCTTTACTAGAAACAAACAGCTGGTCTTAATCTGATCTGATGATACCTGCTGATCTATACAGTAAGAGCAAAGTGAGGCCAACCGTGTTGGAAAGCATCGGGGGCTTCTCTGCAAATATTCATTCATCGTTTTGGACTTCTTTTTTTAAAGTAATGATGTAGAGAGACACTTCAGACTTACTCCCCACGTTTTCCATTAGTGGTAATTTAAAACTTTGAAAAATGTACAGTAACTTGCCTAGGTCAGCTGAGTATCAGCATGTAGCTTTTCATTCACATTTTTCATTTAATCCGGTGGCTTTGAATTCCTTGCCTTGTAAGTTCCTATATATGAAGATTAGAAACCGCTTCTGGCTATGTAGAATTACATGCTTTTAGATGAAATTTAATCCCTTGTAAAAGGTTTTGTTCGCGGTGATCTTTCCTGTTCGCAGCAACGGGCTGCCTGGCTGAGAGCAGATGACACAGGTGAAGACATCAGCGGACAATAAGCAAAGAAAAAAAAAGAAAAATCACAGCATGCATTTAGGATCAAATCTTTATCAGAGGTTTCAGCGATCTGGCAGCTTAGAGACTTCTGCCTTTGATTCCAGGAAAGCAGCACAGCAAAATGAAAGTCTGCAAAACCTATTGAGAATAAATTGGATGTGTCTGCACCGTCTGTGTTTTGACAGGGTTTGAAGTGGGAAGTCTTGGCTTTGGAAGGGTTTGGTGTGTGATCCAAGCACTCCCTGTCCCATGGTCCAGTTGGGACTTCTGCCTTCGTAGCGGGATGGAGACCTTTCCCCGGACTTTGCCCCCAGAGAGCTCTCCTGGGAGGGAAGAGTCAGGGCTCACCTCCTGCACAGGGGCGGCTGAAATGAGAGTTTCTTCTCTGAGCAATTGGCCATTTGCACCTCTCGCGATGCAAAACCCTCCAGCAGGGTCTAGGGCTGAAGGGGGTATCACTTCRGTACCTTTCTACCAGTGACTCCTCAGGCTACCCAGAAAAACAAAGCAGAGGCACAGACTGAAAAGCTCTGCTTAGTGCACGTGACCTTTTTGCATTCAGCCTGGGAATTTGTGACAGTCAAAAAAGAAAATCATCCTCTGCTTCTTCCAAACTCCACGCCATTCCAGTCTGCCATGAAAATTAACCCTGCAGAAAGCCAGCTGCTTTCCTTGCCCCATGGGCTGTGTGCCTCCTACCCTGCCTCAACCAGCCTGATATCAGAGAGCAGGATCCCGCGTGGGAGCAGCCGGAGGATGGTCCCACCCAGAGCCGAGGAGCATCCACGGAACATGCCAGGAGAGAAGACATGGGGAAAATATCTTTGAAAGCGARGGGCTTATGGATTCAGAGTGGGGCTCTGAATTGTGTTTTCATGAGCATATCGTTGGGGCAAGTTAAATCCTCCGGTGGAGGACAAGAAAAAAAAAAAGCCAGATGATTTAGGTGACAAATTACATCTGTTAAATCACAAATCTTGCAGTGAATGCTGGCTGCCGGTGAATGRCAGTCCCCTGGCTGGGATATGCGTGAAAAAAAATTGGTAAACCCCACTATTTTCAGGCAATTTCAGAAAAAGAAGGAGAAAAAAAGAGTTCATTTAGTGACTGAGCTGTTCATTGCAAGTCGCTGGCCCAGCTCTAGCAGAGTTAAAAGGTTGGCTGAATCCAAATAAAATTCAGAAATTTTGCTTCTGAATAAAGCATGTGAGCCTGGCCCAAAAGTAGGCTGCTCTCTTCCTTTTATGAATCAGTCTCCAAGATATGCTCACATTCCTGAGAAACAAGCCTGGAATAACACGGCTGGCTTTTGGGTGCAATACACTGATTATGAGGAAGCAACAGTCTCCCGTGTATGAATAGCTTTTATGTTGAAATAGGTCAGCGCTACAGCATTCGTTGAAAAATGGCTTTTTAATGTGCTTTATGGGCTGTCAGGGCATAATGAATGTAAACCGTAAACCTGGCTTCGTCAGAATGATATTTTATTTTTTTGCTTTATCGACCAGACGCAATGAATCTCAGATCAATTAGTTTTGCTTTGAAGTTTGCTCTTGATCCAGATCTTCAATAAAAAGGAAGTTTCCAAATCACTGGTCTGTGAACACTGTTTGTGATTAATTACCCTCTTATAATCTGAGGAATTCTGGTCGTTGCTGTATTTTGAATACCTCAGACTGCATGGGGAGTTTTATTTTGGCTGGTATATTTGGAAACTGCTAATAAACACCTACTTCCTGTTTTTCTTGCTACTGTGTATAACAAATTGTTAAAAAACTTGCTTTCCCATTTCAGCCGCTTGCCTGTTCGACCAGACCTGAACCATATTATCGGTTAATCAACATTGTATATCATTTGCCAGCAAATTTTCTCAGCTGTTAAAAGCAGGACTTTGTCTCTGGCTGTTACAAAAAGTGAGTAACTTTGCACTGCAATAAAGCTGGAGGAAGAAACCTTATACGAAGCCTCGGCTAGAGACAAATAATGACTGATACGGTTTTAAATTCGAAACTGAGTTTTATGCAAAGCTTCCTAAAATAACAGCGTGTTTTCCTGTCGATGTCTGGGTCAATTGGAGTGTGGGGACAGTCATGGATGTGGAGGGTTTGCTTCGTCCTGGGAAACGATGCCGAGCCGTGCCCGCAGTGCGAACATCTGTTTGGGCAAAGATTTTAAGGTTAATATTGTATGGAGGATGTTTGTTTAGACAGGATGAATGCTTTTGTGAAATCTAATATTAGGCTCTATCTAGGTATGTCCGGTTGGCACCGGCTTCTGCATTTTGTGCGCGAACAAATGTTAATTAGCAGGAAAAAAAAATTTCCCACTTTGTCTCTGAAGTAATGCAGCATAGCAGTGGAAATAGATTAGTTATAGCTGCTGAAAGSTCCTTCGGTTGTTGCCTTGCGCAAGTGTTATCAGCGTTTGTGTTGTGCTTTGGGTGTTTGTTTGCCGGCGGCCGTGGGCTGGTGCCCGCTCGGAGCGGGTGACTCACGGCCGGCTCGCTCCGGCAAAAGCTGTTTTCAGCACGTCGGTTGTAGAASCTCATTAAATCCATCGCTTTCATGGCACTAGCGGTCATAAGTGCTTTCAGAAATTTCCCTGAAATTGCGCGTTCAGGCTGTTTTGAAGTTTAAGCCCTTGTTTTTAGAGTGTGTGCTACTTTTAACCTTTTATATTTTGAATATTCAAGCGTCTATTGTTCATTTACCTCCTTCAACCCCATTGTTCATTTACCTCCTTCAACCCCAGGCTATCTCTCCGGGATAGTCGGTCCCGGGTGAGCGGCTCACAGGGTTTGTGCAGGTTGGGTGTTGTGCCGCACGGTGGAAGGGTGGAGGGAAGGGGCACAGCTTTTGTAAAACGGTGGTGGCTTCAGCGTGTGTCTCCTGGGTGTTGCCATGTTCTGCATTCCCACCACCATGGATTTAGGGCAGGTACGTGTGAACCCCCTGGTGAGGACACCCGGCCTCCAGCCTTTGGGACCTCCCCCTGGTTCCTGCTGATGGGGTCTGGCAGCATCCCAACTGGCTGCTGGTGGGCAGAGACCTGGGGGGTTCAGCTCCTCTAAGTTCCCATTGCTGCAGGAAGAGGAAACCTCTCCCCAAGTAAATTGTGGTTTGGTAGCTTCTGTTTGACTCTATAAGGTGTCCCCATGGTGGTAACACACCTCCAAGCTCACCACAGCTACCAAAGCAAAGCACAGCCCTGAGGATGCAAAGGACTGGTGTGTTTCAAACCAACTGCAAATCCACCTGCTTTCCAGTGCATTTGGGTCCTCGATGCCCACGAGTACAACAATTCCTCATTTTCACAAATCTTCTACCTCTTCCATGGCTACTTTTCTGTCAATYCCCCTGCTTGTTCCCTGGTTAATTGCTTATTTGGAAGCATCATTAACTGCATTGTTTGGAAACGACCRAGGCTGAAGAATAAATGTGGAGTGAAAAAGCTCCAGAGGTGGCTGTACAGGAGGGGAAAGCTCTCCCTTTCCTCCTCACAAGCTGGAGCATCTTATGCCTGCTTCACCCAGCCAAATAAAAATGACTTGCATTTGTCCAGGGAGAGTGCCAGGGCTTGTCTGTTGGCATTGCCATTTTCCACTCCGACACTTTGCCTCCACCGAGCCTTTAAAAGCAAAAAAAAGGAGAGGGAAAGGGGAGGAGGTGGAAATCTCCATGAGGAAGGGCTGGGAAATCCA
Organism: Oceanodroma leucorhoa; assembly: GCA_030449065.1. NCBI lineage: Eukaryota > Metazoa > Chordata > Aves > Procellariiformes > Oceanodroma > Oceanodroma leucorhoa. Next base: position 4,288,724 of record JASVER010000057.1, on the reverse strand, counting down.
CCTGTAGTTTTGGGCCATCACGGTGTGATCCTTTGGATTGAACATCTGCAAACATGACTCAGACATCACCGTTTGAGTCATCCTGCAATGGTGCAGGATGTGGGAAGAAAAACCAGAGGAGACCACAGAAACCTCTGAGTCAAACAGGTCTCCGGCAGTGCCGGGAGGGAGTCTGGGACAGAGGAAGATGCCAGGACACATAACCTTTTTGAAATATGCTGAAAGGGCAATGGATGCTCCAGGGAAATGGGGCACCCCTCCCTCTGCTCGGGTGGTCAGCAGGTATCCGATGGCCCCAGCAGCATCAGAATTGCTGAGCTTTGCCAAAACATCCTTTCGGCTGTGCCAAAACATCCTTTCGGCTGTGCCAAAACATCCTTTCGTCGGTGCCTGCAGCGCTTTATTCTTGACTTGCAGCATATGCAACGGATCAAGGCAGCCTGCAGCTCTGCTGCCACCTCTCCCAAGCAACCTACCGAGGCACAGCACACCTTAACAGTCACTGTTTACTTTCCATCCCCCCCCCGTGTTTTTGTTATATTTAGAGCTYATTTTTGGCTGGGCTTCCCCAGTGTTGGGGCTGGCTAATGCTCTCTAGTTGGAGTTGGCTCCGGGTTTTACGCCCTGCCCTCGAACGGCAGGTCCTGCCCAGGTGGATGGACACCGTCCAGCCGCGCGAGCCTGGATTTTGGCAGCGGGGAGGGAGAGGGCGGTGGATGAAAGTGCCTGTCCTTCACGCCAGCCCCCCTGCAGAAGCCCGGTGAGCTCAGATCATCCCAGTACCGTACAAAAACCTGTTTCACTCTGGAGGTCTGGCCTGAAGTATTTGGGATGTAGTTGCGTTGGATGGAAAGGAAATCTTCCATGGAAGGAGACTTCTTATTTTCCTGACCCAAGGCACGGGGAGGTTAAATGAACTGCCCACAGTCAAGCAGAGGCTCTGGAGCAGGCAGCCCCGTTCCCATCACTTTTGGGCACCTTTTTTGCCCAGATGAAAGTCCATAGGAGGAGTGACAGGTTGGTGCCCCAGCACTGGGCATCAGAGAGGGCTTTGCAGGCATTGCAGCCCAGGCTCGACCCTGTGGTTTCTTYGTGCCTCTCCAGAAGGATGTGATTAAGACCTGACCGGAGGAACAAAGCACCTCACTTGAATATGCTAAACTTTATTAATGCCTACAAAATTATAAAGGAAAAAAAAAGWGGGAGGTAATCTGGAGAATGTTTGACCGCGAGCCCGTTTGTGTTCTGAAATGACACAATGTGTGTGTTTTATGATAGCTGCAACCACTTTGCGTGAAGATAAGAGATTTAACATAATGTTTTTTTTTCTTCGCCGTCATTTGTAAAAAAAGAAGCCCAACATACCATTGCTGAAAAACATAAACAAAGTGGCCTTTTATATCTCTTTTTTAAAACTCAGGCTGCTCCAAATGTGTTTTTACTGAATGGCTGGTGGGCTTTTTTTTGGTTTTGTTTTTTTTTTTTTTTTTTAAGTAGCAGAAATGTTGGTCAATTTTAAAACAGTTCCTTGCAGCTTCCCAGATAAATAAATTAGAAGTTAGAGGTGGTTTAGTAGCCACTTCCTGCCATGAAGGCCAAACAGGATTCATTCCCTGTTTTCTCTGTCACGCAAGGACCAGGCTGGGAGCACACAGATTATGACTAGGAGAGTGTTTCAACCTCCTCTCTATTTAATTAGTCATATAATTAACACTTACTAAAAGGAGGTAATTTTTTCCGAGCCCTTGTAAACTCCTAACCACTTCATTGAGTTATTGCTACTTTTAAAAAGGCTGCTGCAGAAAATGCTGGTGTTTTCCAGCCTCRGACAATTTTTTCCCTACTAGCATGCAGGAATTGCACAGTGTAGATAAAATCTGTACTAAAAAAAGCTAGATTATTCACTCTGTCTCTCCTAAGGCTAYAGTTGCCTTATAACAGGTGAAAGACAAACAGCTTAAGTAATGAATAGAAAAAAATAATGGGGTAAAAAAGGTCTTAATAAGGTAGTGGGGAGGAAAAAATGAGAATCCTGGAAAACCTACTCTGAAAAATGACTATTTGTAAGATTCTTTTGCTAACACATAGGCAGGTGATGTCCCTACAGCTGTAACTGCATTCCCTCCCCTCCCRCAGTGCTCGCATCCCAGGCGCTGGGTGCTGGGCCAGGATCAGTCCCACCGGCGCGGGCTCCGAGGGACGGCCGAGCAGCGCGGTCCCCGGCGGTGGCTGCGCTCGCGGGTGGGAAGCAGCCGGGTGGGATGTAAGGTGAGATGCGATGTCCCCCCGCCGACCCTCGCTGGGCAACGAAACCATCTGCGGGCWGGGTTGTGAACCACATCCCTGGGGTGATCCAGACCTGTAAAAAACTCCTCACTCCCCCAGTTGCTATTTTGTTAAGCCGGATTATTTCACCGGGGGAAGGGGGTGATCTGTGAGCACCTCAGTGGACGGGAACATCCTACCCCAGCTCCCCAGCTTTGCCGGTGGAGAAAAACCATTAGTGAGCTACATTTGTGCTCAACCCCCTGCAAAAGTCCCTAAACCCAAGGCACCTTTTTTTCCTTGGGAACTGTCTCAGGAGCAAAAGCAAGGAGCAACTTTTCCCCAGCTACTRCTAGGCAGCTCCTGGCATAACTTCAACGGTTTCTTCCATGTCCCAAAACTCGCTGGTACGAGGTGGAAAGCTGCGCGAGCTTCCTTCCCCTCCCAGCAGAAGGACGAGCCCGCTTTGGGCCCCCGCGGTGGGACGGGGCAGGGGAACGGGACGATGGCCGTGCGGCGGGGCCGGCGCAGCTGGCTTTGATCAAAGCCTGGTAGCACTCGCTGCGCCCGACAGCCCTGTTTACATTAGCCGGCGGGGAGCGGGCTCGCATGGCGTTCGCTAACCTGGTTGCCGGTTCCATCTGCCCGGGAAGTATCGCTGCCTCCGGCGAGCCRGAGGAGGACGGGGAAGAGCAGACAGCCCCCTCCGCGAGCCGGAGCGGAGGCACGGGCTCCCTGCGTGGGGTCGTTTCGGCTTCCTGGCCCCGCGGCGTGATGACGACCGTGCGGAGCGGATGCGTTGCCCCAACGAAGGGGAACGCTCCCATGATGGTGACAGGAAACTCCCTCCCTGTTGGGTTTTTGGCTGGTTTGCTGCCCCTGAYTCCCTCGGGGCATTTGGGTGGTGGRGTCACAACACAAACGYTCCTGTYCCCRGGGAACTGGGTTTTTCCCMTTTTCTTCGGCACCGTGCGCAAGAGGTTTGAGTGATTGTGGCACCGGGAGGCTGCTGAGCACTGGGGGCTCGGTCCACGTGCATTTGCCGAGCTCTTGGGCCACCACAGGCTAACAGCAGCCTGTGGGATAAAAATTCAGGCAGTACTACCCCACAACACCCCCACGCCCTTACRATGAGAAATAATCTGTCATGTTTTCTGCTCTGGGCAAGAGTTTTGGGGAGTTACAGCRAGGCGTAGAGCACAAGCCGGATCTGCTGATACAGGTGAAATCCGGTCTCGTGGAGGTGAAAGAAAAATTTGGGTCRTGCAGGGAGCCAGGCAATGGTGTGGGATTTGTGTGGGGCTTTGAGGTGGTGGGGGAAGAGGTGCGAGACCGGTCTTGGGAGCTGCTGTGGTGCAGCTTGAGGGTGTCCACTGGGTGTTTTGCAGGCAGACAGAAGCACACCTCTGCCCATGGCTGGTGCTTTTTGGCACCTCTTTTACTTCTTTTGCTGGAAGTAATGGTGGGTCTGAACCCAGGGGAGCAAACTCTGCCAGGATACAGTGGATACTAATTTGGGTTTTGTGCTCCTCTTGTGCAGCTTCCTACCTCTSTGCTGGCTGGGAGTGTGAGCTGCTCTGGTTCAGGTTTGCTTGTCAGAAGCCTTATCTATGGTACCCCATGCAATGGTGAGRTGTCCAATAACCCAACATCAGAGGAGGGACCTGCACCCTGCTGTCAAGGGGGCAAGGAGGGTTTAACAACATGCAGGTGGTTTCCAGCTGTCAACATGGGCAGCAGYTGGCCCATCATGGTGCTGTGGACACCTTGTGGACATCCCATTACCATGAGTGTGGTGCTCCTCTGGATGAAGAGGTCCTGCCGTGATGTGTGCCCTGCCCAGGCAATGCCATGGGCACCACTGACCCCATCGCAGAACTTCTCTTTGGTGACAGCAACAGTTTTTCACGGGGAAGRGACAAGTGGAGGCAGTGAGACTGTGATCCTCACTGATGTTAGTGCAGTGTTTCGGCCTTGGAGAAGATGGCACTCATGTGGTTGACTTGCTGCTTTCTGTTTTCTCCCTGCTGCAAAGGGAATGTGTGCTTTATAATCCCTGCTTTAGTCCTGGCTTCCTTGTGTGACCCTTTTGTGTCTGGTTACAGTTGGTAAAACAAGGGCAGTGAAGTTCAACTGCTTTTTAGCCTGTCTYCTTACGGAAAACAGAGTTTTTCCATCACATGCTCCATGTATGTGTGTGAGAGAGCAAGAGAAAGCAAACCTACGTGGGAAGGAGCTATGCTTTTAGAAACATGTGTTATTCTGGTTGCAGAAAGACTCCAAGGCTCTGTCAAAGCCCAGGGCCAGTTTGGAAACTCACAGTGTGAAATGGTCTCTTGGTCAAATAATTCTTGTCAGGGCAAAAATGAAATAATATTATGGGGCTAAGWTCTCTCCACTCCATTTTTAAGAGACGAAAACTACTGCCTGCACTTGTGGCTGGTTGGTCCCATGTCCTGCTGAGAAGGGTCTTGAATTTGGCACATGCAGTAGACACCCCAAAAGGGACCAAAGTGGGTGACAAACTGCACGTTTCCAGGGCAGGGCTGAGCATCCCTGCACATCTCTAGTGGGGTACCCGCCATTACTTGTCACTCCTGAAAACTGTCGCTTTTAGTTTTGCAGAACGTCATCCGTCGTGTTTCCTCGCACTCCTTGGAATGCGCTAAATAATCAAAAGAGCAGCTGACAAAATAAATGAGGAAAGTGTGTTTTTTTTTATGRAGACATTGCACAAAGGGCATGACGGGCCATTTGGGATGTGCCACTTCTGCCCTTCATGAACGTTCACGTTCACGGGGCAGCTGGCAGAAAGGGTTGCTCCCATCCTTTGTGTGCACAGACACGGTCCCTCTGTCCTTGTCTTYGGTGCTATCTGTCTGCTTTCCTAATTAGCCATAGTCCTGCTACCTCTCCTAGCAGACATTATGCAAAATAAATGACCTAAGAATTCCCCCCAGAACATGGCTCATTAGTGATGGAACAAACACCAGGAAAAGCACAAGAAGGGCTGGTCRGAGCCCGGCAAGGAGGTGAGCTAAATGATCTACCAGCTTCTTTCCCTTCACAGAGCATGGGGCTGCCATCTGTGTCGCACGCCAAAGGTGCCCTGGCTCACACCCTSCAGCCACGCAGCTCCGAGTGCGGTTGGGCTCTCTCCGAGTCCACACGCCCTTCCCAGTTATTCCACAATCCTCATGCACATATGGCTCTGGCAGTTGTCAAAAAATGTTGGACAAAGGCTTTGTGGTCGGCTTGATCTGTCCCATCTGGTCATCCGATCTCTTTGTTTGCTGGACTCTGATCCCTCCGCTCGCTGTGGAGATAATTTGAGTAATGCTTCCCTTGTTTTTTTCGTTCTGCTGCCTTGGTTTTTCTCCCTGCTAGGATGTGCAATCTTCTCTTTCTTGGCTTTGGGGATAAAAATGGTATGGCTTGACCCTGGCTGCCTGGAGAGATTTGTTTAGTCTTTCCTGTATTGCAGAGTGCACAGTGYGTGCATCGCAGCAAACCTGTCCAAGTTCAGCGGGGCGGTTTGCAATGAGGTGCCCGAAGAGATGAGAAATATCATGCTCTGACCTGGCGACTTTGCTTTTCATCAAGGTGAGGTGTAGCAGTAGGTCTGTACCTTTTTTTTTTCCAAGTCACTGTAAGCTGTGAGACTGTCTCTTCATTCTCAATGTGCCCAACACCTTGCACCGGCTGGAGAAGAGATGAGGAGTCCCTGGGGGTCACGTCCATTGCAATTCCTCTCCCCTTTTTATCAGACCTCTGTTCTTCCGGACTCGACTTTGGCTGAACCCCAGTGAACTTCTCCTGCATCCCCTTGCTCTTCCCCCTTCCCCGCCGGCGCGTTTGCAGCCGTGAACTTCCCGTGCCCGACCCGAGAGTGTCTCCGAGAGGTGTGATTCAAGTTGTGGCGGGAATGGCTGCAGCCGGAGGAAGGAGATCGCTGACCCACCCCTGGCTCCCGCTCAACCTTCCTAATCAAGGGAGGAATGTCTCTGGACCCGAGCGCTCCCGGCTGAACTGCACTGTGGGCCTCTTGGCTTTCCTCTGCGAGCGCTTCCTTTGCAAGCCATCTGCGGGGGTCACGCCGGGCAAAGCACACGGCGTGCCCTGACAGATCAGCGTGTTTTGTTGCAGTGGCACCGGCGGGGAGGAAGAGAACTGGAAGAGGAGGACAATGCACAGACTGAGGAAGGCCTGCAGGGTGACTCGGTACCACTGCTCTTCCTACCTTGCCCTGTGGAGATGCGCCTCTTCTCCTGGTGCAGGCAACTCCGCCTTCCATGGCATGGGTGTTTTGGGATGGACYGCCACATCCTTGCCACCCAGTGCTTGTTTCTTGGTGTAAATTTGGAGATTTGTGGGCAAATGGCAGCTGTTCTCCTCTGCTTTCTGTTGTATCATTGATCAATAAGGAGGGAAGACCAGACCTTGCAAACAGGGTGTCTTGTGCCTTGGGGACAGTGGGGTTCATCCCTCCCAGAACTTTACAGGTCCCTAAAAATCTTTCTTTGGCTTTCTGTCTTCACAGGGCCATGCAACAGCAGTATAATGCAATGGAGGTAGCATGGAGCAGGGAGACAATGTGGAACAATGCAACAGCACAGAACAAAATTCCTTGGGTGTGTATATGTACATATTTTGCATTGGTATTTTTTTATATATATAAAAATAAGAGATATAAAATAAAACATACATATATATGTTTTATTCATGCTTAAACTTGTGACAGGGTCCTTGTGCATTTGTGTGTGAGTGCCTCTGTGGGGACGCTGTGGGCCGTCCCCAGCCTGCGGGGACAGGCGTGTGGCAACTGGGGCAGAGAGCAAAAGGGGATGTCATGCAGAGAGGTCCTCTACGAGACAATGGACACTTTTTCATTTTTCCCGTGCATGACAAATAAATCTACTTGCATTATCTTGACAGTGAAGAGTCTTGTTACAAAGGATATTGTCCGTTATCGCCTCCATTGCATTACCCATCAATGTGCAGGGGAAGGCACACATCTCCGCCTTCCCCGCTGAGATCCCCACCGCCGCCACCGCTGCTCCCAGCGAGCGAGACGCGGCTCCATAGGGAAGCCTCGGACGGATGTGCCCGGGTGGTGTGGCAGGGAGGGAGCTGTGCCGRCCCCGTGCAATCGGCTGCAGCCCCTGCACAGCAGAGGACGAGCCATGACCCGCTGCCTGCACAAGGCTGTGCCAGCRAAGGCTGTCCTCGATGGTGACAAACCTGGGGTTCAGCCCCTCGTTGTGGTGGGTCTTGCTGCTGTGCCTGGAGGCACCGTCCAGACCCCGGCGCGGTGCCTGCGGGTCGCCCGGGGCTCTCTGCATCCTTCAAAACCGGGGGCAGGTCCCGGCATCAAAGCCTGTCGCCCTCCCAAAGCCATCGGTGCCGCTCGAGTCAATGGGGCTCCACGCTCGAGTAAGGCAAACAGGATTTAACCTTTGCTACAGCTTGTCCTAGCCAAGAGCTATTGTTAACAAACTTGGACCCCATCCATTTGGCCTGGATGGTTATAAGAGCGGAGAGTAAATAATCTGACATTTGAAATAAGTTAATATTTACAAACTCAGGGCCTGCTCCTGCTTCCATTGCCRTTGAGGGAAAGGGTTTTGCCGTGGGCTTCACCTCCAGAGGAGCAGAGCCCTGCAACAGGAAGGATTGCAAAGTACAGCAGTGCAGCTAAAAATCCTGTAAGCAGATTTTGCACCCTGCCCTGCAAATACAATGGCAGGTACTGTTATAGCATGGCCTAAAAAAAAAAAAGCCCCACTGAAAATATCCCCTTTACACCTCCAYGTAGGTCTGTGGAATGTGATTTCTTTATTTGCCTTAGTATTTTCCCTAATAATTTAAGCTGACACCTCCATGGTGGCATTTCTAAAACGTTAGAAAAAACTTTAAAAAAATGACCCCCATATTTTTCCAAAGCCACCTCTTCCTAAGAGGATTTTTACACCCYCTTATATACAGTCATCTTTACAGTGCTTCCACTCCTGCAAAGACATAGGCACGTGCTTGACTGTAAGTACCCAATAATCCTATTCACTCGGTGAATGTTTGAATGCTTCCAGTTCAGTATGGATGTAGGCTTGGCAGCCCTGGGGCCCGGGTTCGCAATAAATAACTTCATTGATGGATCAAGCCAATGCCTAAGGATAACTCCGAGCTATCACGGAAGTCGGAGCTGGAAAAGACCAGTAGGTTCCTCCAGCCTGTCTCCTTGCCAATGCAGTGCTCTTCATTATTTCTCATCAGAAAGGAGATCCAGTTCCCTGGATATTTCGTTTAGCTTGGACACATCTGCTAAGGTCTGCAGATTTCAGTCCAAAAAAAGAGTTATTTATTCAGTTATATTTTCAAGTATTTTAAGAACTTTTTGCCAGAGTGTCCTTTATTTTTTTTTCCTGTGCTTCCAAGATGCCTCTTTAAGCAATTTTGCATGCACCTGTAATGCAGGRCCCCACATATTTATTTTAAGGAAAAAGGTGCAGGTGATGAATGTCTCATTAGCACTGCTTTAATCACTTAATTTTGGAAGGAAGCTGCCAAGCTCTGAGCTGGAGCATTGTGAGCAGGGGTTTCAAGGGATTTTATTTCTCTTGGAGTTTTCTTGGCAGGGGCAGGTTGCAAGAATTGGTAGCTGAGCGGGTAATGGAATTATAATCCAAAAATTGTCCGTTGGAATTGCCAGCTAACCACACGCACAGATAGCAGGGCTGTTTCCACATGCAGACGCAGCAAATTTCAGCTTCTCCTGTGAAACCCCCTCCTTGCTCTGGTGGGTCATGTGTTGGGTGCAGGTGGTGGTTTCCTCTGTGCCGCTTCTTGTGGGGTGTGAGATCCCGTAGACTGGTTGCGATGGGTGAGGGAGGGAGACGAGCTCAGCATCGCACGGTGAGCACAGGAGCTGTGCACCGAGCTGAGGGGCAGCAGAGCCTCTGCTAAAACCTGGGGGAATTTGGGAAGGAGTTGGGTGCCTGCTGTGCAGAGCTTTCTGCTGCTCCTCAWGAGCCTTGGAGGGAGAAGCATGGGGTTTCTCTGCAGCATGCAARGGATGGAGAGGGCAGAGAGTAGAGCTGGTGTGGAGAAGAGAGGGGAGAAACCCTAAACTATATGCCCAGAGGAGAGCAAATAATTCAGTTGAGTGAGAAAGACCAGGGTGGTGACTATTGGGGTTTCTGGGAAGGCCACACAAAAAGCATCCTAATGCTGCATTGCAGAGTGTTTTTGCACACATGAAGGAGGCTGGCTCAAGGGAAACACAGGACAGGAGTTTGTGGCGTCACAAACGGTGCCCCTGTGCTGAGATACATMATGAGCTGCACTGTTTATAAGCTTTTTTTTTTTAATTTAAGTTTTAGAATGGAGTTCCAGCTACCACTGAATTAATATTGCTGCTCGGCCTCTTGGGTGGTGTTAGCAGGGTCAATGATTGGACTATAACCTTTAAATTAGGTTCAGGTGCAAAAGCAGATTTGATAAGTGCCACCCATGAGGTGGAAGGTAGAGGTGAAAAGCAAAAAACTAATGCATTGAATATGTTGCTTTGCCTTTGTCCAAACAAGCAGAGCAGAAGTAGCGAAACACTCGAGCAGTTAAAAAGTTAGAGATAAAAATAAATTTTCCTTGGTTGGTTTGTAGGACTGAACAGGAGACTCCCTGCCCGGTGGTGAAGACGCTGCTGTGAGGACTGAAAGGTGAGCTCTGCAAAGACCGTGTGTGCAGATACCCTTCCACCACTGAGCAGCAGGGAGACGAGGCAGGTCCACTGGTGGGTCAATCAGGAGAGAAGTTTGAGCCAAGTAAGGGCCTTACGGGGATGAGAGGGACCTGAGTGCGTTCCTGCAAGGCGTTGGATGGAGCAAAATTGTGAGGAGAGGCACGCGTGGCATGTGTGGAGACACCCTGGGCCACTCCAAAATGGGGCATTCAGAGATGGCAGGTAAACCTGAGACACTTGACCAATGACCAAGAGGCTCTGTGCTCTCAAGGTGAGATACTGGGCAATAACAAACCCCCTCTCAGCAACCTTTCACGGARTAATGCCCGTGCACATTGACGTTCGGTCACTGTGACCGCCAAAGTATTATCTGACAGTTTGATAATGATMATTTGGTCTGAGTTAACATTTTTCAAATCTCAGCTAAATCAGAGATTAATTTCAGAGGCTGATACGGCAACATGGGTAAACTGAAAAGCTCCCGTGTTTTTAACAGGGATGGCTATAACATGAACCGACTCTCGGTTGGTGCAAGGTTTTATCCTTTGCATGGACACTGGTCTATGCATTTTGCAGCTCATAGCAGCGTGAGAGAGGTTTCAGACCTCCAATATTTGTAACCCCATGGGCCTGGCAGAGAAGTCATGCCCATGTCAGGAGGGACTGACGGTGCCAAGACWGTTACATCCAAAAGCTGCTCCAACAAGATGAAGTCCTAGCAAGGACTTAGCACTAGGAGACAGCCAAGGACTGCAGGCGGTTTCTGACCGGGGCTTGTATCCTGATTGACCAAGTGGTAAGGGAGCCTCCACAGATGTGGGAATTATTTAGGTCTAAGTCTTATTTCCAAAAGTTTTGAAGGCACCCAGCTGCCTGCAACTAAGCCACTGGTTGGTTTTTGGGAGAATATAACTGGTATTTTAGGTAGGGACAAMATGAAGTGGAGAATTCATAGGTGTCTCTGGGAAAAGTAAGTGCAGAGCTTATTTTATTGTACTGGAAAGTCTCATGCACTAACTATTGATTATTCTTTGAGTGAGCTGACAAACACAGTGTTATTTATGGGACATGAAATCTGTATTTATTAGCTGTTTAATCCTAGCAAAAAATGAAAAGTAATAACAGTCCACAAGTCTCCAGCAATGGAGTTAGTACATGGAATCAGCTTTATTCTTTCCTCTTTTGCCCATCCTCCCTGTTATTTGTCATGTTGTTAGTCAATGCTAGGAGGGCGAAAGTGCAGCTGCATACACCCGACTGAAAGAAATGACATCGCAATCCACAACAAAAGAAACAGCCAGAAGAAACATAGGAAAGCACTTGCTCAAGGAGCCTATGCTACGTCCAAGTTACATGTTGGGCGTCTCTTTGGCACATGCGTGTTTTTGTATGACCATTTTAGAGYGTGGTGTTTCAGCTCTCCTGGAGTTTTTGTCGCTGTCCTCTTCTCTTTTCTGCTGGACTCAGAGTCAAGACACCGGTCCTCCTGCCTTTGCAGAGCAGATGTTCCCCAAAATGTTGTGTGGAACGGTGTGATGACCGCAGAAGTTTCCCATTCTGCTCCTTGGACAGGACCTGCAGGAAATCGCGCCTGGGCTTGGAGACCCATTGATCTTCAGCATTCCCCTCTGGTACTTTTGCAGTGATCTTTTGGTAATGCAAATGCTCCTGTTGCTATGGCATTGCTCCCATGTGCCAGGGAAAAGCACTAATTAGTATTTTTCCTTCTTCCAAGAGTCTGACAGAGGGGACAGATAGAGCCGCTCATGCCCCATACCTTCCCTGCCTTCTGCCAGCCTCCTTGCTATGGATGTGAAAAGGCCATCACAGGAAGATGGTTGAGAGGTTCGTTGCAAGAACTGATACCTCCCCTTGCCAGACGACTTCTGAAAATCCCTCCAAGGTAATTTTTTTCTTTTACAGCTGCACAGACAAAGACTGAGGAAGCAGCATTAAGAGAAATAACTTCTCCATCTGCACTAGGAATGGTATTGTAGCTATGATGATCTGCAGATAGAAAAGAGGCAAGAGTTGTAAGAAGAGGTGATGATATACATAAATATATAATGAAATAGTTAGAAAAAAACAGCTGAGCTTTGTGAACACAAACCTTTCCTTGCAATCTGTATGTGTGATTATCTGCTTTGTCGTCTAAATGTGCAAACACCATAAAGATTTAAATTTAACCAAAATAATTCTAAGCCTTATCTAAGATGACTGTATTTGAAAGCAGTGAAAACGTCAATGCTAACAACATATTTTTTTGTTCTCTAAATTCCTATCCTTAATTTAATATAATACACTGCTGTTTTAAAGGGATATTAATATTCTTTTCAAAGTGTTTGGGACTTTTACATAATTTAAAAAATATTTGCAGCTGTTTTGAATGTATCTGCAAGTACTGATAGACAAAAGGCATGGATATCCATAAGAACGTTGTCATAATACATTCCATATTAACGTAAGCAAAAAAGAATGTTTGCTCAGGAATACCAAAAAAGGTGATTGGAAGACCCACTTCTATGGCCTTAACATCTTCCTGCTAAACAAGTTACACTCCTTATTTTTTTGCTACATTCTTACTTAATTGGTTACTTGCATCTGCCTTTTAGAATTAGCAGCTTTTTTGCATTTGGATCATCCATAGAGCTGAGCTTGGGCCATTTGTTTTAGATTTCCAGAAATGATTTATTTGTACTGTAATGGGATGGAATCATACAGTGTTTCCCATTTGTTTTCAGACTTAGTTCAGAGTATAGTTTAAGCTCTCATAGTATATCTGGGAGTGCTGATTCCACTCTCATGTCCAAGGCCCACAAATCTTTTCTTTCACGCTGTTTGCACCTTTCTCTCACTGCATAAAAATCGAGGTCCCAAGGTCAATATTACATTAGGGAAAAAAGGGGAGAGATTATCACAGAGGCTGAAAAATTTTGCTCCTGGCTAAATCGCTAAAGGATGGTGCATGCGTGTGTGTGTAAGTAATGCGGTAAAGAGCAGGGCGAAGCGCTTCTTGAGTAAATTCCCTTTCCCTTCCACCCCCTGCATTATTTTAGAAGTCCTGATGGAGGATGGGATCTTACTTAGGCTGCATGTYGTGCATATGTACAGCAGGAGAACCTCTTTGGAAGGGGATACCCACTAAAGTTTCCTTTTGTTTCCAGCCATTGGGGTGCTGTACGGATGTAGAAGATAGCAGTCTTTTCCTATAATAACTGACAATTGCAGAAACCTAGAAAAATAGGGTGGATGGGACCTCATGGAGCTGTCTTGTCAACCCCTCTTCCCACAGTAGGATTGGCTATAAAAAGAGACTTCTGTTCCTTTTTATCTTCTGTTCTTCCAGCCTTTAAGTTAAAAAAAAAAAAAAAACAAACAAACAACAACAAACCAACAGCCCATAATGCTGGGAAAACAAGGGAAGCAACAATTTTTTATGACATACTGAAAGTTGCTTATGGCTGGGTTGGAGGGCACTKCTGCGTCCACAGTGCTTTATGGCGATTTCAGTTGTTGTACTGATCTGGGCTTATAATGAATGGACTGTCCCTCTCGCCGTGATAATAGAACATGAGAGTATAAAAACTTTGAAGTGCAGGAGGCAGCTGAAAAGAAAACAATAAACTATGTATATGAGACTAGCTTGTTGCTTGGTGATTAAGAGATGAGGACCCCGTAGGTCAGCTCCCTATAGGTACAAACAGATGTTTGCACTGTTTCACAGCTGCTAAATATGATATAAATCCAAAGAATTTCTCATGTTTTTATAAAGTAAAAAAAATACCCAGACAGCAAATTTTTGGTCATTCAGATACTCTTACCAAATGACATCTGGTTTCTGTACTGCTTATTTAAGCAATCCTTAAAAAAATGTTTGCCAAGGGGAATAACTCAAATCTTTTAGTTCTTCACCATATATAACTGTACAGTTTAGATTACAATGTAGCATGCAGAGTTTATTATAAGCAATGCAGTTCTTCATTTCTAGCTAGCGAGTATTACTTTAAAGAAAATAGGATAAATATTATGTAATTAGTTCAGGGAAATTCATGTATAGTTACATTTCAGAGTACCCTAGTTTCAGATCCAAACGATGACAAAGAAAATGAATTGTTTCCATATGTTAGGAGATAGCCTGACAGTTATGAGCAGAGAGTTAAGGCATAAAAATGCAATGGGGCTCCCATTAAATGGAAAGAAACAAAAGCAGTAAGTGGAGAATTGTGATGTGAAGGTGCTCTGAAGGCAACGTAGCTGCCGTCAGGACCAAAAGAGAAGGAGAAATGGGTGGTTTCACAAGCAGGAGATCAACAGGTCTTGTGCTTAGAGTTGCTGATGTCTAATGAGATGTGAATTTTGATTGAAGCTGTTGCTTTGTGCGTGCTTACTTGGGCATTCATGAGGTCCTTCTGAATTCTCTGAGGTCTAAGAAAAGGTTGTGTCTATGCTGCTGCCATTCCTTCAAGGCACGCACTAATGAGTCTGCCACTCCTACCTGGCCACCTACTATCACAAAGCATATGGGAACTTAATACCCTCAAGACCTCTATCCCTCTGCCAAAAGTGGTTGAAATTGGCTAACGGGCTCAAAAATTATTTTCTTTGGGACCAAGAGGGGACAGACAGACTCACTCTTAGGGAACATAATTGCCTACATCTCATGTCTGTTGGAAGCCAAGCTAAAAATCTCAGTATTAAGCTTATCATATAAATTATATATGCATGTATTTTACAGAGAAAGATTTATTGCCTTCAATATCTAGGCATTTTATGCTTTTGAAGTAATGCATACTTTGATCCAACAAATACTTACACTTTTAAGTCGCCCAGTGTACTGAGGGTTCAATAAGACTGCTTGCTTTGAGTAAAGATAAGTCCCAAAGAACTGAAGGACCATAACTAGTGTATGATCTATGTGTTTTCTCTAAGTCCTCTTCTGCCTTTGGGACTTTATTATTTCAAAGGATTAAGGCTATAAAGGGTGCATTGCCCATTAGGACCTTTGAGTGCTGGTCATTGCCCTATTCAATGGTCTCAGCCAGTGTGACTCAGTGACTTCCACCCTTTTTGAATTGGTGGATACGCAACTTTTTCCAGTTATTTTGCATCTAATGAGTGTGCTTTTCTTCAGTTCTTTTCACAGGCCTGCCTGTTAATCTGCAGATGGAAATTTGCACGTCCACTGTGACCATAATATTAAATTTCTCTGTATCTGTGGTCTTTCTTGAAGTGCCTGGTAATCAACAGCTTTCTTCTGTCTCTTTGTCGAGCAATTCCAGTGTAAGAATTATCATGAATCATCCATTTTGTATATATCTCAATGACTGGTTGGGCTTATTTTCACATTAATACACACATCCCATAGTACTGGTTGGTAGCTAGAAGCAAAATGTGGTCATATGTTCTGCAGTAATGACATGATTGCATTTTTGTCTGTATTTTTTTGCTCCACTTGATTTGGTCTATCGCCACCATTGTGAGATGCACTGGACTAATTGCCCATCAGATGACAGGAAAACGTGCAAGTCCTTGAAAGTGGAAGCTGGCTTATACATATGAGAATGGAGAGAGCAGTGAGTTTATTTTCCTTTGTAAGCTCCTGCAAAAGAACATGCTATACTACAAACCTTCTTTTGGGGCTGGGGCTATTTATTTTGTTCCACATTTGAGCAACACAGCGGGATCCTGCTCTAGGGCAGAAATGCCAAACATTGCTGCAGTGCAAGTATTGCTGCAGTTGTAATTAGTCTAATAACAACTATTGCAGTAGCAATCATAAGAAATATTAATAGTTTAATTATGGTTTAATTATGATGGTCCTCATGCATGTGGTGACTTTACCCTTCCCTTTTCTGAAGCTCTTGCAGCTTGCTTTCATTTTATTGCCAGTCTTATCAAACTGGGTATTGCCCAAACTGGTACATTTGCAGGGTATTTTCCTGTCAAATAAACAAAAATACCCCAGTAGTTAATTTGTATTATTCCTCTCTGCTCTTTCTCTAGCCAAAACACAGATTTGCTTCTCCTGCCGCAGTCCCACAACTTCCTGTTTAGTAGGAAACTTGATTAACTTGTTGGCTCCGTCGGTCTTGAAAGTCTTGCTTTTATTAGGAAGAAAATTGTTTGTTCTGCTTGCACAAGATTTCACTGGGAAGAATTGTTCACAGTCAGGTGTTTCAGATGCAGCTTTTAACTCACGTTAGCTAAGAGCAAACTACCACAGGGACAATTCCTGGAGAAGACACTGTGCTTCAACATTTCCACAGGAGTTACCAAGCTGAGATAAACTCAGTTTGCAACTGGATGTGGTCCCTTTGGGGGGCACCAGGCTTGCTGTAGTTTCTAGGAAGGTATAAGCATGTTGCAATAAGTGAGCACTGAGGTTTTTTTGGTCTGATTTAAATAATGAGACTAATTCTTGCAGGTGGGGAGAAATGAATCTCACAGTTGTGTCTTGGCCTCTGTTGACCCTGTGGAGCCCCAGCCAAGAGCCTGGAGGGGTTTGACCATTTTGTTTCCACTCTTAGTTTTCTTTTCTGCCTGGTGTGTAGTGCTGTGCCCTGTCAAGGGGCTGGGGGTACTGGCAGTGTTTGGCACAGAGGAGGAAACCGAGAGCTTTACACTTCTTGAGAGCAGGTCTGGTTCCCCAGGCTTCAAACCAGAGACTCACATTTGATGGAGGAATTATTTCTAGGTTTGGTAGGTTTGAGAAAATTTTATCTTAAAGTCACATTGTCATCATGTAAGAAAAAGTTGGTTTTTAAAGAGTTCCTGGAAGGTTCTGGTTAAAATTTCTTTACTCTTTTGATGCTGGGGTATGCTAGGCTTCTGCTACAAAAACAAATCCAGAAGTGGAAAAAAGGGCTTTTCAGGTGAGGCTTACATCCATGCATAATAATAGACCCAATAAGAACTTCATAAATCATTAAAATATTATTCTTCCTGTAAGAAATGCAGCATATTTGTGATGGGGAAATGTGCTACCATGCATTCAATTGCATGGTCTTTGCAACTCCTGGACATCCGTAAGTAAGTACCATTTTTGTATACATTACAGGAGGGTCTAAAACTTTTAAAATAAAACCAGGCAGAGGTATTATTTTAGCAGAAAGCTTTTACATTGATATGCTGATGCTTGCAAATATTTCTGTAAGGATAAACGTCTCTGAAGAAGTCAGCTCTAAATAAGTAACTGTTGCAGCAAACGAGGAATACCCTGACTGGGTGTACTCCAGCAGTTGGGGTTCTCTGSATGAAATGTGTTACAGATCTTCCCAAAACCAAGCGATGACAGGTGGTAACTACAAACTATCTTTTCTTAATCATCATCACAGTAATCCGAAAAGGCGGAGAGGGAAACATCTCAGGCTCTTCTGGGTCTAAACCCAAATTAGCATGAACATCACCAACGCTTGTCAAGAAGCGTGCTCTCACCAACGCTCCGTAGTCAGGCTACCGTATGGCGTAAACATTTAATGTGATGGAATATGTCTGCTGGTTGCCGACTGAGTTTGACATTTTTGCTTAATTCACCATAGCCATGTGAGGGGAGCGCATGCTTCAGACAAATTCCACTGTTGTTGTTATTGCTCTGCACTGTTGCAGAGGCAACACTTCTAATTAAAGACTATCTCCACATTTGGCTTGGCAGCCAAAATAAACTTGTAGGAGCTGCATGATGGATAGCTTTTATCTCCACTGTGGTGGTGGGCTGGCTTTCCAGCAAGTACAATTACAAATGCACATGGAGACCAAAGACATAAACATTTTGGTGGGGTGGTGTTCAGTTCCCGTCTCTCAGTGTCGCATTGAAAAGCCCCATCCAGTGAGGTTTCTTTTACATGTGACTCTCCAGTAATGTTGAGAGGGAAAAGGTTTCAGCTCAAGGAAAAGTGGAGAGCTGGGGTGTTTAAGAGCATGAGGAAAAGGAGGATATTTGTGGAGAAGCTGTGGAGGAGTGACGTATAGGAGTCTTATGTGTAGATCTTGGAGGTCTGTGTCCCAAAGCAATAGACCAGCATGTTTCAGGACATCTCATCTCAGCTTAACCAAAATGATACCCACAGAGGCATGAAAGATGCCCACATTGCTGGCTATGGTGCACGCTACCCRTCTTCAGCCAAAGATGGTTTCTGTACCATGACTTGCAGGGGACAGCTGCATTTGGAATGGGTTTTCAGGGGTGCCTCAGAGGGAGCTAAAAATGTGGCACTGAAATCAAGTACCAGAGTTCATCCTCTACACCTGCCTAGATCTTTGCTAACCCATTGAATTAGGCACCAAGGGAAATACAAGCTTTTGCCGGGTGGAAAAAYCTTGCATATAGCAGGAGAGGAAAATGTATTTTTGGATGATGAAAATGAACATGGTTCCTGGGCCTCCTGACTCCCTGTCAGAAGAAACAAAATCCCCAAGCAGCCCAGCATAGATTGAAATGTGCTCCTCATGCTGTTTTATGTAGGGCTTCGTTATTTCTCCGTCACCAGAACCGATTGCAGTGACACCTCTGGAGCTGGGCAGACCTCACCCCGTGCCGAATTCCTTTCCGCTGAGGCGTGCCAGCAGCCCACCCCGCACTCCAGATGTTGCTGCTCTCTGAGAAACGAGAGCTTAATAAACCAGGCTCACCCTTCCTCCTGGGGTGAACCCAAAGACAGTCAGATATGGAAAATTGCTGCTCAGTACCATGAACAATGTACTTGGTCAAAGAGCAGTGCCAGCACTTTGTCTTAATAGAAGAGAAAGCCGAGACACGCAGTGCAAAAATTCGAGCTGGCAGCAGCCAGTGACTTTAACATACATTGAAAACTATCCATGAAAGAGCACACTTAAACCAAGAGAAAAAGCCCGGAGGTATATTTAGACAAACTGAAAAAGAGCAAGAATAGGGGAAAAAAAAAGTTTCTATGTGGCTTTAATAGGTTACATTTTTCCCAGTCTGTATTTCACTTGGGTTTGTTTTATTGGCTTATCACGAGCACATGCACCACAAAAACACACACATGCACAGGACTGCAAAAAAACCCTTCTTGTTTTGCACACACGGGACCCAGTTTTGCCATTGCCCAGAAGTGTTGGAGCTCTGCTCCTCTTCACTTTTGGCCATCACTGAGGGTTTGGGCAGAGGTGGGTGTTGGACAGACCCTGGCTATTTATGCGCACAACCTTGTGTGCTCACAACATTGCTGCTTTTGCTGAGCTAAGCGGCTCTACTGCTGGCTCGTTGTCTGCTTCTCCGCTTTGTTTTYCTGGCCTCCTCCTCCCACCCTTCACGAATCAGGAGACTTTCTTCCTTGCGAGAGCCTGAAGAGTCAGGAAACACAATGTCCCCCCTTTGCTGGTGTAGGGTGACTCAGGACTGATGTAGTAACTTACTGAAAATCACACTGGGAAAGTGCGTCTAAGCCAAGACGTGCACCCGGGATCTCACGTCCTGTTCTTGCACAACCATCYCCCCAACATGCTGAGCCCTCTCCCCACCGGGCTCCGCTCTGCCCAGTCCCACATCAGGTCCCAGCAGAGCTCGAGGCATTAAAATGCCGCTCTCGGCCAGGCTGGCAAGTGCTCTTGGCACCCTTTGTCATAAGGAAGTCATCTGACGTTGAAATAAATGGACTCCTCRTTACTGGGATGGTGACCAAGATCGGAAGGGAGTGTAGGGGACATCGGTCCGGATCCAGGCATTGTGTCCTTGGGTGCGATACCCCGCAGACATGGGGTGACAACATTTCTCCATGAAGAGTCTCATCAGCTACCAGGGCTCGATTTTCGGTGAGCTGCTACTCAGCGGAAGGCACTGGAATCTGGCCCGGAATAACCTTCCTCTCTCCAATTTCTTCCTCCCTGAAGCTGCAGGAGCCTTTCTGCACCCCCATTCTGCATGGTCAAGCCCAGGCCCCRGGAGACCAGAGCTGTGCGCATCCCGAGCTCAGCACCAGCCCATAAATCTCTCTGCTGGATCCAAGCAGTGAAATGTGAACAAAGGAAACCACCATGCGGTGTGGGGGTAGGGTGGGGAATCGCTCTGGCACCCTCCTCGCTCGGAAAGAAGTGAGAAAACATGGCTTTGTGTTGCTGTTGTTATAGTTGTTGTTTTATGGTTTCTACAGATGCTTCCAATAAAAGAATTGTGAAATTATTCCCACCGGTGGCCTGTCCTCTACCCGCAACAGTGACGGAGAAGATTGCTGGATTTCCATCAGCAGAACAATTCGAGTGTGGACTCTACTGCTACAAATTTAAGAAAGCTCYCCATTTGCTGCTTGCCAAAGAAACAGGTGATTTTTTTTTTTTTTGGAGATTGGCAAGTGATGATGGTAATCAACTGCAACTCAAATGCTTRTGTCTTAATACTTCTGTTAATATGACTTTCCTTCCTGGTCTATGATTTGTTGRTTATTTTTAAGTGCTCTGGGGCTTAAACCATGGTCTCTGTCTGTACTAATATTTGTAGCTTCCTGGTGTGCTCCAGGAAAATGGGTGAGACCACGGCAGACCAGTCACTGGGGAAGGTGTTGAGCATGGATGTTGAGGTGTTGCACTGTTGGTCAACCTTTTCTTAGGAATGAAGCAACAGTGCCGAGGTTTAAAGACAGATGTTCGTCCAGGGTGAAGATCACATTTTCCTTTAAGAAGAAAGTTCTGAAGTGCAGTGGATAAACAGTTAGCAAATCCTGGACGATACATTCGATCTGTAWAACGCCATTCCTGGACACGGCTCTTAGGGAACCAGTCCTGTATTTGCCGATTTCAAATGGGGTTTGGGCTTGTAAAACCAACATTTGGRCATGCAATAGCTTTTCTGAGAAACAAGACATCTTTTCCAGTATTTTCTGTTTTAAATTCATTCATTTTATAAGTGAAATGATGTTTTCCTTCTCTGCTCCCCCCGCCCATGCTTGGGTCTGAGGCTCCCAGCCCTCAGCCACACTTCTGCAAGCTTCTTTAATGAGGTTGCAGAGATGTCGCYGGTATGGCAATGGCTTGGGTGGTGTGGAGCTCTGGAAGAGCTTTAGCAGCAAGGGCTGTGCCTGCAAAGGAAGGAAAACAGCCTGGAACCAGCTCAGCTCTGGCTCTGGGGCGGGACTGCTGCACACACAGCCAGAAATGAGACCTGGTCGCTGCTCGCCGAGATGGAAGCAAACGYACGGCGCTTTGGGTTTGTCCCTGTCGATGAGCACGCGTGTGGTCTCTTACCATGGCTCAACAGACAGGYGGCATCTTGCTCGGCTGTTTGAAAGTCTGAGTCCTAAAATATTAGAAAAGGAGACAAATAATTAAAAGAAAACAAAACAAAAACAAAAAAAAAAGAAGAAAGGAAGAAGAAAGCACAGTGGTTGCAGCAGGATCTGAGAGGCTCGTGCTGGAGTGGACAGGCATCACAAGGGCACATTTAGCAACTGGCTGTTCTTTACATCACAGGGCAGAAATATGAAAAATATGAAATATGTAGCAGGGCTGGATAAAAAGGAAAATGTAATAAGAGTAGGACAAAGAATGCCACATGCTCCAACCGCATCTGAACTTGGCAGCAGCAGACCAGGGAAGCCCATGTAAATCCTAGAAGCATGTTAAACGCATTTTCACCCCACAAAGACTGACACGCATGAAAAGTATCTTTTCAACAATGTCAATCAAGAGCCTGGAGAAATAATTTACTGATATACTGCCTAGCAGGCTAACATGGCTGACTGAAACGATGCTTACATCTTGAAACGGGAATTAATTTGGTGTAGGTTTGTAACGGGAGCGAAGAAGAGTGAAGACGTAAAGGCTATGTGAACAAGCTTGCATGTCATTGCTGAATTTAAATAAGGTTAGCAAAGAGAGAGATTTCACCAAGGGGCTCAAGGAAAACATGACAGCAGAAAGMAAGCACATGAAAATGAAGCACAGACAATAAAATGTAAATCCAGACCAAGGGGTGCTGCGGAGAAAGACATAATGGAAAATGCTCTGGGTATTGTCTAAGTCACGTGCGAAGGAAATTATTACCCAGGCAAGAAACCCAGTGCTGGTGTGTGCAATGGGAACCACCTCAGTGCACCAGCGGGAGCGGGGTAGGACCGGACGCGGCGGTGCAGAGCCACGGTGGCCAGGAGCCCTGGGCCGGCTCCCGCTCACGGCTGTGCCCAGGCTGAGCGAGCCTTCCTCCCAGCGAGGTTTATTAGCTGAGCCCTCACTTCTGGAGGCAGCTCGGTCATCGTTTGGATGTCTCCTTGGCCTGTCCTTTGTGTATTGTAGGCATGCCAAGATCTGCAAAGACTTAGCTACACTGGTATTTTTTCCCTTAAAAAAATATACTTTCTAATTTATTGAATTAAGGGCTATATATTACTTTGCATTAAAGGGGATATAGTGAAATGTTAGCATGTTAATTTATTCATATTTMATTTGGCCATTGCAGCAGGAAATACTACAATATCTTCCTGAAAAAGAAGTATTGTAAGACACTCATGGACAGGGCAAGGGGTTTTAATCTTTTTTCCCATGTAGGTCCCTGTCAGCTTCTGCAGGTTGGAAAACTTTGGCTTAGAAACAGTTTATGGAGCTACTTCCCCCAAAGGTCTGTGGAGCATAACTAACTTGATCACACCCAGTGTGTGGTCAGGTCTAGGAAGGAGGTAAATGCTGCAGGCAGGATAGGTGGGAACTGTCTGTAGATGCAGGACAGAAATACAGAGGAAGCATTTCTCCATCTTTATGCTCTTTTTTCTTATGTTGGAGTTCCAAAAACCCTTAATGTGAGGTATAATTTGCCTGATCCTGCTTCCCAGCCTGGGGATTAATGAGCCAGATGGGAACCCCCGTTGGTTCCTGCCATGTATCAGCCATGCTGGTGGGGGTTTGCTAAAACCCCAGAGGGAGGGACATGGCCCTGATGGTGGGCATCCAGAGTCAGGGAGTCTTCCCCTCATGAGGCCTCCTCCATCGACTTCAATAGACATTGGATTGAACCCAAACAGGTTAAGGGGGTGGCAAGTCCATGATGACCCCAACCCATGAGCACCACATCCGTTGCAGCTCTCTCCAGTCTTGCTCCTRCCAAAATGGAAGAAGGAATCAAGCTGAGCCTGCTGAAGAGCAAAGGATGGTGCTGCCCACACCCACTACTTGCTCGTGCTTGATGCCTGTGGGCCAGGGAAAACTGGGGACTTGCAGCAAAACGAATGGGAGTGCAGGTCTGGGACTATCACAGCTGATTCTGCCACTGGCTTTAGGGAAGATCCCACAYCTCCCTGTGGCTAATTCCTTCCTACGCTTTCTCTTGCCTGTTAAAATCGTCACAGCTTTGGAGGAGGAACCGTGCTGTGCCCCATACCAGCACCCAACATGAAGTCTATTGGGACAGCTGCTCTCCCAACCACCCACCAAATGGCTGAATTCCCCAGCAAAGACAAAGACTTATTTATGCTCGTCCCTCTTAAAGTACATATATTTTAGTCCTGGAGGATTTACTGGCAATAAAGTTTTCTTCTGAGATTCCTAAATCACAAGGTACTTAGACTCTCCAGAACATGATGCCCATGGACAATATTTGCACTGTAGCTTGACACATCTTTCTGCTTTAGAATAACAGAAAAACATGCAGCTGGGACCTGCTAGGCTGCGAGGACTTTAAATCACCTGTTTTTTTTTCCAGAGGGGCAGGTGCAGCTCAGATTATCTGCAAACTATTTTATTACTTAACAACACGGGCTTTAATGCAGTTAGAGATGCCTTTATTCATTCTTACACTCCTGAGTATTTTTGTGTAAACATTTTTCATCTGTGGCAAGCCAGTTTGTTTGTTGTGTTTTGTCATGTCAGAGCAGACTGTGATTAGACACTGAGATGAGACTACTAAATATTTTCAGATGTTT
Source organism: Oceanodroma leucorhoa (assembly GCA_030449065.1). Lineage (NCBI taxonomy): Eukaryota > Metazoa > Chordata > Aves > Procellariiformes > Oceanodroma > Oceanodroma leucorhoa. The sequence continues at coordinate 4,264,862 of JASVER010000057.1, read as the reverse complement.
TCTATTTCCTCAGCGAAGAGCTGGATTTGAACCAAAGCTCTGAGGTGAAAGGGTGATGTGTAATATATTGAGACATCTGAAATAAAATAATGTAATGTTTTTAATATTTAAGAAGAAAAAGGCAGCAGTAAAACATTGTGGAAGGAGGAAAACATGAATACCTATATATTTTAATTTTAAATGCATGCAGATGTTGAATTTTAATCAGAGCATGTCAGAATCTAACTGTAACAAAGGCAAAAATGTGAGATCTGTTTTCTTGAATTGCTTCCATATTTTGTGCTCCAGATTTTTATTACATATAGCACTGCATCATCATATATTTATGTAAAGTGCCAGCATCCATTGACTTGGTGTATGCCTGATGGTTAGCATATAAAACACTTTACAGTGAAAAGTATATTCTTTCTCTCGGTGTGTACAGTATATATTATATTATACACGCCTGTGCCTTCTTGCACAGTGGCAGAGTTCATTTTCACTGCTCGGTAGGTCTGGTGTTTCTTTTGGACCCTTCTACCTCTTTTCTCAGCTCCAGAGGACTTTGCTGGTACGGACCTTGGCCTGGGCTTGTGCCTGTGAGAAGCGGGTCTGGGGGCAGGGGGAAGGCACGATGGGCTGTGCATTTAAAGGGGGTGATAAATGCTGGGCTTGGAYAGCTAGCACAGATGGAAGATGTAGAAGCCAGGCATCGTTTTGTCCCTTCTGGTACTGTGTTTGCAGCAGAGCATCGTTGGAGGGTCCTGCTGCCACCCATCCCTCTCTGATGGGAGCCACAGAGCAGCAGAAGGTGGGAATGGAGGTGGCCTGGAAGCCCCTTGCTCTGCCCCAGCCTGTGCCACCCTGCCAGACACCAGAGGGGCAAATACCACGGCTGGCTGGGGACATGGGTGCATGATGCTCCCTCCACTCCGGGGCTGCGCATCCCTGGTCGTTTCCATGTTTCATCCCCAGCGTTTCCATGTCCCTGGATTTGCTCTGAGCATGAACCCACGCTGCAAAATGCAGAGCCACACRTTGCTGCCCTGCCGGGGAGGCTGCTTTTTGCAGAGCTAGGGAGGGCTAGGGTCAGTAGAAAAATAAAAATGGAGGAGACCAGAGACAAGAAGGAACAGCCTTAGGCAGCATTGCAGCGAAGGGGACCAGATGTGCTGCAGGGTACGCTCCATTCTGGCAGCAGGAATGCCAGTGGCATCTTAGGAAATAGCTGCAYTGGTAACAGCTGAAGGCAGGGGTTCCCCGGTGGGAATACCTGAGCTGGCGGAGTAGGACACAGCCCCAGCACGGGGCCARGAATAGCTGCAGCAAAGCTGTCCTGGTCTCAAGGGACAGGTCAGCCCATCTGGAGAGGTGGGCACTGGTGTGTGCGTGGGCCAGGGCAGCCTGGCCCAGGCTGATGCTGTTGTCCAAAACAGCTCCTCTGTTCAGGATGCCCCGCAGCTCTCCGGGGGGGTCTGCATCGGGGCTGCTTCCTTTTTTGGTTTCTTTTTTGGATTGCTTTTCTTCAATGAATAGAATTTTTTTTTTTTTTTTTAAAGCCCTTCTCACGCCTTCAGCTCCTGGAGAGAAACACGTGACCGCTCTTTGCTGATGTTTTTCCTAAAACAGTGATGTTTGCGGAGCGTCTCTCGAAAGCTGCAGCCCTTGCTGGTTTTGGCTGCCAGCTGCTCTGTCCGGGGAGCCTCCGATCCCGGGGCTGAGGTCCAGCGGCACAGCCCGAGCTGGGAGAGGGGAAGGGCAGATCCATGCCATTCTCGTGCTCTGGGTTTTGGCAGGGTGCTCTGTAAGTTTGGGGCAGCGCAGAGACATGCCTGAGGCTAAAAGTTAATCAGAATAAATTGACCTGCCTTTATTCCACCTGGCTTATTTAACTGACCTGCTGCGAATGCTGTCCCAGGGTCACACACCTTTTCCTCTCCTATCTGTGGATATTCCCATTGGGTTGGAAACTCCTCTGGTTCAGCTGTGTTTGGTCATTCCCCCTATCCCCTGACCATCTGTTGGAGGCAGCGCACTTAATGGGAGATGTCTTCAAAAAGCTATTTCAAGTCTTCCATGACAGGCAAGATGTACGGCATGCGAGGTGAGATGTCCCTGTGAAGGTTTTGCATCGCGCAGTGTTCCCACAGAGGAGTTATTTCCATCAAAGGCCTCACCCTTACTGATGTAGCTGTGGGGAAATAGGAGATATCATTTGCAGGTTGGATGTTTTTCCTTTTGCGTCCCCCTCCATCTCTTAATGTGTCCTTTCTGTTCGTGGGGTTTCCTATCCCCTATTACAGCATCATGAGCTGGATTCTTGAGTGTTTTATTCACTTCAACAGATGCTGTTAGGGTGACAGAGGAGTGTGGGATTTACGACCCTTTATTAGGGACTGTTGATATTATTAGGGATCTAGGACAAACAGAAGGACTAGTCCAAAGRCTAGATTTGTAAAAGCCTCTATGTGCCTGACTCCTAACACCATGAGAGTTGTTGCCTTCGAGCTTCTGTGTTTGAAATGAACACCCTTGTGCCTCTGGCTTCCTTGCAAGGAAGGCTGATCCTCTGCTGTCTCATGGGTATTTGYGCTATTCCCATGTGCAGAGCAGGCAGAGACAGAGTGTGACAGCCCTAAAAAGATGTCCCAATTACAAGACTGGTCACTGGCAGCGTGAGCTCTAGATTTGTGCAAGACTGAGGCAAAGGCCTCCAAATTAATTTTGGGAACTGCTGATCTAAAGCCCAGGGCTTTTCATCCCCCCTGAGCTTTGTCTTCAGCGTTGCTTGTCTCCCTCTGACCCACCAGCTTGCCTTGCCTTGCCTTGCCTTGCCTCACCTCGCCTCGCCTCGCCTCGCCTCGCCTCACCTTTCCTTGCCTTGCTTTGCCTTGCTTTGCCTTGCCTTGCCTTCCCTTCCCTTCCCTTCCCCTCCCCTTCTTTCCCTTCCCCTCCCCTTCCTTCCCCTTCCCCTTTGTTACCCTTCCCCTTCCCTTTCCCCTTCCCCATCCCCTTCCCCTTCCCCCCTGACCTGCATAAGTGCCCAAGCTGCTTGACCCTAAATCTGACCTTGAYTCGATGGTATCTACATGTCCCGGGGAACAGCAGGATTTTTCTTGTGAGAGGGATACCAAGCTTGAAGCTGACCATGAACAGTAGATGAACTGGGTAGACCCAGGTCTACCTCTGCTCCAGGGACTGGTATACATCTGACACCACCAGWACTTTGGATAAGACACCTGACCAGTGATGAAAGCCAGGACCAGAATCTGGCTTCTGTTTCTGGCACCCCAAAAATATGCTCAGGGCTGGATTGCAGAGCTGGGTGCTTGGTGCTCCAGTTCCTGCCGGGGGAAGGGTCTGGGATCGCCTGACACGAGTAGGTGTCCTCTCATCAAACTGTGTCTCATCTGATGCCAGGGCTCTCWCCCATGAAGACAAAGCAGGACCCAGGCCCCCAGGTGGTGCCAGCTTGGACACTGGTGGTCTTACTTCCCTCAGGAGCATCTAGYGTCCATGCTCTTTGGCAAAAGATATCTTGATCCTCACATGTCTGTATTTTTGCTGAGCTCCTGAAGGTGCTGGGATTGTATTCAAAGGCCTCAGCAGGGAGGTAATTCCCACCCCTGTGCTGAGGGACCACTGATGCTGAGACACTGCGGGATGAGGAGCAGCCCGTTAGGCAGGACAGGGCTGTTGCACCAGGGATGAGCCACCAGTGAAGGTGCTGGTGGACCTTGACTGTTCAGAAAGGCTTGTTACAGGTTCAGTGATGTTTTTTCTACCTTATCCACAATCTTCTAAGACTTTTGGAGCTGCAAACAATCTGTTTGGCTCTGACCCCATGATCTTTGCTTGTACAAAACTCTCTTTGACACCAATAATTTTCCAGCCCTTCATTCCCAGTGACAGAGCAGTTTTGTCTGGGCAAGAACTTTGCCATGAGGGAACGTACRTTTTTCAGGGTTTTCTCAGGTAAAGGTTTTATTTTCATAATTCTTTCCCACTGGTAGGTGCTGAGCTGTCAGAATCGCAGCCGTGCAGAATTCCAGCTTAGTTAAAACAATATCCTAAAGGTTGCAAAGCTGTGCTGCTTGCCAAGAGTGAAAAYTGAACGTTCCACTCTCCCCACTTGACTATATTTAGTTCGGGATCCTAATGAAGTCTTTCTTTGTGTAATTTCATGTCTACAGGGCAACTGCGAGAGAGGACTTCCTAATTCTGTCAGGATGCTGGCATCCCTTACGCTAGGACAGCATGTCCTCTGGGCCTCCGCTGCGTGGTCGTATATACAGTACTAGATTGTGCCCCATGTGCTACTGGGGAGACCCTGTAGCATTATTCTTTTTTTTTTGTTGTTTTCCCCYTTTTTCTTCTCCTTGATGAAAGAAACCTGTGTGTATTGCAGCAGGTTAATTYCTGGTTGTTTTCCCTGCAGATATTTGATAATAACACTGCTTGGCGATGGCGAGTTTTATTGTAGGAGAGTATTTTGAAGGGGCATTTGGGGTGAAAGTCCCTATCCTTTTGTGCAGTGTCCAAAGAAGCAAACATGGGATGGTGAAATGCACTGTGAAGATGCTGGAAATCTTCCCCGTGCTACTCAACTGTAGGACTTGCCATGGATGACCACGGCGTGAAATAACGTTGTTCCTGTATTGCCATACTATTGAATATTGAATATTGAATGTAAAGCCTGTATTGAGCTCCTAAAGGGCAGGAGTCCCATGGCATTGGAGATTGCTCATATACATAAAAGCACGAGTCCTCTCCTAAAAAGCTTATGTTGGCAGGGAAAGTCCCTTTAAATGAAATATCATATTCCTTTGTGCACAAAGGCTGGGTAGCCCTCAGTGGCTCTTTTTGCAGCTTGAAGCTTTGCCTCCTATGATCACAGTGGATTTAACGTACCTGTGGGCTACCCTACCTGGGCCTTAAGGTATGAATGGCCGCACTTAAAGGGCAGGTCTTGGCAGCCAGTCAAGCATCATCCCAAGCTCCAYTGGGTCTTGGGTCAGCTTGTTGCCCCATCATGCAGGACGCTGGTGCCTTTCCCTGCCCTCCTCTGGACGCAGCTGAGGATTTGAGGATTTGTCTTCTTTCTCCAACATCAGTGTTATCATCATCACAAATCTGTATGCCAAAAAGTATACAGATCAACCGAAAAAAATATCTCTGGGATTCTGCTGAGGTTTCTCAGCATGAGGATAAGGCTGTGCTGGAAGGAGATCTGCCACGTGGGAATGTCCCYGAGAAACACCAGCTCCCCAGGGTAAAAAGCCTGGAAATCCATGGAGAAAAAGGCCATGCAAGAGCTGTTATTGCACTTGTATTCAAGCAGAAGCACAGGGCTGGGCAGCCTGCTGTTCGTCAGCCTTCTGGATATTCATCTCAGTCCCCAGCTGGCAGTAAATGTATTGTCGGATATCCCTCTAAAGTTGTGTAAGTTATTGCTTTCTTAGAGTGCTTTTATACCTGTGTGTATTTTTCTTCCTGTTCCAGCATCTTACAAAGCTCTCTTTGGAGACGCTCAGCATTGCTAAATATAGTTTTGCAAAATTCCAGGACACGTCTTCACTTGGCACATGAAAATTAGTTAACAGACTGTCATGAGACCTTTCTTTGCTCTCCCACTGTTCTCACTCCCATGACACCTGACGTATAGCACACGGGTTTGCGAATGGCCTCGGGTTTGCTCCGTGACTCACCATTAATCAGGATGAGAAATAGCCTTCCCAGTTCATAAATTCAAGGTAAACTCAATTTCCCACATATTCTGTCAAACGGACATCAGCAGGCTGTTTATATTAATTCATGCCCTCTTAAACATTGTGTTACGGGAGGCGAGAAGCRGCGGCGGGGGGCTCCGGCATATTGACAAACACGTTTGCACCTTCAGTTGCAGACCTGTTCTCCCTCTGCGGTCTCTGAGATGCGTACGTAGCCCTCAAGCACAGTACAGATTGTTCAGTCGTGGAAACCACAAGCTAAATGTTTGAGCTTCCAGCACATTAAGTAAACCTGTCCTATCTACACACCAGCTGTAAGGAGAGAGGCTGAATTTGGGGATGAGCTTGCTCCATTAAAAATTCATAAATATCCAGAGTAAGCCATGATCACTTAACAGGGGACTGCTGTAAATAGCTGTAGCTGTTGAGCAGCGGTATGAAATTAAATCATAGGGAACAATAGTGATTTAAGTGGTATTTCTGGCTTTTTATGGGGAAGGGAGGGGAGCCGAGTGAGTGTTTCACAGCACAAATCACAAAGATGGCTAGCTCTCCCTCGGTACCGCCAGTGCCTTGAAAAAAATTGCAGAAGCTGAGCTGTTCTCCCCCAGAAGTTCAATCACCGATGAAAAAACTCAGGGCAAAAATGGAGTTAAAGAAATGTTGATAGAGGAAGAGGGAGTCGGGAGAAATGAGTAACTGTGGATATTGTGCAGGGTAGAAGTTCTTCGTTAGGTTATTATAGTAGAGGATTGATTAAAACTCAGGATGGACAAACATGTAGAAATGAGGTGACGAAAAACCAGGTGTTTTCCTCTGTAGCACCAGCTCTTACAGGATCCTTCCGTACAGCTATCTCACCTCTGCTTTTTTGGCATGCCAATCACCGAGCTCTTAAATTTCCCACCCACTGCTTTCCAGGTGGAGCTTTAGCTGGATTACTTTCAACATCTCTTCGAGTGCCTGGGGCATTACCAGGTTACTCCCAGGGACTGTGTCCAGCCTGCATGGAAAATGTGCGGTGTCTTTCCACCGGCAGACGGGGAGGTTGGATTCTCTTGCCRTGCTCAGCACCCATCGCACCACACATCTCGTGCCTTGCCGAGGTGCACGTGTGCCTTTCTATTTGCTGCCCTGCCAAGTGTTGCTCCCCACTCCACTTTGGATAAATCTCCTTTAGTGTTTTTTTATGAGACATTATTGTTGGGAATGAAGTGTTAAAAAAAAAAGTAAGGAGGGAAATTCTGCACTCTACCATGCTTGGTGAGTTTGCTCCATTGTTTGCAGCATTTCTATACATATGTGGCTGTGGATAACATGTACACCTGAGCAACTCCTATTCTATTCTATTCTATTCTATTCTATTCTATTCTATTCTATTCTATTCTATTCTATTCTATTCTATTCTATTCTAATTCTACTCCATTCCATTCCATTCCACTCACAAACACAAACGGGCTAGATCGTAAGATCTGGCTGATATGTACTCAGTGGAGGGCTGGGAAGCTATTCACCAAAATTTTTTGAACCACAGAAGACTGCTCTCCATTTATCCCTCTGCACTCAGTGGGGACCGAAGAGTCTCCCTGGTTGCGATGCAGAGCCGGGACCTAATTCAGTTGTTCTGAGTTGTCCCTTAAGCTGCTTCTCTGGTCCTTTGATCCCCATGACCCACAGACCAGAGGTTGCTGCTGCTTTGAGACCCACGGGAGCATGAAGGACAAGGACTCCAGATTTGGAGGTGTGGCATTTCCCTCCCATCGGCCGTAAAATGAAGCTTCTAAAAAAAGCATCTCTGCATAGCGCATCCCCAGATGGAGAAGCCAGTGGGAGCCCCATGGGCAGCTCCCAAACTGCCTCTCGGACTCCGGAAAATCGAGAGAGGAAGCAGTTAGTGCAATAACTGCAACAATCCATGTTCCCAATCAGCTCTAGCACAAAAAACTCAGCTGGGCTCCAGAGCAGCAAATGCGCATGCACGTGGAGGGGTTTAACTCCTCAGTACTGGAATAAAAGGACGATCTTTTAATTTATTTATTAAGATGCTTTTCTTCATTGTGCTGCATTCTTGCAGTGTCCGGATGCTCTCCTTCTGATACAGAAGCATTTTACAGCATTAAGGGAAAAAGCATTGAGAAAAGCACATATTTGTAGGAAGATTTCTAAGCTATTTATCTCCCGGGAGGGTAAAAAAAGGGAGATTCTTTGTATCTGGGAACTCTTAAATTCGTATTTATACGCATTTCCCCGGGGACAGGATTTATTGTTAAGTAACAATAGGGAAACAGCATGATTTCAGCAAAGACATTTGGGCTAGTGAATGTTGGAGTGAATTCCGTTTCAGCATTAGTATTAAAAAGTCAGGGCTGCTTTTTAATTGCTTTAAAAGTACATCCTGAGCAGAAATGTCCCAACCCAGGCACTGCTTCTCAGTGGCACCCGTGCAAATATGTCTTGTTTTACTGCGACCAAAGGGCTGCGTGATGTAAGCCCTTGAAATTCTCATTTTAGTGAGAAATAAAAGAATCTGCTGTAGAAGAAAAACACAGTATCTGATGGTTCAAATCCTTTCACAACCTTGTGTAACTGCCGTGCATTTGAAGAGTTCTCCTTTCGGTTTTCCTGGGGGCTGCCCGCTGAGCTGGTGCGGGGCGATGCTGGCTGATGCCCGTCTGCCGAAGCGTGCCGGGTACATYTGGGGATGGAGGCCTCTCTGCGGATCCCACCCCGCCGGCACTGGGGAGCCGTGCCCGCCGTAATTGCCCCCATKGTGAGCTGACTTGCCGATGCACAAAGCCATCTGCCTTCTCCACGGGGGAGGTATTTTATTAATGATGAGGAATCACCCTTGTCGCGGCAGYGGGTTTGTTTTACGTGTCCTCTTCCAGCAGTTGCTTCTGCAAATGCTGCGGMTGCCTCCTCTCCCCTTCTCTTCCTCCGCCTGCTCCCCAGGTTCTTTGCAGACCGGTGCTAAGGCCCCCATGGGCTCCTGCCTATTTCCTACAACAGCAGGATTTGTAGCCTTAATGCTCAGGGGTGTCCCACCTCCCCTCTGTAGGGGACATTGGTGTCACAGGCTGCAGCAAAGCCCTGCCGTAGCTCCGTGCACATCCCTRCTCTTGCGTAATCCATCTTCTTTCTTTCCACTGAGAAAATATTTTCCAGGCAGTCTCAAGGCTTATTTAAGGAATTAAATCTTCATGTGCCCCTAGTACCACTCTGCAAACAGGCAAGGATAAGGGACAGGGAAACCTGACCAGGCAGGTACCAATTTATCCCAAGCCCTATCCTTTCTGTGCTACCCAAGGGGAGACCCGCTCAAGGCACATCGGTGTGGAGCTCCATGCTGAGAAAATCTCATTTCTACCCCCATGCAGAAGAGCTTTAGAGTCTCTGGGATCATGGCAATACCCTGACATCCATGAGCACTCTTGGRCGAGTGGATGGAGACTTGCTCTGCTGGAGAAGCCCACAGCAAAGCCAGCAAAGCCAGTGAGGAAAACCAAACCAGGAGTTGGCAGTCACGGCTCTGCTCTTTGCATGTTGCCCTGTGGTTGCTTCCCATGTGCAGCATCCACCGATGGCCTCCCGTCCCTACTGCGGCTGTTCCGGCCACTGCTCTGGTACATGCGGCAGCTTGCGCTGCTGTCCAAGTGCCAAAGGGAACGTCTAATAGGGTATTGTTTGCGTGTGTTCCTGAGATGGAAGTGATTAACATAAAATACGTAAAAGGATCATGTCAGGAATTCTCTCCAGATCTGCACGGTTAGCAAGCCACTCTGTTTCGCATTACAGAATTACAGTATGTTCTGTAACTGCTTGGTGTTGGACACAGATTTGGGTCTCTTTCTCCAGTGTTTACAAACACGGATGGGAGCTGAACAAAAAATGCAGCCAACTGCACATGTATTTATGGATCTCTATTCTATCAACACACACATACATAAGGGTACTTAAGTTGACTTCATATCACAGCACATACCAGCGGGTCCTTAAATAACCCCACAGGGCCGAGCTGCTCACCCGCATTTCAGATGCAGGCGAACAACCTTTGAAAAGCTTGGCAAATTTTCGTGCTCTCAACTGATAGACATGCTCTTCATCAAGAGCCTGGAAATGTTGTTCCTTTGAGCTCACAATTAATTCAACACCTAAAATATGTGGAAAAGAGCTGCGCTGAGCTGGTGGGAAATTCAAACAGTCCCAGGCGTGGGAGCCAATCAAGCTGCTAAAACATAAGGTAACGCTCAGCCTTGGATCTCCAAAGCGTGATCTGTTTGTCAGCATGGTTACATTGCTTCTTGCCTCATGATCCTCTCACACGAAATGGCCAGGGCCGTCTCCCTCCATCTCCAGGCTGTAGAAGTGCATTTAGTGGAGAATCGCTAAAAAAAGGAAGGGGGAAAAAAAAAAGAAAGCAAAACAAAGCCAAAACCCCAAAAAGTGCTATTGTGAAAGTGTCAGAACAACTGTCCTGGGGCTAATTTTACCCTGGGTGTAACTTTACTGACGTCAATGTGAAAAGGCCTGATTCACCCCTTCATTGCAGCAATTTTAAGCTGAGGCTTCTGGGAAAGTTGCAGCTACGTTAAAGCTCGGTTCAGCATGAGACGTCAGCCCGGTGCGTGACTCCACTGATGTCAGTGGACTCGCATCGAGCGTCATCTTTTCGGCTGGAGGCTCTGAGGAACGGTAACCAAAGTGCACAAAGCATGACCGTTGATGGGTGGTTCACCTTTGCCCGGGCTGTGTCTGGACAGGCAGAGCAGCCCATTGCCTTGAAAGCACTAGCCAGMCCCAGTACTTGGTGGACCTGAATATGATCCTTATATCTAGAGGGGGCATTTTTTTGAGCAAGCCCAGTGCTCCCATACTCCATACTCCTCTACCTTGACCACACCGGCACCTTTTTGAGAGAAAGTGATGTTCTTCATCGTGAAATCTTGTCCTCCCTGAAATGTCATGTTTCTGCTCCTGTTCATCCTCTTAATTCTGCAAGCTTACCCTCAGTTTGTCCCACTCCAACTTTCACATTGGACCTCCTCCTTTTCCACTTAGTTCTACCACTCCACAAAAATTCAGCTGGCATCTCTCTGCTGCTAACTTTCCAGCCTTGTTCTCTACTCCAAGAATGGCTCAGAGATCTCTCTCCTTAGCTGACCAACATGGCTAAAGCAATGTGTCTTCAGCTTTCTTTTCATGTTTTTCTGCTTCTTTCTTTGTTGAATGCCAAGGGTAGCATAGTCAATACTGCCTCCACTCTTGTCCATAATGTGTATCAACTTTATCCTGGTCATCTCTGTGCCCTCTCATCCAGCACATGGTCAATTCTCGTAGACTTTCTGCAGAACATCTCTAACAGACACAGTGGGATTCCCCCATTCACACAGCTAAATCTGCCATCCAGGATCTCATTTCTTGTCTTGGTTTCTGCCATACCCTTTCCTCTGGTCTTCACATGCAGCCTTGCTTCAATGAAATCATCTGGTACACTGCTGCAAAAGTAATTCTCCCAAGCCCTTTGCTTGACCCTGTCTTGACTATGACCTCTATCTTAGCAGCTTTCCCATAGCTCCTCTTTCTTCATCCCAGTAACAAGAAGAAGCAAAGACCAGCAGCTAACACAGCCCCTTTCGGTCTAATCCTTTTTCAGTACTGGAGGTCAGATGGAGAGATAATGAGCCTCCTGGTGCAGCCCAATTGCTCTTCTTTTTCACACTTGTGAAGAGGCCTCCTTAGCTTTAAAAAGTTATTTTCTAATTGTCTTTAAACCTCTTCTTTTATTGTTGTGGCCAGTATTGTCCTACTGTTTACCCGTCTCCTTTTTTTGCCTCTTGACTGACCAAGGTCAGTCCTCTTGTTCAGCCTTTCTATGGTGCTTAACACAACAGGCCCAATGACTGCACCTCCCAAGCACTGTCATAACACAAGCAGGCAACACTAATAAAGTAAAAACTATTGATTTCCATGGAAAGGATGGGAAGAAAAAAATCTGTTGATCTGCAACAAGCTTAGTCAAATGCGAGGATGCTGGAAAGGATCCTGATTACTCCTAAAGTCATAGCAAATCTCTCCCCAACTTCCACAGTGATTTCATCCCTCTATGTTAAAGGGCTCTGCATCTCATTTACTTTCCCTCTTTTATTTATTTTATAATTGACTTTTTGAACTTCTGCCTGAATTGGAGCCAAAGCTGAGAGTGATCTAATTCCAGCAGAACTTCTAGGATGTGAAGGCCTGGACTTTCCCAGTGCGGAGTCCCTCCATCAATATTAGACATGATGTTCAGACAGTTGAAGGGAGCCTCTGATCTGCCCAGACTAATATCCCTGTCCTTGGGAGAGCGGTACAGCTAGACAGGGGACCTCTTCATTGCTGGTGTCCAAGAGAAGTACTATTGCCCACCGGTTCCCATGGCAATGGGTAAAATGTTTGCCCTAAGATGGGTAAATAACTGCATTTTTGAAAGTCATCTTATTCAGCAACTAATCAAATACTTTCTTGGCCTTTTACTTTCGACTAAGGTAAACTCTGGGGGGACAGGGTTGTGGCTGGAGGTTTCACTGCTGACTTTCTGGTCTAGGAGCAGTCTGCATGCTGAGGTGGAGAAAAGATGCAGCTTTTGCTTGTGTGGATTTCAGGGTCACCTGGCTTTTAAAATAGYTAAGATAAGTGCTAAATCTTCATCAATCCATCAATATGAATGGATTCTACATCAGTAATCTATAACGGTTTCTCTGTTTTGGGAGTTTTAGCAACAATGGAGTAAATAGATAAAGACACAGATTTTAGATGATCTAGAGTCCCAACATTCAGTCACTTTGCAGAACGGTGGCCCACGGCCCCTGTAAGACTTATACAAAATAACACGGGCTGTAGAGCTGATGTGTGATAGCTGGAAGCTGTCTACCAGTTTGAAAAGCCAGCTGGGCTGAAAAGTACATGCTTGCTTGAAAATCTTTCTTTGTAAGCAATTGTTCTAAAGTGTAGGGAAAAAATCCACAGGTGAAACCCTGTAGCACACAGTGCATTTTTACACGCCGTGTTTCTTTATTACAGTGGAGACGAGCTAKTTTTCTGCTGGTGGAAAGCAGGTCTGCAGAGAATTAGGAGGCACTACCTCAAGATGTGTCCCCTGTAAATCAGAAGAGAGGGAGATGCCGTGGTGCTATTGAAAGGGGAGGGTCGGTTCGCTGAGATCGTGGGAGTCAGTCATGGCCACTTACAGCAGCTCCGGATGTGACCCAAAGCCATTTTGGCTCCTCTCCGAAATTAAGCACTTCCGATAAGTCGGAGGAAAGCTYGGGCTAGATTTTATCTATTGCTCAGATGCTGTGCAGGACACGAAGGGTCTGATCCTCACCTGCTAGAAATGGGAGTAACGCCACTGACTTACACAGTTCCCACTTCTGGGAACACGGCCCGAATTACTCATTTTAGTACACGACTGTTGGCAAAACACAGCATTCACCCCCAAATTGCGAGGGAGCTTGCTACCATTCAGGGAGTTTCCAGCGCGGCGTACTTTGGCCCCATCACACGCTGCTAATCTCTTCAATGATTTATGTGCTCTTTTAAGTTTTAATTCTCCCTCTGTCATGAACCTTCCTCACTAGCAAGTTGACAGTTTAAATTAGTGTTTAGACATGGCTTTCATAATGTCAGCTTTTGTTTTGTCTCAGTCATCTGTTGGAATTCCTTCCATTGTATCTGAAGTGACTCATGACAATAAATGACTTCTTTCTTCTTTTGTTCTTAATCGGGGAAGAATGGAATGAACCATGCAATATTTGTAAAAGAGCAGTCTTAATTAGTCCTCAGCTGTAGCTAAAGATGCTTGTCTTGTCTCTTTAGCATATTAATGCARGAAGCCATGCGTTCACGTGGGCAATTGCCATGTTCCTGAAAAGCCTTGTTACAAGCCAAATTCTCCAGCGTAAAGGTATTCCCCGGCCCCGCTTCTGCGCTGAGCCCTGCCAAATGAGGAGCCTGTGCCCCGGGGGCATTGTGTGAGGCTGCTCAGGCCTGCGAGGAGAAAAACGGGCACATTTTGGAGTGACTCATCTCAAGGATTGGGTTTCTTTTTTGTTTTGTGCCTCTTAAAGGTATAAACTTTATGTGGGGAAAGCTGGAGCCTCACCTCAAACCTCACTGCTGCTGCTTGTGCCGTTTCCGAAGGTAGTGATATTCACTGATGATGGRCCCCAAAATCTTTTCTGTTTGCACAGTTTTTTTCTTTGCACTGTTTAGGTGGCTCAAATACCTGAGTGCTAACAAAAGGTTTGGGTGGGAGTGTGTAAGCATTTTGCACAAAATTAATAGTGACATCTTTTAGGGACAAAATACGGTTTTGTGCAGAGATGTGAAAGGCTGGATCTTGCATAGCCGGAACAAAGTTGCCGTGACCATGTCATCTTTCATATGCTGCTGGAGCTAGTGAATGGCAACAGCTTTCTTCCTCTTCTTTTTCTTCTTCTTTTTTCTGTTTGTCATTTGGGAGAAGAAAATTGGTTCTCTAAGAAAGTGTGGGAAAATTGCATTGCCAGCTCGCCTCCCTGATCGCTGCGCGCTTTCCTAGTCCATGTAGGGCCATGCCCACGATGCCAAGTTATGCGGTAATTGTAAAAAGCAGCTAAATAAAGGTTTAGGTTGAGAGCTGACTTTTTACTGATTGTGTTTTGAGGAAGGGCTACAACGTAGGTCTTGGGATGTATTTGGAGCTGTTGTTGAGTTGCGGGCAGTAAGTCCTCTCCTTTCCCTAGGACCTTGCTTGTCCGGTGGTCTGGGAGTGTTGCTCGCACGCTTGTGTTACTGGAAAAGGGTTAGGCTCCCGTCTGGCGACATGTTACCCATCTGTCTGTCTGTCTTTCTCTCCAGTTTTATGCCTAATTCTGACATAATGAAGCAGCCTGGATACACCCCATAGAGCCTGCTGAGGTGCCTCCTATTTTAGGATATTAGAGACGCTGCCACAGAGCAAAACACAACTGCAGAGGGTCAGAGGGAGGTGTTTAACAGTCAGCCCATGACAGAGTGCCAAAAGAGGTCATCAGGGACCGATTTTCTCAAGATCCGTGAGAGCTGAGCAAACCTCCCTCCTACAGAAGACAATTGTGTTTTGCAGAGTCTGACCCAAAGTGGGTGCTTCTTGGCAAAAGAAAAATGAAGCACAGATGAACAAGGCTGTGATGAGAACACTGGTAAGACTTGGGCTCGAGATGCCGTTTGCTGTGCATAACAACAGCCTTGCTGAACCTAGAAACATAAATAACACTACGAATTCTTCTGTGCCAGTACATGGTGCTCTTTATTTTAATAGTCTGTTTATATATACATACAGCTATTTTTCTTTTGCCCAGACCTTGTAACAAAACCAAATGTCTTAATGAACACAAGGAGAAAGCAAGCAGCTGGAGAAAGACATAGAAGTATACAAACCCAACAAAGTCCCAGGGAAATCATTGCAACTTTATTCAAAGTAGTTTTAAAAGTCAGTTGTGCCTCTGGAATTGGGCTGAAATAAGTGTCGCGCTGCTTTCCCCCTGTGCTCTGAAGCAATCCATGTTCTCTGTCAGTGCTGTGGCCTCATATAGTCTCGAAAACCATTCCTACAGTTCATGGTGAGCTGTGCTGGATTGTACTGTCACCAGGAGCGTAACACCCACGGTCTTCTCTCCAGCTCTGCCCCCCCCACCTCTTGCTAATGAGGGTTTGGCAGATCAGTATTAAGGAAGTCAAGGTTTGCTGGGAGAGGTAGTATCGTTTACTGGCCTTATTGGTAAAACTGGGGAAAACAGATCATGTTTGGGACACAAGCCTTTCTGCAGGTGCAGCAAGGCTTTGGGCACGTGCCCAAACCAAGCTTGGAAATCTGGGTTTTTGCAGGCACAGATATTCTGAAAGTATAGTGCTATGCCTCAGAGCAGACTTTGGGCAACAACTCTTTATTTTTAATCTACAGAGACTGTCCGGTCTCTGTCCGTCTAACATCTCTCAGTGAATTTCAAAGGAAATTGTAAACTTGCAGTGGCAAGGCCGGGGTGTGACAGTACAGGATGGGTTCCTTCCCCGTAAGTGAGCTGTCATGTCTTTATTAACTCCAAAGAAGTACTTTCAACTTRCACAACCTTGAAACCTCTGGGTTGATGATGTATGCTTGCTCTTCCCTAAAGCAAGAGTTGTCAAAGGACAGAAGTTCACTAATACTATTTTTTCCTACAGTGTTGTCAAGTGTGTTCTTCATTTGTCATCAGCTGAGGTCAAGTTTTCCTTCCATCTGTGTTTATACTGGATTGAGATGAACAGGTCCCGACCACGATCAGAGCATCAGGGTGATTGTAGCGTAGAGGTGGTGTATACTCCTGCTGGAAAAGTTATCCAAAGGGTTTATCAATTTGGCACAGTATTAATGTTGCTGGGGTTTTCCAGAAAGCCTACCAGATTTGGATGCCTTTGAAATGTAGAGGAAGATGGGGCTGATCATGTGTAGAGACTTCCAAACCCTTTTGCAAAAMCAGATAGTTTTGTAAGGGCCTCTTAAGCAGCACTTCATTACAGCTTTCCCATTGGCCTCAAAGTCAATGTTAACCTTGGCCCTGATGCGGAGAATATTGACTTTCAGGGTCAATAAATCTTAATATGGATCGAATTGGAAGTCATGTTTGCTTACTTTATAACTCCTTTCCAGTGCAATTATTCTTTACACAATGCAAGGACATTCTGCACATTTTTCTTCTTGGCCATTTTGAGGTGCATTACTCTTCCGCTAAGAGCCCGGGGTTTCCAAGACAGCTTTTTTCTCCAAAGTTTTCTGTCACAGCCACTTTGATTTTGGATTATTTATCTCCTTCCACAAAAGGCGAACATTTTTTTTTTTTGCATCGGTTCTAGCGTGGATCCGTGTAAAACGACTGCCTCCTTGTGTAACCGGTCGTATCGCCACCTCCTGCGTCCAGAAACGGCACGCGGTTGTGTGGGATGCTGGAACCACAAAAGGTTTTCAGATGTCCAGGATACCGAGCCACGTTGCTGAACCACACAACCTATTACGCAGTCATTTTCTACGCTCGGCAGTAATACGAAGACTTGCTAGTACTGTGCACTTTCCRCTTTGTTTATATCAGCCAATACCTACAGAATTTTAATGAGCGTACAGTGAGTTGCCTATGTAAGTAGTACATGGCAGGGTGTGTACTGTTCCCATAGTGAGGCATATATATAACGTCTGGGGCTCTGGAGGCAAGAAGCCAAAGGATGTTATTATTGTCCTTATAAATTGTTTTCAAAATAAATAAGATACAGAATGTTTCACTTTGCAGAAAAAAAAGGGAGATTTGTGCTCTGAATACTGACCGGGGGTGGGGGTGGGAGCAGGAAAGAGGAGAAAGAAGAGTCGGTTGAGCTATAGCCTTTTGATTTGAGTCACTTCTGTTGAGCACATGTGAACTCAGTGTACACATGCTGCTGGGGCTACAGCCAGGCCCAGATGTGTCCGGGATGTGAAAGAAGATTGGGGACTACCTGCTGCAGTGAGCAAAGCTAACCCGGGGAGGGTCCTGCACATCTTTTGTTCTGTTACCCCCATGAATGCATCCTGGACCAGGCTCTGTAGTTGCCTGCCTGCRCACCGGCTCCCAGAAGCTGAAATGGGGAAAGTGGAGCTCGTCATTCAAAAGGATCTGCGCATGCCCTAGTTGCTGGTGTCCCGCGTGACTGGTCGAGCTGTATCCATCCTTTGGGGCTCTTGGGTTGGGTTCTTGCCCTCTGCTCCCTCACTGCCATGGTGGGAAGGTGACCAGGTTTTCGCTTGTGTGGTGAAGACAGAGAAAATCCTGTATCCTATTTGCAAAATTCAGGATGAAATAGCATCCCTTGAAAAATAGAAGGGTCCTTGTTCCAGGACTGTTCAGGTCAGTAAAAGACAYGCAGCCAACCTTGTGGGAGGTGCCTATAATGATAATAATTCATATYGTATAAGTGCTTTGCCTCAGTTGCAAAGTCTCCAGGTTTGGCCTTTAGGAGGAGATGAACCCCAGCTGCTGAACTCAGGTGATTATGGAAGGCTGTCCGATGCACAGGCTGCACTGTGGCTTTCAAGGTTGSCTCTGCCAAAGGGCAGGCAGACAGCTCCATGGCTTGGCCTTTGTGGAGCAGCTGATTTGGAGAGCAAGGCTTGTCCCRTGCTTCAGCTGACAAATGCCGGGAACGGCTCCCAGGCAAAAGTTGGTGAAGGAAAGAGATGCCAAGGGACGGTGTGATGCATGCAGGAAAACTGCASAGCAAGGTGCTGAGAACATCTTTCCTTCAGTGTGGCAATGGGTCACAGCCTGTGGGAAGCAACATTTGTCGAAGTGCAATAACCCCAYGGCCATCCTTAGGTGGAAGGTGATCTCTGAGTTTGCGTGTGATTAACGTTACATAAAATGCACTGAAAAGGGGAAGGAAACACGATGAGCCAACTCTATTTTCTGTCGGCCCCTTGACTTCAGAGACAGAAGGAAAAGATTAAAATCATTAGCAATTGGAAAAATCCAGTTTATTCTATGCATTAGCACTGCTGGCATGCAAACACATCTTCAGAGAGCAGCTGTTGTCCTAGTGTGCTTTAATCCTTCCAGAAGTAGCATGACAAGAGCCAGTAGGTGCACTACACTTTCCATTGTGAGCTCCCTGGTATTAATAAACCGGACCACTTTCCTGGGGAAGGGTTAGACCAGTTCTTCTACTTTGTTAACTTTCTGCTCTCTTTTAGCTACCGCTGAATGTACCAGAGCGCTCTCAGATATTTACAGAGTTTGGTCTATGATGGGGCAGTATCCAAATAGAGCTGGCAGCAGAAGACACCCAAAAAAAAGCCACTTTGGAAGCAGGAGGAGAAGAAGGGAAATAAAACCAAACTAAAACGACCTGCTTTTAGCACTTGACACCAATGCTGACTCCTTTTTCCCTGTGATTTCTTGGCTGCTCTTGTGACTTTCACCTAAAAAGGGAGAGGAGGAATCACCTTCATCCCTAGGGCTAAATTTAGAGGCAGGGCAGCGGATGTGGAGTGGGAACGTGTCGGAGTGACTCAGATCAGTCCAGGAACCGCGGATGTGCACGTGCCTGTTTGTATGGCTCACTTTGTTATGACAGCCCTGGTTGTATGACGCAGACCTCACGGTGACTGGGAGATACCTGTAAATGTGGGCATCCCTCCAGCCAGCTCCCAGCTAAGCAAGGAGTAGAGCTGTTGGAAACAGCCCTGGAGATCTTCCCATGGAGATCAGGTCTGGACAGAGAAGTGGGAGAGAGGAGGATTAATCAGGCTTGTTGCTCAGTTCAATGCCCAGGGAACTTCCCATTTCCAACGTGTGGTTAAACGAGATGACATGAGAGTTGCCTCTTGGAGCAAAAATGCACACATGGCCCTGGTCTTGGAAAGTGTTCTTCATTAATCGCCTTGGTAACATCGACAGTTCATCAGCCCAGGATGTGATCTGTTATAATATGATGTTCACCTTTTCTCTGAGCAAACCTGCCCCTTTTATACCTCTTTGCCTGGGGAAGGGGATCAGGAGCTTTGCTGAGCCATGGTCTGGTTTGGGTGTCACTCAGCCTGGTAAGACTGGAGGATGAGAAAGCACCACTGAAATGGGGATGGAGAGAAGCAGAAAGGCACAAAAGTTTGATCCAGCTCCCATTGGCAAAGGCTGGTGACACAAACTCTGTTGATTCTAGCAGAGGTTAGCACATATCTCACAGGCTGTGGAAGAGCAGGCATTTGTAGTCACATTATCGGTTTAGGAACCTCCAGCGTGGGAATCAACCTGCTTAACATCTGGATGGTGCTTTAGCAGTTGGCTTGACTTGGGAAGGCAGTTCATCCCTGTTCCTTCTGCCCACAAATCTGGGTGAGCCATTTTGCCAAGGAACAGAGCCTTCAGTGAGGAGGTGTTTCATGAGCACATAGTCCCACAGATTGAGTTTCAGCAGCCCTGACCAACTGGCAAGTGTTTTCCTTGTCCAAGAGAAGCTTTGCCTTTGTTGCTGGGATTTTATTAGTAGTTTTGAGGATATTTTAAGCAGTTATGAGTGTTGCCAGAGGGCTCAGAGGCATCCCAGCACCTCACCTCGAGCCTGTCCCCAGGAAGATGGTCTAACCTGACCAGGAATGATCTGGAGTTCGGGAGCTGGTTTCCGCCCTTGATGCAGAGGTGGGAGTATTAGCACTCAGCAAGGAGTTAAGTCRATGCCGCTGGGAGGCTGAGGGTTTTAAAAGGTAAGAAGCTACTGAGGAAAAGGGTTAGGCAACAGGGGTATGACTATCAGAAATCAAGGCAAGAAGGAAGATGGAGGGACCCTGTACAGTTCAGGCTCTTTTTTTTTTCTTCCCAGTTTGGTTTGTGGTTTTGCATTTGCAGCTTGTAAAACTGTATGGAAGGAATGTGCAGCTGGGGGCTTTCGCCAAGTTGGTGTCAATTTGGGTTAAACCAGAGGTCCTGGAACAGAGCCTCGTTGGGAGAGTGGGTGACTTGCATTAAGACCAGAGCTTTCATTATTCTCCCTTCAATTGTGGTCGTTCCTTGGGGACCCCGTTCCAGGAGCAGGGCCCAAACCCTCTTACACCAGGCACACTGCAAACCAATAACCTGAAGGCAGGCCCTCCCCCTGCGGGCTGGCAGCCCCCGAGATGCTCGGTGTCCTGCCATTGTCCTGCTCTGGCCTCCAGCAACGGCTGTCCTGGCCTGTCAGCAGCAGTCCACGTGCTTCTCAGCTGGACCCCACCAGCGCTTGGGATTTGCTGCATCCAGGATGTTGACCACATGTTTTGTGAGGTGCCCAGCACGTCTTAGGAATGGTACAATGAAGACACTTTCCTTCCCTGGTCCCTGGGGATGCTGCTTCTGGATCATCTCTGCTATGTGCTTACTGCAGTCCCCGCATGCAGTCAGCTTGACACAGGGTCCCTGCCAGCATTCAGCGCCAGCCAGTGCTCCTCTGCAATCCAGTTTGCCTCCTTGGATACAGCATTTTGTCTCCATGCACAGATAAAGAGGCAATGTTCTCGCTTTCCTTCATTCCCATGGTTAAACTCTTCACAAGGGCAGCCTGTTTTGTGCAGGGTAATGACTTTCAATTGGGGATTTCTCTTGTTCCTTCTGTCCTCACATGTCAAAAAAATGAGTATACATCAGTATACAGCTGCCCTTCCCCAGGCCATGCAGAGCAGGTCATCTCCAGGATGGTGTTTGTATGGCCAGGTATATCCTGGCTCTATGGTCTGCATGTCAAAGGGATCTCAAAATCTTAAACACAGCTTGACCGTGCCTGCTGTCCACACTGCCAGGTGAACCCTGACCTTGGCTGGACTCATCTCCCTTCACTGAAGGCCACAAGGCAGGTATCAAGTCTAAGGTAATGATCCTTCCTTTAGAGCTAGAGGGAAGAGATTGGCACCTCTGAAATCCAACTCATKCCAGTCTTAAATGCATGTTTAAGCTTGACGAGTTGTTCTCAGACTTACTCCCTCCCTTTCCACTGCTCACAGAAGATGCCTGCATGGCTTGCAAAGCCCATGCTTGCCCTTGGGTCCAGGTGGCATGGATGAGGGAGCTGGGTTTGCATGCTCTCTGTGCTTCAYGTAGGTTTGGCTCTGTGTGCAACCGATGAGTTATGCTCCTCTTTGGGGTAGGACAGCTCTGCCTTATTGCCCTTGTCCAAGCTCTGCCCACAGAGCTTAGCTGGACCTGTCTGGTGGGAGGGGACCGGCTCCCCCCAACCTTGCAGGTGTTTCCTCAGAAGTCAAAGCTGCTTTAGCAGCTTGGCCCTCGTCACGYGCTCCTCAAACACAACCCAAGTTTACAAACCACACAAGTCTTCGTACGCCCATTATTTAGATTCCTGACTTAAATAAAGCAGTATGATTGCTATTACTGCAGGGAAGTAATTTATTCTTGTGGTTTATTTACAGAAGGCAACATGCAACCAGCAAGTCTAATAGCTCACCATTGTTCCCGTATCAGTCCTTGGGTTGGCAACACTGAGCAATAGCAAACACATCATAAGAAACCACCTTTAATTATTCATATGCTCTCTAGGGGAAACGAAGATCTCTGATGAAGAGGAAATAAACAAAATCTCTTTGAACTATAAATCATGACTGCAATAGCTTTGTTCTTTGTTTCACCAGAGTTTTGTTTTATCTGAGATCGTAATTTGTTTTCAGTGATGCACTAGATTAAATTAATTGAGGTTTAGAACAATATCCATTTCCTTTTGCGAGTGCTTTCACTGATGGCATGATCTTATCTGACTTGTTACCCCTGCTGGCTCTGTTTTCCTGACCTCCCCTCAGCATCACATGTTTTAAAACATGTTTTTTTCTGTTCTCTCTCTTTTTTTTTTATTAATTTAAATAGGGTTGTTTATTGGTGAAAACATCCAAACTCTTTCTCGAGTTATTACTTCTTTCCTATGGATAATTGGTGAGCTCCCTCTCTGAGGGAAATAAGGGTATTTTCCTAAATAAATATTTCTGGGGTCCCATGATTGGTGCAGGGCAACAGCATCTCTCCTGCTCCATGACTCTTGTTGGATGCAAGGCAGACATTACTGGAGGAGGCAAGTCCACCTGCTGCAGCACCTGGGCCAAGCACCCCAACAGAAGGCTCACTTTTGTGGAAGGAAGTCAGTGGTTTGAGGCTAGTGTCCCCAGCTGTGTTTGCACCAAACTGACATGGCCATGTGAAASAGATCTCAGTACAAACAAGTCTTTCTTCAGCTAAGAGGCTGAAGAGCCCTCCACAGCGAGGTGTCACCCTTGCATAGCTCAGACCTGCTGCCCTGGGGAGAYCGTGGCCCCGCAGCTCTTGAAGCCAATAACTCCAGAGGAGGTGAGACAGATGGGAAGTTTGGGAACGTGCTTTCAGGATCCCTATGGAAGATACATTGCTTTGCACTGGAAATAAATAGATGGGCCAGCGAGGAAYCCTTCCTTTCTAGTGTCCTTTTCTTGCTCTGTGTTCTTGGCGGGAAACAGAAACTTGATATCACCAGGCAAAACATCCTTAATGCTGCCGTTTAGGACATGTGCCTTTCGGTTAGCAGCCCTTGGATCTCTGTAGGGTCTGTTTGTGCTGGGCAAGAKCYCCTTGAAAAATACCTGTAACCTGTTGTGTTATGGAGACATAAAACCCTAGAAACCCATATTKTGACCAAARAGCAGAGATATAATTTGTTTCAAGWGTCTGATGATGGAGTCCTGAAGGAAGTTAAGGTATTAGCCTGGTGCACTAAGGGCTGGCAGGAACATGGCAGGTAGAGAAATGYTGTCTCCTCCTATRCAAGATGGGGAAGAGCAAACAAGTGTGTGACATGGGCACATGGTATCTGCAATATCACACCAGATTGTATTTCAGTCCCCCAGGGCAGTGAGTCCTGTGCCAAAGCCAGCTGTGTGCAGTTATCACCATCAGGGATGCTCATAGGCTTCTGTGATGCCAATTGCCCACAACGGCCTAGAGAGAAAAACTAAAATTGATACCAACATGTTTTGCAGCCTGCTTGGAAAAGGATGAGGATGCTTCTCTGGAGAAAGCATTGAGATCCATCACCGAGCAGAACTCCAGAGTAGTTGCTCTGTTGCTATTTCCATKTGTAATTATTGGAGTCCTTTCCTATACCCATCTCTAGCATTGGTCACGGCTGGAGGCACAGTTGCAGTCCAGATGAGCCTTTGGTTCGACCAAGTGCTGCCAGTATTGTATTCCTGTGGCATGGTCTTTTATGATTTTTCCTGCAGGACAAGACAGCACTGCACAAGTGGGAAGAGGCTTTAACCTTCCCCGAGGGTGTCATTTCTACTTGGAGATGACTATCCTGTAATTTGCCAATCTCCCAGACCTCCTTGCAAATAGAAGATGGTAGTAGGTGTGCARTAGAGGCTGACAAACCCCTTGGAGATTGTGGACATTTGTGTGCTGCTCTGAACCCTGCTGTTGTGTTTTTCCAAGCCACAGACAGCAATGAGCAACAACTGCAGTACGTGGCACAACAGCAGGAATATCTGGATGCCAGAGGAAATTTCCCAGCAGATGGATGACTGGACTTGGGGAAGGAGCAAATGATGCATCCAGAAATACTCTTCCCATATAGCATGGGTTGGTCAGCAATCTGGTGGCTACAAAAGACCAAAAAATAAAGCAGTGCCTTGGAAAGCTTTCAGCTCATGCTTGGGGAAAGCTGTGAAATAACTACTGAGGGCGTGGAGCAGAAAAGCTTGGTCACCTTGTCCTTCTCTTGGCAGTGTATCACCTGGATGTTGCTGTTGCTGCTGTTCTTTCACGTTTGCACAGGGGTGGATCACCTAAAAAGGGTAGGGAGAAAAGATATGGTGAAGAGTCTCCACAAACAACCTGTCATCTAGAAATTATTTGCTGAGATCTGGTAGCTGAGTGTTCTTGTAGCCACTTACTGCATTCGCTAAAAAGAAAGGAAGAGGTAAAAGTCATGGTGTTTTTGGTTCTCCTGCATATTTGAACAGCTATAATTAAAGCCCTTAAGCTTTAATTAAAAAAGAAAAAAAAGCCTGTCAAGGACCTATGTTGCTTAGTTGAGTTAGCAGTTTAATTAAATCATCCTGGTGTCACAGAAGTGCAATCCCAGAGACCAGGTTTCTGCCCTCAGAAACCTATTAGCAGCCACTGAAGGCACCTGGCATCATTCATGACAAACCTTTAGGACCAGAGGGATCTTGAAACATTAAGTGGGCTCTCAAGCGCATTGCTTTCACCACAGCACCAGGAGACCCAACAAAGACCTCCTTTCAGCAGGAGTTTGCAGCTATCCCCGACACAAAATACTGTAAGGGAGCAGAGAAGGCTTCATTTTTGAAGATTTTCTCTCCTTTTCTCTTTTTTCCTTTAATGCTCATTTCTGAAGCAGATTTCTCCCCCTCCTCACCCCAGCTCCCCATATTTATTTTATTACAAGCATTTTCGCTAAAACGATTAACTCAATTTAAAATTTCAACTGTTTCCTTGCCAAGGATTTTAGGAATTTTCATTATTTCCTTTGGGAATTCTGAGACTGCGGTTAGCCGGTTTGGAGTTCAAGACACGAGAAATGCCAGCACAACTGAAGACTTGGCTGTGAAAGCGTTTTCAACATGAAAGAATTCCAGCATTTCATAAAAGGAAGTGTAGTACTTGAACAGATATGTTGATATAAGTAAGGTCTTAACAAAACGAAAGCCAATCTATTATTGCTTAAGTATCAAAGAAATCCCTTCGTAAAGGTGCTAAGCCCTGCTGGAGGAACACAAAACGTGTCTATTTATTTGTTGTGTATTTAAATGGTTTATGTACGATTAAGGAGCCAAGCCAGTATTACTGAGCTGGCTGGGGTTTTGGAGCTCTGTGGCTGTAGGCAAACATTAGTAAAAAGGTAAAACTTCTCCTCTGCTAGGATGGGTCTGCAGCGTTTAGCAGGGCTGTTATTTAAAAGACGTCTCTCCAGCCATGGGAGAATAGATGCTTTTCTGAAAGACTGCCTTAAAAAATAGACCCTCTCTCTGCTGGTTCAGACCTCCAGATCTAAGGGATCAGTTCTGACCCCATCAGACCCTGTGGATGAAGGCTGACCTTGGACTGCCGTTGCAGTGATAAGCCCTGCAGCTCTTTGTATTTTGCCTCATGGCAATGATTTGAGCCGTATCTTGGGTATCGAGTGTAGTGGCACTCTCTGCTCCTCCTTTGTGCTGTGCTTGCAGGCAAGGACGGAGCCCCAGGTCAATAAACCACCCTGGGGCTGATGCTGGTGGGTAAGAGCCATGTTGCTTTGCTTTCCTCTGCCTGGAGTGGGCAAAATGCTCCTGGTACAGCCCYGGAGAGCTGCTTCTGCAAGGGCCAGGGCTGGAGATAGCTACATCCGTTCTGCACAGCTACAGAAACCGCTCCCCAAGGGGAATCAGTAGCAGAAGGCTGTCCCACGGACTCAGCCTTGTGTGCTGGAGTGGTCCCAGGAGGTGGCTATGCCAAGGGCACACATTTGACCCCGCATATGGGGCTACTCAATCTCTTCTCTGGACCTACAGGCAAGCCCCCATCGTATGACCCTTTCCTATCCCATGGCCTGAGCAACGCAATTCCCCGAGAGCTTTGCAGGGTCAGGATCCTGCCCTTCTTTACGCAGCAGGGATACAAACAGTCGTGTTACCATGAGGTCCAAGTGGTGCGGCTGTAATTATAACAGTCTGTGCCTCGCCTTGTCCTTTTCTCCCTAAAACACACTGRGGAGGAAGAAAGTTCATGCTATTTCTTGGCCATGCCAGTGAGGACCTGGGAAAGGCATGTGAGCGGAAGGCAGGTATCTCAGGRTGGTTGGAGAGGTGCCGTGCTTCGGCTAGCATCTGCTTTGGCCAACATTTGCTAGCCAGGAGATCAAGTTGGAAACTGGAGATACTTCACTTGGGAACCTCTGGGTCTGCTGAAGCRCTGATCATCCTGCTGAAAAGTGACTGTACTGGTGACACTTCATAGAAACTCCAGCTGCACGGTTCTCCCAGCTTCCCTATAAAAAAAGGACGCCAATGTTTTAACATAAACAGGATGCCGAACACCGATCCAGTGCAGTTCCCGCTGGAAACGAGCATGCTCCCATGCTGTTCTGATGCACCACAAGCCACAATGCCTGTCAGCAGGATGACAGTCCTGAGCGACAGCTCGTTT
The DNA here is from genome assembly GCA_030449065.1 of Oceanodroma leucorhoa. Lineage (NCBI taxonomy): Eukaryota > Metazoa > Chordata > Aves > Procellariiformes > Oceanodroma > Oceanodroma leucorhoa. The sequence goes on along the minus strand of JASVER010000057.1, from coordinate 4,238,446 downwards.
CCCTCTGCTCTAGGAATGACATTGCCCTAAAATGAGGCCGCAATACAGCCCAGCACCTAAGGAGAAGTTTATGTCTTGCCRGTGCAAGAGCTTTGCTGAGCAGTAGCGAGTCTGTCCTGGGGCTGATGGCTCCCCTTTCCCTTTACTACTTCTCCCCACCTGGCTATCAGTAGGGCAGCACCTGCTRGAGATGAGAAAGAAAAAAAAAAGTCTTTTTTCTGCAGGTTTTCAAAGCCAATGTGTCAATTTGGATTCTCGGTCTTCGGGCTCCCATTTTGCCATGTCACAAAAGTGCCTRGTTTACTGACCCTCCACCCCAACACCTTCTTTTTGCAAATCAACTCCATCTGCAGTGCCTGTAGCTAGCCCCCTAAAAATGATCATTCAGAATCATTCCTGGAAAAAAACCAAGACACCAAACCCCACAGCCTGGGCCCCCGCTCAGGAGGAGTTTGGCTGAGCCAGACGCGATGCCACCAGCAAGGGACACGAACAATAGGGACTTGGCGGGGGGCAGAACAACGGGGCTGGCAGCAGGCGCTGAGCTCAGGAAAGTACATGCGAGCTCTGGGAGCAGGCGGCCGGGTGCACGTGCCTCTCCGGAGCCTGAGAAACTGCACTTTAACTGAGTCAGGCAGATATCGGGGCGATTTTCTCCAGGCAGAAAGTGCTGTCCTACCAAAGGGCACCAAATTATGTCCCAGCAAACGCATCCTCAGCCCCCTGTGTGGAGCTGGGGGACCCTGGGGGATGCTTCTGAGGGGTCCCCGAGGTGGCCAGTGCTGCAGGAGGGAAAGCGGAGGCAGGACCCATGGAGGGCAATCCTGGACGGGCTCTGGCGGCTAAGCCCAACTCTGAGCATCGGTGTTGGAGGTCACGGCCAGGCAAAGGTTTTGCCAAGTTCTCCACGTATGTCCGCGCACGGGAGAAAACCACACGCAATCTGTCAGAGACAGCTTGGAGAGGCTCCAGTTAATGTGCTCCCATCTGAAAGGTCTTTCTGTTCTCCATTCAAAGTCTCCCCTCACCTTGAGTGGTGGTCTCTAACTGTAAACAAACACGAAGGAAGGTCAGAGTTTAAAAAAAAAAAAAAGCCAAACCCAACAACCAAGCCCCAAAGGAGGCCCCATCCTTTGTTTTTTTTCCCCTCTTCTGGTGCTAAAAATGCAGGTAATCCTGGTTTTATTTTCCTGCAACTAAAATTTGCGATGATGTCATCTGTGTGGCTGAGCAGAGTAGTTTTCCGACTGGGCAAGTAAGGCTCGAAGATGTATTTAGTATTAATTTATCCACAGCAAATAAAACCTCTGGGGCCAGAAGATGGGCAGCCCTGTAGAGCAGATCAAAAGCCAGCCAGGCTCAGGGCTGCTCTTCTCTGGCTGGCCCCAAGGCTTTTTGCCCAAACCCAAGGCTTTTAACACCAAAATCCAAAGGACCGTCCATGCGGGAGGCGGAGGTCCCTAGGGACTAACAACTCCCACTTTGGGGTTTGGGATACCCCTATTTAAGGTCTCTGAGTAATAGTGCTGTCTGGCAGCTAGAAAGGGTAATAAGCCACTCGTTAGAGCCCTGGCAATTGAGCGAGAAGATTTGCATCTCAGATAATGGCCACCAACAGCCAAGTTGAAGTTTTGTTTTCACATCATAGGAAAAATACCAAGTGCCAAGCCATGTGGTAAACCAAAATAGCTTATGAAGTGTGCAGGTTTTGGAATACGGGTAAGGATGAACCAGGAAGAAAAAAAAAAAGTAGTTTTATATATAGATACTGAAAACCGAATAAATCACATGACCCAACCCAAAAAAAGCTTCAGTGAAAAGTTTGTGTCTAGGATTAAGAGCACTAGTCATTACTTTAACTATGTATGGTATGTTCTCATTTTGAAAAATGTGTACACCAAATATTTTAGCCTTTTCTCATGGAAGGATCTGAAAGGCAAAAAGCTTTTTAGTATTACGCAAATGTTAGCCTTTCCAGGACGATGCTGGCTGGCCGGCTATTTCCTTCGGTCCTATATTTCGCTGTCTGTACTTGCATGATGTCCCCTCTGACTCTATGTGGGGGTTTCTGTGGGTCTTTTGAAGAGGGACGTTCTTTCTCCTCTTAAAGRCGTCAAAATGGAGGGCTGATCTGAGCTGCGTCTGGTTTCTCCCTTGCCTTCCACCAGGCCTAGCTGGTAAACTTTGAAATCTTTTGATGGGGTTTAGTGTGKTTTGGGGCTACTGGACTTTACCTGCTCTAATTTAATACCCCAGTGGGACAGTCCCACAGGGGRCTTTGGGAAGGTCTTGGTATGATGCAGCTCTTTCCCAAGTGCCCCATYGTGGGGACAAGGATTGTTCATGCGGTGTGAATGTACCCACTTGAAATCACCATCCTGGTGAGACGAAGCCTGCAGCCTCACAGGAGAGGGCTGGAGGCTCGTGGCAGCTCCCTAACCCAGTGGAGGACCTGGGAGCCTGCCATCCCAATCCTTCCCGCATCTTTCTTAGTGCTTTTCCTCGAGACCCCGCTTGCTCCAGTCTCAGTTGCTTGCTGTCTGGGAAGCTCTCTGAGAGTCACGCAAGGGATGCTGAGAGGAGGATTTGGCCCCTGGTCTATAAGGTTTCTGGACAAACTAGGCTGTGCCCATCTTCTGGATTATTTATATAAATGGGATAGGATTTAGGGCTTTCTAGGACTTCCAATGTTCCCAAGTATCCCACCACAGCCACCAAAGGGGACATCACGCTAGCGATACATGAATGAAGCCTCCCTCCGTTTCTGCAGAAAAAGGATGTCAAAATTAACCCAGCCAGGCTTAACATGTCACGGACATGTGAATGGCAGGTAGCAGTGCCGAACGGGCTGAATGTGGGACCGAGTTCAAGAGATGTGCTCGCTCTCTCTGGTGCTGCCATGAATTGTCGTGAGGCCTTTGGGAAGTCACACAGTGTCCCTGCCAATAAGATGGGGATAATGACATGGAGCGGCTCGCCATGTGCTTTAAGTTCTGTTGACAAACAGAGTGGTGTAAAACCAAGGTATCGCTCTATTATTATGGGTCTCAGTTAGAAAACTTTTCAAAGAAAATTTTGCTCATTTGTTTGCTTGTTATGTTTTTAATTAAAATAAGCCTTTTTTTAAAACTRTACTTATTGACTGGGCTCAGCAATTTTTCATGCTTCTTCATTTACAACCCTGTCCCCTCCAAAAGAAGCAGTTGTTAAAATACTTTAATTGATCAAAAGCTCTGTTGTGCTGGTAATGCTGCTTTAGGGCATTTTGATAAATAAAAAAAAATGCAATTTCTCTAATTTTGTTTGGCTGTCCCCTGTACAAACAAGCTGCATCGCCGTGCCTAAGCTGGGATTTTGCAGGGCATGGAGCCCCCTGACTTTACATGGTGGCTTTGCATCCCTGCGGCTTCTTTTGCTGCTGTGAGCAGCATTTGGGACTTGCACAGACTTCACTACACTGCGGGAGCTACATCAGTGCCAGAGTCCTCCGTCTAGACAAGCCCTTAAACCTGATTCCTTCATTCCATTACTGATAAAAAGCACTAGACATGGGAATGAGTTTTCCTCTCTATCCCTTTTTTTTTTTTCCCCTTATATCCCCGAGGAAGGAAGACTTGATTTTTTTCTGATCCACCCAAAAGAAACCACAGTAACCACAACTGCAATTATATATATATATCTTTAAAAAAAAMCAAAAACCTTTCTGGCAATTCTTTCACATTCTTTTTTAAGCTTCTTTGCTACATGTAGAACAATAAATGATTTAAAAATGAAACATAAAGGCATCTGTTTGCACTATATTTGAAATTAAATTGGATAAAGCTGAGAGGGAGCAGCTAGTGACTAATACCAAACAGTGCCCAAGTAATAGTATGACGAAGTTAACAGGACCCAAGTTAAGCTAAGTTTCTTCCTAAGGCAGGAAAGACTCCTTTTCTTAGCTCCCTCTAAATGTCACACTGACTTTTTGCAAGATGGGGCCAAAATATTTATTTTCTAAAGTTATTTTTGGTTGAGAACTGTTTTAGGTTTTTTTCCCTTTGTCCTAAGAACATGACAAAGCCAATTAACATCGACACCAAGGGATTATTGTCTGGTGACTTGGCTGATACAAAGCCATCATCAATATAAAATTCTCACGTCAAAGTATTCTAGTGACTTAGTGGAGAAAAYGGAGCACAAACCAAAAGTGATGGAAAAGAAACATCTGGATGTTTTGCTTGGTTTTATCCCATCTGCCCATTCATTTAAATTGCTCGTGCTGTATTATTGYTTCCAAGGAGGCCAAGCTCTACCTGGTTGATGGTTTGGGGGACACAAGACTGAGGAAAAAGTGGATTTGTGGCAAGTCGCTCAGTTGTGCCCTGGGAGATGCTCTGTGRCCATGGACATGGGATGTGGTAGGTGTGTGGGTGGCGGATGGACTTGGTGGGTCCCAGAGAAGGGCCGTGGTGTTGCATCCACCGCGAGAAGTCCTCTGCTCTCAGCCCATCTCCCCCACAAAACTGGTTATCTTGCATAGTAGTTCCTGGTATTGAGAGACACGTCCTATGGGTGTCTGCATTTCCAACAAACTGCCCTAAGAGGTCGGCTTTGAGCCTTCAGACGTCCCATCTGCAAACGTCCCATCATCTGTAGGCTCCTGGAGGGACAGCAGATGACCAGGAAAGCAGCTGGCAGCTACGGTTACAGCCACAAACCTGCCACTGAGATACGCGGTGTTGGATTTGATCTTATCATCTCCACAATTAAAAAGAAGTATCAGTTCCACAAAGCCCGTAACCACAGCACTGCTGTAATTACAGCAGCGCATTCACACTGGAGGATTATCCCTGTCCTGCCAGCTATAAATTATGTACTAAATACAACTCATAATGAAAAAAATGGCATCCTCAGAGCAGCTACCAAGAACATTTTAAGTGCTTGGTTATTACAAAATGATGGAGCATTTGTAATGAGCCCATTGTTATGGTTTGATTCTCTTTTGCACTTGGAGTGGTGGCAGTGGCAGGGAATTTATCCTGTTATTTTCATATGTTTCCATCTTTTTTAAGGCTTTTAGCACTCAATAAAGCTAAGATTTTCATGACAATATTCAGACAAGCTACTTAATGAATCTGAGTCTTTAGCAATCGCAAACCGACTTTAAAGGAAATTTATATTCTGAATCTGAGAATATTTATTCCTTTCTAACTTTAAATTTTTTGTCTGTCTGCCTCGCAGATCAGAAGTATGTGCAGAGTAAGTGCCAATAGATGACCCTGGGACTATTTGCTTATTTTTTTAGGTAAAAGAGGAAAATATAGTGATTATTCATGAGAACTGAAGGCCTCTGTGCCCATGTAACGAGCAGAGATCTGGGTTTACGTTAGCTGTTTCTGTTCTTTCTAAGATAGCTCCTTGAATCGGCAACATCTATACTATTGCCTTGACCTGTCGATGTGGGAAGACTTTTCCAAAATGGAGCGGGGACAGGCTATCCAAGATTAGGCACTGATGGACATGGATGTGCTCAGTGGGGTATACACAGTTTCCACACTCCTAGGCAGTTTTGGTGTCATACTAAAAAGAAAGAGAAACTCAGTCTTCATGAGCACTTTGGGGTATTTTGCCTGTGACCGTGCTTTTCAAGGTTTCATTGCTATTATGTAGGAAGATTTCTGTTAAACATGGTCTCATGCCTCAGAGGTGGGACAGGAGTTGGTTTGTGAAAAGTTAAATCAATGAGCTGAAAATGTTCTTCTGAGCTGAGAGATGATTTTGGCCCTTTCCCTCCACTTTAAATTCAGTGCTAAGGACCAGCCTGTGACAGGGCAAGTAGCAGGAGCCCCATCAGTCCTGTCCTTTCTCTCGAACTGATAAATCTTGGGAGTTAACATGGGTGATGCACCCAGCTCTTGATTGCTGCAAGTTGGGACACTGTGATCTCTGAGCACACACTTATAAATGAAGCTGTGAAAACACACAAGGAGGATAGGATGAAGAACAAGAAAAAACAGTGACATTCTGAGCTATTTTGCCAAGAAAGGGCAAGCAGAAGATTGGCCTCTGGTGTCTTCTTTATCCAAGGAACAGGCATTTTATAACCTGAAAAATCCAGTCACAGAATAAGAGCATTTGCAGATAGAGGAGGGGGTTTACTGAGCCAATCCAGCCAAACATTTTTTCCCCTCTTTGGAGGCAAAGTGGGGAAAAAAAGAAAAACAAAAAAAGAAAGAAAACAAATTCAGTATGTTTCCAGAATCACAGAAATATCAATGGGAAGGGATCTCTGGAGGTCTGCGTGGAGTAGGATCAGATCATCCATGACTTTAGCTGAACCTTGAAAAMCTCCAAGGATGGAGATTGCCGCCACATCCCGAGTGACCTGTCCCAGTGCTGCACCACCTTCTATTGAAGACATTTCTCTTAACGTCTAATCTGCACCCCTTGAGCTTCAAGGCCACTGTCCCTTGTTATAGTGTCTGCCCTGACTGAGAAAAAGCCCTGATAAAGCCATGCTGGTAGCCCTCCCAGTTTCTCAATATCCCTCATGAATTGAGGGGATGCCCAAAACTGGACACGACATCCCAGGTATGGCCTCATCTGTGCTGTACTGTCAGATCTGCCAGAAAAGCAGGACTGGGGTGTATCCAGGCTCTCCACAGAGGAAGGACACCAAAAATCACAGCAGACTCAAACAAGTTGTTCCTTGCCCATGTTACTTCTTATGGGTCTCAGCTGGGATGGTTTGGATGTGGGTCTGGATGGAAGACTCCCAAATTCCTGAGTGTTTGTAGCCAGAACTGTTTTTGAGTTGGATCTGTGAAGTTTGTAGTGCTCCACCAGAGCGAGTTATTTGTTCTAGAAAATGTACAAACAAGCAAGCAAACAAACAAAAACAGAAAAGGAAAGAAAGTCTGAGCTGTTCCACCAGCGATGGGATTAATAAATCTCGGTTTCCTATGAGTTTGTGATTTGAATGTGAGTGCCCATGTGGATTTGATGATGTTTCATAAGAGTTGATCTCCTGCTTCAACTTTTCTCTCTGGCCACCCTTTTATTTTTTTGCTGACCTTGTAGGAACTTAACATCTTGAAGACCTCATCAAACCCAACCMAAAACGGCCAGGGAATTCCACAGTAATTGGTGAGGAGTGACGGGCAGATGGCACATAATCTGATCAAACAGGGCCTTGTTTCTGTRAGAAGCTGGGCTAAAAGAGAGTAGATAGAGGTCATAAGAAGTCTATGTGAAGCCTGTGTTTATTAACATATAGATCGGTCCCTGTCTGCCTCTCAGCAGAAGAATTTGTTGTTCTCTTTATCAGAAGTACTGTGATTTACAAGAAGAGGAGCAATTGAGAAGGAAGAATAATATGTTAGACAGGAAAGAGTTTATAGATTTGGGACCATACTTGTTCATACTCTGAAATCAGTGGCCTCAAGGCTGCGRAATAATTTGTCTGAGAGTTTCAGGGAAAAGAAGTTTCTTAAAATAAAAATAGTGGATAGGGGGRAAAATGCAGACCATCAGCGAGGAAGAAAAAGGGTTAATTCTGTCTGCACCAAGACAGCCATTTCCTCACTTCCAGCTGAAAACCATGAGGCAGAAATTGCAATTTCAGGAAGAATACATGAAATGAAAAGCTTGTCTGCATTTATAAGCGGCCGCTCTGACTCAAGGAGCGAGAAGGTGGCGGGAAAAGCCAGCCTGAGTAAGATAGCAAACAAACAAACAAAAGCGCTTTGAAGGTGGGTGGCTTCCATGTCAGACTGTTTGCCATTGACTAAAACAAAGTCATTCTGTGGTTTGTAATTGAGTGGATGAAATGGGAGCGTATGGGCCTTTGATGATGGGTGTGGTTATACGGCATTTAGCAATTTGGCGTGTCCTGCTAAGTATGGAGCGGTCCGTATTGTAGCACTTTAGTTTGGCCTGCGAGATGTCCAAAGTGTGAGTTCGGGTGTCAGCTAAGTGAAAGCAAATCTCTTCAAAGCGAGAAGGAGCTAAAGCAGAGGGACTGCTGAAAAGAAAAAAACAAAAAAACCCAGTCTTCTAAGCCCGTGGAGATAAACCCGTGGGTTAAAGGCTCTGCCTGGCTAGTCTTGCTCTCTTCTCCTCAGGAGCTTCCCAAAGAAGTCATCGGCACGGCGGTGCTTCCCAGCATGGGGTGGCAGAGGAAACAATGAGTCAGGTGAAGGGTCCCAGAAGAGCGTTTCATAAGCCCTTGGAAGGGAAACCATGCAGCGCTGCCTGAAATAACTCCGGGGTTGAGAACCAGAGAGCTCAGAGAGCGGCAGCCAAAGCACACTGGCCTTGAGGAACACAGCCAAGCAAGGCGAGGGAAGCACGGTCCTGGGTGGTGAGCTTACCCATGAGGAAGACAGAAGATGCCAGGTCTCTTACAGGGTCAGGCTCAGTACAGGCCACCCCAAATCCTCCGTTCCCCAAGTCCTTGGCCACAGTGATGGGGTGGAAGCAGGGACAGAGGTAYTGAGCTGCTTGCGGCATGATTTAAGCTTCCACACAGGGCCTGAGAAGGAGGAAGACCAAGGTGACCACCGGTGAGGACACCCTACTTTTACCTGCCAACCACCTTGTGTCCCTGCATGAGAGGGAGGGTGAAGAGAGAGGGTTGGGAGGGAAGGGAGCAGATGGAGGGGAGGGAAGGCTTGCAGCAGGGTTCATCCTGCTGAGGTCAATGCCACCCCCACTCCTGGGGGAAGAGATGGAAGAAGCCCACTGTGTCATCCAAGAGGAACTGAACCACGGCATGTATGTTCAATGTTATAAATAAAGAAGTACACACTGAAGAAGAATGCAGGGCTTCAAAACCAGCTTGGCAATTTTTCCACCCCAAGATTTTATATTTATTTCCTCTTTATATGCAAGTCACCTACAATGATCAGCTTCTATGGTGATATTAATAGATGTTTGATAGATTTTGGAGACTGGAAGTTGGTTAGGAGCATATTTTCAGGCTAAACCATACAGGCTCCCTCCTGTGGTATAATTAAGGTCTATCAAGCAACTATGTATGTTACAATATGCTCTATAATTCAACACAGGACAGAGCCATCTGCCATGTCAGGACTCATACATATCTATAAGAAATTTAGCCTTGGATCTTGCACCGACAGTGTAAGGATCGGTTACAAGACTCGGGCTTCACTCCTTTGCATGGTACTGTGACAGAAAAGAAATTAAGCTGTAGAATTCAAAGTCAACCCAAATTGTATAAATAGGCAGTGTAAAAATTCAGAGCTGCTGCTAACCACACATGGCTTAGGCTGGACTTCTAACTTACACAGCAGCTCCTTGCCAGCATAGATGCTTCCAAGCCAAAACACGGCATTACTGGTCATATGGTGTGTGGAGAGAACCAACTGCCCTTGCTCTAATTGCAGGGAAGGGATTGAGGATTAGGAGTTCTTTGAGTTCAAGAAGGATGAGAGCTTGATGCCATTTGTACATACATCAAAGGCTGTGTTTCTCCACAACTCATTAATTTGGGTTGGAAATCTCACCAAAGCAAGTTTTCCAGAAATTCTGTGTTCTGGTTTACCCAGACAAATATGATATTGGTCTCCTGTAGTAAGTAAAAATAATGACCTTTGATCAAACAAATGACTTCAGTAGATAGCACCTGAACAGGACTCGCAACCACTTCTGTGTATCAGCCGCAAGGTAGGAGACAAGGACACAGACCCCCAAATGGGTACATGGGTGCAGTTCACCCATACTGAGTTACCAGGGGTGAATCAACACAAATGCAGAAGATTATAATACATATGCCCATTACCCACATGCCTGTAGAATAGGGTACCAAAAACATACTTCAACTTTCCAAACTCTTGATTTTGGCTTTGAGAAAAAGGTTGGTTTGTCCTCTTAAGATTGGTGCCCTCCAGGAGGAAGATCAGACCTGTGGGAAGATGTTACACACAGAGCACTGCGTGGGAAAGCTATGAAGAAACTCATCCCTGCACACTGGGACAGCTCTGAGGGAGCTTATGTGAGGCAGGGACAAATGTGTCGTGCAGCTTGAAAGAAAACTTGAAAGGGCAAAGTCAGACACTTGTACCTCACTGTATCMCATTGTGCAACTTTTGACCACAGCTACTGGGTTTGGTGTTACTTCTCCTGACACCAATGTCCAGCTCCCACTCCCCAGGATGTCTCAGTCCAAAGATACACACCTTCCATAACTGGRGCTTTAAACCAGACACAACACATTTCTAAGCCTCAGGCCACCTTCTGCCAGGTGGCACAGCCTAGGGACAAGGTCTGGCACTGATGTGGAAGGCAGGAAGGCATGGGCCAGGACTCAGGGCAGCTTGGCTCRGTCAAAGTCTGAGTCTACCATCTCCTGGGAATGTCACGCTGCCAGAGGCTGGCAGCATTCAAGTCACCYTGGATCGTTCCCAATGCCTTGCCATGGCAGGAGGTGATGCCAGTGAGCAGACAGCCCAGGGCTCCGGAGTGTTACATCAGGTCCTGGCTCTGATGTTCTTTTGCTCAGTAGCTTTGGTCTATTTACTTCCATTTTTCTGTGTCTCAGTTTTCCTGGGTGCAAGGCAGAGATAAATAATGCAGTCTTCAAGCAGAAGTGCATTGAAGTTGGTGAAGTCTCACCTGTGTGAAGGCATTCGCTGTAAAACCAGAATCGGKCCCTTTCCCTTGGGAGGCAACATTACAAATTCCATTTAGATTATTTAAAAAACATAGCGATTTGGTTACATAACTAAATCCAGGGCAGAATGAACCAGAGTATTTTGCTTAAAAGGCCAACATGTAAACTAGCTGTTTTGCTTAAAATAAACAGGACTCTCCAGAGGACAGAATTTCTCACAGTCTCTTCTGGGCTGGCCGTGTTCCTGCAAGACATTGCTCCAAAGCAAAAGGTTTAGATGCTCTGGGGCCTATGGCGATACGAACACGCATTGCCTCCAGCTGGTGAGAAAAGTTGAAGGTTATTACGTTTCACAGAGAGGATGAGGTCTCCAGAGAGAGAGACTGACTGCACAGCAACAAGTGGCACATTAAAAAGTCTGTGCTGATATTCGTTATGAAATGATGCCATGGGCAGTATCCCATGCTTTGCTTCAAACCTTTCTCAGGAAAGTCATTAAAATAAAGTAACGTGGCTGAAAACCTTTTCATATCTGCAGAGCACTTGGATTTGACAGGGATACCTGTAGTTGCTCTCCCCCGTGACTAGGTGGACCTCTGTCTTTGTCTGGAGTTTGCTGCTGGCAATGTTAAACACCYTGCTAGAAGCGTGATGCTCTGTCATTGCAGCACAAGTCTTAATGAGCCTGGAGAAATGGATACAGGGAGTTGAGTATTGGAAAGCAAATCAGAGCAGCATATAGCCAGGCAGCCATTTCTTAGGCAAGGCCAGATCCTTTAGCAACTGAGGTGGCCTGAGACAACCTCTCTGAGAAATGTCACTGTACTGAAACAGTCCTGCCTGATCCCTACCTAGAGAGAGCGCATTAACGTTGCAGCTATGGGTGCTGGCTGGAAGAGGGAGGGTTGGGGCTAAGTCAATGGAGGTAAAGGGTGGCCCATTGTTTTCTTCCAGCTCATGTTTATTTGGCTTTTACCCTGAGTGTTTCCCATCAGACATATTTCAGTAGTAGCTTTTGACAGATCATGGAGGGAGAATCACACCTCCTGGTATACCCACCCATCCATCCATCACTGATCTGAGAAACAGCTGTGTGCTGAGATGAGTCTGACAGAGGATATCTGCAGAGAGTGGTGGTTGCTCCACTGCAACCTATAGCTAGACTGAGGATTATTTTATAAAGGGGGGGCAGTCTGGGCTACTATTTTTTGTAGCAGGAAGAGGCAAGTAAGAACTGTGGGCTACAACAGCTATGCGCTTTCATTGGATCTGGATGCTGAGAGCAGCTTGAGGGGGAAGCAGGACACCCTGCATGAGGTGCAATCTAGAGTAACCTATACCTCTCATCACCATCAGTTCATGAGGGACATTAATGCCCCAAAGCTAGGCCTTTGGATTGCTTTTTGTCTTTGTTATTCTCCTTTCTGGCACCCACATGAATCCTTGGCTCCTTCCTTAGCTTTCTCCAGAGACAAAATTTCTGAACTCAAACATTATGTTCAGCTGGAGAGCTGGTAGAATAGACAAGGACCCAGTGAGGGCCAGTATCTCCTCCTGGGCCAGTCCTGCTAGCAGCCCAACCGGGGTAACCATGTCTTCAATCAGGGAGGGGAGGTAGGAGGGTCCCCCACATGCACGGGCAGTAAGGGGGGCTGAAAGCACTGCTGGTAGGTGTCGTAGAGACATGCAACATCAACTGTTAAGAAAAGCRCTATCACCAGTACGTTACTTATGGAAGCAGATGTTTGGATTCTTAGCCCACGGCATTTAGGTGGTCTGGTGGTGGATGTGCAAGGGCACAAGCGCTCCATTTCTCTCAGCATTGTAGCATTTTTCGGTTGGAGAATAATTCTCTATAATATCATAATTAGGGCCGTGTTTCAGCATTAACTGAAAATTCAGCTTGGACTCCTGTGACTCAGCACTGCGGCATATTACCCCCGCTCAGCTCCCTGCGAGCCATTGTCTCTTAAATTCGAAACAGAAGGTTGGAAAAACAGAGCGCCCTGACCTTTTGGGAAGGTTGGGTTTTACACCACGCAGAGGGGCTGGCGGGGGGAGGAAGCCTCCAATTCAGTTTACCAGCGAGGAGCTGAAAGAGAGCAGCCAAAAGGATGTGGCTAAGGAAGCTGAGGGCAGCGCGGCCATGGGCGATGACTTGTGTGCATGGCGGGGAGCCRGGGAGAGGGATGTAGGTGAAGTGGCGGGTTCACCAGAAATAAGGCTGGAGCCTTCCCTGTCCGTTGGGTCTCAGATTTGGCTGAAATCCTCTAACAGACACTGCACTGGGCCTCCGGGGTGGATGTGCCGGGTGCTCAGGCAGTGCCTGCATGAGAGTTCGGAGGCTGCAGAGCATTTCTGTGGCGGTTTCCTTAAAAAAAAAAAAAAAAAAAAAAAAAAAAAAAAAAACAAAAAAAAAAAAAAAAAAGGCCCCCAAAACCAAAGCCAAACTGTAAAATAACAATGTGTTGAATTAATTCTGCTATCCGGGAACATTGAGTGTCTAGTGGTGAAGTCCCAGGAATGTGATGCTGCTGCTTCGCAATTCACCCTTGCGGAGCCTGGGGGTGGTGCATTGTCTTCCAGCTACACGCTGAGGGCCCGGGAAGAAGGAAAATGCATGCGCGTCTCACAGGAAAGTCAAGATGTCTGTGTTTCTTGGTCACAGGCAAAGGATTAGTAAAGCACCATTAACCCTACTATAAAAACACACCAGCTAGGGCTTCTTTCATCCCAAACAAAGTTTATAAACACATCCTTATCACTCGGAGAATGTTTATCTTCATGTGCTATAAGTGGATTCCAAGAAAGCAACAGTAGCTAATGAAATTAAATATGATGTTTGGAGATACGTTTTCTTCTTTTAACTAACTATGCATGTGTGCTTGTGTGCGTGTGTGTGTGTATTTAAAGAAAAAGAAGCAACACTGGGGTTTGGTTTAGCCTAAGCTTCCCATTCCAACATAATTTAGAGGCCTTACTGATAAACGTGGAAGAGCACGAAAGAGAAGGAAGGAAAAACCTCTTCTCNCTTCTCTTCTCTTCTCTTCTCTTCTCTTCTCTTCTCTTCTCTTCTCTTCTCTTCTCTTCTCTTCTCTTCTCTTCTCTTCTCTTCTCTTCTCTTCTTCTTCTTCTTCTTCTTCTTCTTCTCCTCCTATTTCTTTCCCCCTTTCTCTCTCCCTTCCTTTCCCAAGCCAGCTCAGAGAAGGCTTTTCAGACCGTGCTCTGGGAGGATTCTGAACACGTTTGTAATTTATGATCACTCACTTTAGAAGCGATTAACGGCAGCAGAAACCTAATTACAGCCTCCCTGGCTGAGTGCAGTATCCTTTGGGGCTCCGGTTTTAATTGTTTTCTATTTACATTCAAGTTTCCAGGGGCTAACTGCCTAGCAAAGACCCCCAACTAACCCCTTCTACTAAAAGCTTCATTTATTCTTAATAACATGTTTATAGACCTAGCCTCATTTTTCATGAGAAGGTCACGTTTGTTATCCGTGGTTGTTAGGGAAATGATTAAGGAATCCCGGAAACAGTGGAAGTTCCTACTAAGGAACTGCACAAATATCTGTTAATAAAATGCTCTTTCCAGCCCGTGAACAGCCATTCATGAACATCGACAGGAGGATGCGTATGGCATACGGGATCTGTACCAGGGAGAAGAGCAGGAACTGCCTGCACGATTCAGCTTAATATGCTCTAATTAGTCCTCTTGGCCTTGACCAAAACATAAATTACTGCCATCAGTGTTGTTTTTTACTAAGGGGAAAGTGGAATAGGTTCAACCCACCTCACAGAGGTAGGAAAATATTATTGCAGACAATAAATTTGTCAGTACTTTATTTGGGGAACTTGAGTGCCGTCACTCTGTCRTGCCAGCATCCAGGCAAATGCGGAAGCTTTCAGATAGAAAGATAAAGCTGTAGAAAGGTCTCTCAAAAGAAAATCTCCTTAAGCAAACTGGAAGCACAGATCCCACTGATAAAGACTGGTGAATTTGCATTTCAGGTTTACTTATTTGTATTAAAACTAGAATGACCGTTCATGGGTGAAGAGCTCAGTGTGGTAGGTCCTGTATCACTTCAAATCAAATATGTTAGTCCAAMTACAGCACGCTTACAGAGCAAGGCCACTGGTGGGAACAGACAAATGATGCTACCGTGGTGTTGAAGTGTTTGTGACACTCAGTTTTGATGGAATGTTTAATTTGGATGAAAAAAAAGAAAAAAGTTTATTGCAATTTTGTTTCCTATTTTTTACTAACTCTGCTTTTACTGGTTGTATTTTGGTCATGATGATTATTAGGTGTCTAAAAAAGGGGCTGCAAGGGGACTTCTAGTGTTCTTGGAGGAGCTTAATGCACATTTAGATTACTGTGAATTGCTGCACATCAGCTAAGCCCTGACAAGCCGAGCAGTAGATGTTCCCCCAGATGTCAGGCAAAGAGCATTTCCTTGATTCCCTCTGAAGGGCTTTTCAGGATAGCCTTTAACTCATGAGAAATATTGAGCTAGACCCAAGCAACATTTCTCAAGAAAAAATTTGATTGAAACTGGTACATTCCTCCAGGAAATCATCATTTTCTGATGAAAACCCCATTCGTCACAAGGACATTCCTGACATCTCTTCCCTGAATGGCTTGAATTCCCTTTGTAAAAACAGAACAATTAGATTACTTAATATTTATAGTAAGGAAAGGCGCAGTCCTGCTTCCAGACCCYTTTTTGGGTGTTCATAAATGTAACCTCTAGCCACCATCTTTTCTYCATCATCTGTTGTAGACAACCTGCAGAGGACACAGGATATGCTGATAGTCCAGGCTGGACTATAAGAAGGGCTCCCTCTGTCTCAGAGTCTCACTAGTCTTGCTTGAGCCTGCGAAATTCAAGCTTTTTAAAGCCCATTTACAGAATTGTGGTTAGTTCAAAGGCTAGCAGCCAAGTTTCCCTTCTGGAGGACATGTCAGTCCCAAAGGTGCTAACCATGGTGGCAATGAAAAGGCAGATCAACTCCACCCTGCTGTGAAGGTTGCTGTGTGGGTTTGGGTAGCAACGTTGGACGAAGTGGTGCATGCTTTTAGGAGAGGACTGAGTTTGGCTGTGTGTGATGAACACTGGGCAGCATAAGGCTGGGCTGTCATGAAGCATGGAGGAAAGAGTGGTTAACTGGTCCTGTGGCTTTCAGTGAACTCCATGTGTCAAAGGACATTCTTGCCTCTTTGCTAATCACAATGCTCGTTCCAAAAGGGAATACTGAAGGGCTGGCTGTAAGGACAATCATAGACAACTACATGCCCCCACCTTTGGTACACGCTTCCATGCCTTTGGGTTGTGGTCCACAGTGCAACAACTCATGGAAGTGCAGGGCTAGGGGATCTCAAGAGGTTTCCTACCTCAGCTTGCTGCAGTGATGYAAGGGTGAGTCTTTCTGTACCCTGAGATGGAGGGTCTGAACCATCAGCCCATCCTCCCACATTGGCCATGGAGAACAAGCAAGGCCTGATGCTTTTAAAACAGCCTTTTCTTTACAGGCAGCCCATTGCCCTGTCCCTTACTGCAGCCTTCTCCTCTCTAAACCAAACCAACACGATTCCTGCAGCCTTTCCCTGTAGGTTATGTGTACTCCTTCCATCACTTCCACCATCCAACATTTTTTGAACTCTTATTTTTCCCTTGCTTCTCCTGAGGGATCTTGAGACATACATAAATATTCCTGGGGACTCCAACAGACCATTTTCTGCTGAGTTACACTGCTGGAAACCCAGAGCAATCCCACTCACTGGAAACACTGAAGTCAGTGGAGCTTCTGCAGTGTACACCAGTGGGAGTTGAGCAATGTCCTGAGCAATTTCCCTGTGTGTTTTCCTCCCTTTCTGTTCCTGTTCTCGTCCAAGGGGGAGAGTGAGAAAGAGAAGATGAATGGATGTGTGAACCATGCAAACACATCGACTCCCTCTAGTGGCTTTGACTCCATATAGAAGCTAATGGCTCGTTCCTTCGTCTCCAGCCACAGAGGTTTGTGGCCCGAGAATCAGAGGGTCTGGGTTCATGCATGACAAGGGACATTGCTGGAAGACCTGTCATGCTGTTAGACCCTTTTGCCTGRAGAGTGAGCTGATTTTGAGAAGAAACACCTCATGTGCATTAGGAGGAGAAAGCAACGGAGGCAAGAGCTCCTTGTGAATATGGAGAGCCCAGGACCCGCTCAGGATCAGGACCTGGCAGCCTCTTGCTTGCAGTGCCTCTTGTAGACAGCACTTGGTCCAAAAAGGACTTTTATTCAGATTTTTCAAAGCCCTCTTACCAGAACTTCTTTGATTTGCCTGTTGTATCAGCCCTATGCTGATTATTTTGTTTGGAGCTCTCATTTCTTAGCTCCGTGAAACCATACATATGTGTGACTACTTCTTCCTTTTATACTGAATGAAGTGCTGTGGYTGTTTTTGCAGCTTCAGTAAGCTCAGCACCCCCAGCATCATTCCCAATATCCTCTTTTCTGAATGCATGAACGCAAGAGTTAAATTAGTTTTACTTTTTCCAGTAAAAAGCCTTTTTAAGCTTTGTATTTTTTTTACCAATACCACAGCTCCCTAAGGGATTTTTTTTTCTCCCAGAAACAAAAAAAGAGAATTGTCTTCAAATTGTAGCTACAGAGGACAATGCCAAAGACATGCTCATTAGCTAACTAGGTCCTCAGTGCAAAGATCCCAAATGTCGCTCTAGATTTCATTGGTTCCACGCAATCCTCAGTCCCATTACAGGCGTTTGGGAAGCTATGAAGTCTTTGCATGTTCACACTGCAGTCAGTGTGAACAGACTCACACCTTCTTTAAGAAYATAGCTTTTTCAGCACGGCTTGCTGCTGGTCTTATTCACTGGCCATCACTGGGAGCCAAGCCTGAGGCTTGGCCACGGATTGGGCTTGTCAAATCCTCTAAAAACCCCACTCTGAGCCCACCAATCCCTTGATCCATCAGCACAGTCCACGTGTAGTCCTCTTGCAACATTGCTCATGGTGGTGTCCTCTGCCACTGTCCTCTCCCAGCTCTGTGTCTCACCCCTTCCCTTGGAGCAGTGCTTCTCACCTCATCACTTCATGCAGGGCTTGCTCCTCGTGTTGCAGCTCTGGAGCATCTGTACCTACAAGCTCTTCTCTTCTATACTTACAGCTAACATTTACCGGTGGTTTCTGCAGGACACCTGTAAGATGTGTTTTTTCTTCTGTCCATCTGTGGAGCTACGACTTGGTTCAAGCTCTTCCATCTCAACATTACTGCAGTGTTGTCTCTGCCTTTTTCATCCAATGCTGCCCATTTAGAAAGCTCCTACAAACTTAACTGTCCAAGCATGTGGCTTTCACCACACCACGTCACCAGTGCACTTCCTAGGTGGTTCCCCATCTCATTTGTACCAGTCCTTTTTGTCGCTTGTCCTATCCTTCTGCCACTTGTCACTTCCCATTCAGTATCAAGAGGCTTTGCACAGGTCCCTGATGATTGCCTTCGTTGCATGTGTGCTGGATTTTGTGCTCTCTSCCATGCTTGGAGGAAGCAACCAAAGCCCCCCCACATAGATACCTCATACCTGACAAACCTCCTTTAAAGTCTCTTTTGCCACAGCGCTAGGAAAAAATGCAGAGAAGTTGGGCGATGACCTGTCACATTGAATGCTCCTATGCCCTGTGACAGTAGAGCTAAGAATGGAAGAAATACCAACAATAATAATTAGGATGGGCTAATTTTTATTATTTTTCCATGGAAACTGGGGTGTTTGCAATCATGTGATGTCTTGCACAGAGGCTTCCTTCCACAACCAGAGGAGATAGAGAGGCACAGTCTCTGCAGGGTGATTTGGATCCTCTTGCTGCCGAAGCAGAGGGGGTCCGGACCACACAGCTGAGCTCAGGTGAGACGGATCCGTTGGGGCTGGAGGGAGGTGAAAGTCTGCAGCTGCCTAAGCCCCAGTGCTTTTAATGGGATGGAAACCATTTTAGGCTTTTTGAAGAGGCAGTCCTTAAATTCTTGATGTGAGTTTTGGTTTTCCTTTTGTAAATGAAGTTAGCAATCCCAATTCCAGACCAGTCTGTGTTTGCTGACAATGTAAACTCCTGGGGCAAGGGCACTTTTTCTCTCCAGTTGCAGCAAAGAGCTTGGCTGCTTGTTCATCCTCTCTTGCTTGGGCCTCCGGCTGCTGCAAGGGCACAAAGGGATCATCGTTTTCAGTTTACAAACACAGGCATCTCCTATTTTTTTTTGTGGTTTCCTGCTGAATCTCCAGACTAGGACACTGCAACACATACAATTAGTAAATCTTCAAATYCCCAGCTGAAACAATTACAACTCCATGCCTGTGCAGCGATGAGATGTCGTTGGATAACGTAATCACAGCTTTACATGGCTGCTGATGATCTCTTGGTTTATAATGATTTCATTTCCCCTCTCCCACCTCCTTTATATTTTCTATTATGTAAAACCCTAAGAACTAATTACAAGTGGGTGGATCAAAGATCATACATTTTAATTTTCCTTCCAGCCTCACCCACTCACGGCGAGGAATCCAGCATAACCCATTAAACTGTAGGTACTTGCTGACAGAAAGGGAACCATCTGCTGAACAACTTCTGTTAATTATTTTGGAACACACTAGCAAGAAGAAAGTACAGGCCCGTAATGACCTTTCCCTTGGTGGCAGAATCCACTGCAAAGTAGACAGTTGTGGCTTGAAGCCAAAAGTTAATGGTTAGTATTGGCACAAAAGACTCAAGCGTACTAGTATTTATTAATTTCCCCGTAGTGGAGAAAATATTCCAGGCATTCTGAGTATAAAACTTCCTAGCACCTGCACAAAACCAAGCTCCAAAATATTCATTTAGAGCATTATTCAGAGTCCCTCAGAAAATGTGGACTTCACATGTTTACTTCCTTGTGGTGTTCTTTTCGTTTTGTCACATCTGATTTGGTCAAACAACCTTTTGTTTTGTTTAGCGATGAGCAATATTTACACAGGGCTTTTTTGGCACATAAGAATCACAATTATTTCATGTCCCTGAGGCACAGAGGTCGATGGAAACTTATGCCCCTTGTAGACACGTGGACTGGTCGCTCATATGTTTTATTTTTATCTATTTTGTCTGTTTTAGTGCAACTCAATAAACTGGCTTTCTCTTTGCCCCTTCCGATAGATGCCTGCTGGGCTTAATCCAGGGCTCATGGAGGTTTCTGTGAGTCCCCTTTCTCTGGACCTGAGCAGACTTTGGATCACTCCTCAAAGTATCTGGATATCTTGAGTATGAATTACCCATCTGCCTWAATACTTAAATGGTGTGAAACTCCACCGTATTTCCTAATACGTTTTGCGAGAGAGCTGTGCCACTGTTTTGAGGGAATAAAACAGAAGAAGGATATCCCACTGAATCCTGCAGAGTATTTCAGCTACAGCTCTGTCCCTAGATGTTAAAATATTGAACCTTTGAACTGTGTTTTAAATTAGATGAGGAATGGCCCATTACACAGGGGACCTGGTCTACTCTGTTTGATTTCTGTGGGKTTTTTTGACTCCAGAGACTGCGGCRTTTCAGTGCAGAAGGGCCATTTCAAGGACAGTTTCTTCACCAGGGGCTCTAACCAGGAATGCTCTTTCCAGGTCTGTGTTTGCACCCTTATTGCTCTAATAGCAGCAGGTAAAGACGCAACATAAGTGGTAAATTAAAAGCTGTTTGTGTCTAAGTCATCCCATCTGTGTCTTTTGGATAGAAGTCAACCATCTTTGAAACCACATGCATCAAGCAATTGGCTAAACGTCCTTGTAGACAGGATGTCTCCTATTTGCATTTGAAGTGCTGCGCTTTCTGTTTAAAATATGAATGCAACTCAGTTATGCCATTTTCTTAACTTGTTTACAAATAGTGGCTATTGCATAATCGAAAATAGGTGTTAAAATGCTGAAGCTGTCAAAGGGCTTTAAAGCATCTTTGTGTGAAGTACACGAGATTTATTGAAAACACCTGAGGTAGCGTACACCCCAGCCTCTCCTCTGCCTCCAGCCCAGCCCACCACCACCGCTGCCACCCACCACCACCTTTGATGTCACTTCATTGGTCATAGACGCGCTGCAATTTCGGGTACACACCTATCATTCAAAGGGCAATATATTATCCGCATGACAGATGTAATCAGTCCCTTGGTCTCTTAGAAGTGCAGCTGTTGGTGAATTCTTTTTTGTGAATGTAATATTTGAGAAGACTTAAGTTAAAAACTGACACTTCCATTGAAATCTCATCTCCTTTGGAAAGAAGGTTCCCWTTTTCTGGCTCTCCTCCGTGTGTGACAGCCAGGGATGTGTCAAACAGCATTCAACTGACAGTTTCCAACAGAGATGCCATTAGCAAAGATGGCATGAAAATAACTCTCCCTTAGAAACGTTTTTAATGTGAGCTGTTTGTCTTCAGAGCTGTGGCAAGGCCAAACCAAGAGGAAAAACCTGGTTTAGGAGGAAGGCATATATTGAGAAAAAAAAAAAAAAAAGATAYTCCAGTTTGGGAACAGGTAATGGTAGGTGCAGAGGAGCCAGAAGGAGCAGGGCAAGATGAGGGGAGGGAGAGATGCAGGGACCAGCAGTGTTGTTTGCGATGCCGGAGCATTTTCACCCTCCTTGTCGACATATACATCGAGTAAAACAACTCCTGCCCAGAAGTCACACTAGGAAAGGACATTACTCCAAAGGGTGGAAGGAAGGCACTTCCTTGCTTTCCAGACAGGGAAAGGTACCCGTCCCCAGCTGGGACCACTGCCCGAAGTCACACAGGGAGCTCGCGGCCGAATTGGGAAGCGAACCCCGGGCCGCCCGAAGGCTCGTCCAGTGCCTGAACCGCAGGCTCGTCCTTTCCTTTTATTGGTAAAAATAAAAATATGACCTTCTTTTGGCAGCCTTACAGAGCAGATGCTGCTTTTTAGATGACAGCATAGAAATGCAGAAAAACTTTGGGGATTTGCAGAAATTCTTTCCAACGACAGATTGTCTGGCCTACTAGTGTCATAATGTCAGCCCTGAAACATGCCATAAAGCTTTCTTTCAGCAGAACAAACATAACCCCCTAGACCAGCTCTTTGACAAGTAAGTAAAACAAAGCAGGGTAATTGCGGCTGGAAACCCACCAGGCTCTTAATGTGACCTCTTGAATACTAATAGTTATTAGAGATGCAATGAATAAATGTCAAGAATATTACAAGCAATCCGTGTTTAAGAAAAGGACTCCAGAGGAAAGTTTGTGAACGAAAAACTTCTGAATGTGAGTTACAGTAACGAGGAAGCGCTCACGTGGCTCCTGGAGAGACTGAATGTATTTTTCATGCGCTGGTGGACTGAAGGATGGAGACAGCGGACTCCAGGCTGCTACGAGCTACCAGATTGCTGGATCCCCTGACACAGAAGATAAAAGCTGAAGCTCTTTATGGAGCTGCTTTGTTCAATAAACACACAGGCGGAAAATAAGTGAGGAGGGAATAAAGAAGGTATGGTATACCGCATGTTGATGCAACTTAGCATCTTTGGAAGACCACAGGTTGCCTTCAAAAAGTCTTTTGTGTGTGTGTGCATGTGTCAATCACACAGATGAGGCATGCATGYGTATGCAGAGATCAGCCCCAGGTGCCCAAGGCTCTTGGGAGATCCCCCTCCTTTCTCCCTCCCACCCAATTACTGGATAACTGGAGGAGGTGAACCAGTAGCGTGCAACTTGTGGGGTTAGGGTCAGAGAGCCTCCGAGGCAGGAAAGCTACCTTTCCTGGCAGAGTTTGCCTGTGCCTTTAGCTTTGGGCATTCTAATTATAGTCTCAATAACTTTTCCATTTCCAACTATTTCCCTTGTGCTCCGGCACCGTGTGTGACATGTCARTGCACAGGTTCTACTCAGAGCTAATTTTGTAGAGAAAGCCATGCCAGAATTTTAATATACACGGCCAGAGACCTGGTTTTGGTAAGACCAGGCTGCAAAACGCAGAATATATGCTTTGTTACGCCACTCTGGCCTGAGGAAATTCTGGTTTTGCTGAGAAGCTTCTGCTCCTCTTTGCATAACAATGTGAACAGAATTGACAGAATAAAAGAGTACAAAAAAAGCTATATTTCATTTGTGTAAGAACTGGAAGAGGAGAGTAATGGGACACTGGGTTTTTCCATATGTGGGCCTCAGTGCTGCAAAGGAGAAGCCAAGAGGCTTGGTCCCAAATAGCCGCAACTGCGTGACCTTCATTGTATCCCACTGGATGGTACCTTTTATCTCAGACTCCTTGCACTAATGTTTGAATTGAAATGACTCAGATGGCGTGGATGCTGCTTTGGCTGGCGTTTGGCCCTATACCCGTTGCAARAAATAGGTGGACCTCTGTTAGCCACATTTAATAAAGGTGCAGAAGTCTTGCGCCAGCACAGCCACAACGAYGTGCAGCTCGTGCAGAGCTGTTCTCCTTTAAATTGGCTTCTTAGCTAAGCCATTTTTGACTGTGATTTCAGCGGGTCGGATATGTTAGCCTGTTTCCTTTTTCTCATTCCCTTCTCCAGCGTCACCAGTGATATGACTTAAGACTTGGGAGGTAGCACTGAGGCTTGTTGGGTGGTGTATGTAAAATGAGACACTGTTTAGTTTCAAGGCTGGGAATTCAACAGTTTAGCTGCACACACTGGGTGAAAAAGTGTTTCTTTTTATTGTTTTGAGTGTGCCACCTTTAAATGTGGTAGCATTTACGGAGCAGCCCCTTGTCCCTGTGGGAACAGGAGCCACGGACCTCTGCCTCTGCTTGGCTGCTTCCTACTCTGCCATGTCCTCACCTCTTTTCCTCCATTCTAAGGTAAAAAATCCCTCGGGTTTTGTTTGTTTTGTTGTTGTTGTGTGGTTTTTTTTTTTTTTTCAGTGGGAATACAAGGTTTTAGCTCTAAAGCAGAGGTTTAACTTCAGTGACTGAGCTTGACAGGAATATAATGATGCCCTAAAGGTACACAAACACCCAACTTCAACAAGAGGATGAGCCAACCCAGGACAGTCTTGTTTTGAGCCTGAGCTGGGTTCCCACATTGCAAACCCACGTCTCACYTAAGAGCAGAGGTGTCCTGCAGGGGAAGCTGTGATCAACGTGGTATGATTAGACCTAAAATGGCACGAGACTGAGGTCCTAATGGCTTTAGTGGTTGTTTGCATCTAACTGGAGCAAACCTGTGCGTTGCAGGATGGGGGGCATGGCTGGAGGCTGTTTTGGTGGAGATTTTCTTGTGTGATGAGATGGATGATCTGGGCCAGTTACACAGGCTCAGTGCTGGTGGGATACCAGAAGGGTGTTTTTCAACCTGTTTCTCACTTGCTGCAACTAAAGTTCCCCTCTATTAGCCCCCCTTACACTTCACAAAACCGTTTTTCTTTGCTAGCGATGCTGTGACTCGCCTGCTCAGCCGCTCCCGCRCTGTGCGGTGCGATCGCCAGCTGAGCAGGGTCAGACCGGTGCTTTCTTAGTAATGAAGTTCAGAAAGATGCGTCCGCCTTATCTGATCGGCCCAGAAAGCCTCGCCGATTGCTTTGTTCTCAGACATCCACGCAGGGAGCAAATCCCACCGTGCCGCCGCGTGAAGGAGCGAATCCTCCGAGGTGCAGGATGGGATCTAAGTGGACGGGAACCCAGAGAGAGACTATCAGATCTGTCTGTCTGCCTATGAGTCCTAAAAAATACATTGGCTGCGGCATGCATACCCCAGTGTGAAGTCAGCCAGGAACAAGCCAGAGAACCTGCCTCTGACCCTGAGGACATTGCTTGAAAAATATTTTCCAGAACTCGGTGCCTGGGGACCTGCAGCTAACAAACATTCTGGAAGTGTAATCACAGCCTTTGGCTCTGCTGCCGAACCACCTACAGGAGGTGAGTTTAAAGAGAGCGGCTTTAAAGCTGTCAACATAAGAAGGAGGGAAGCCAAATTGCTTTCGTGCTTGCATTCGCGTGCCAACTGGTTTGTCATGGGATTGGTATGTAGCAAAGATAGAGTTGTCTGCAGAAAAGCTGTATTATTCTTTTTTTGGATGGGTCCACTGGAGATCAGTCAGGGCCCACAGTAATTTCCTGAGGGGACGAATCTAGCCCTGAGATAGGCCACTGGCTCCTCAGCGGTTGCATGGAGCTTTGCATTGGGTCAGAAGGTCAGCCTTTGAGGAGAAGATCTGGAGAAGCCTTCCAGGAGTGAGAGCTGATAAGACAGCAGCTCCCCAGCTGTGCTGCGGCCACACAGTGCCGCGTATGTCATTAGAGTAATGAGAATTAATAACCCTGGGCCAGACTCTGACCTCTGCTATTTAGGCATATATCCCTGGCAGCTCCACCAGCCTCTCTGTTGGGCTGCGCATCGGCTTGTGTAACTCGTCTCAGCCCTCCCACAGCCCAGGTCTCCTTATCTCCCACAGACTCTCGCCGGGATTGGGGACATCTAGTCCCTCTCCAGGGGAGGCCCATGGAGAGAAAGATATAGTGCTGGGGAGCAAGATGAATGCCAAGGGCTGTGCTCCCCTGCAGAGCACTCTTCCTCCTGGCATCTGAAGAGATGTGGTGTAAGGACTACCCGGCCTGGGATGCAATGCTCTGTGTCGGTCCAAGGGGGATCACTTAGATTTGGTGAGAATGTGGCATAACAGGTCAGAATTCATGAGCAGTGGGACRTATGCTTCATAGAAGGGAAATCCCTGGTCCCAGGCAAAGCATGTAGTGGATTCCCACAAGGATCCAGGTGAAACTAAGGTCAATCACATTAACAGGAGCTTTTCCAGATGAAGAACTTCCCAGGTGTCCCTGCTGCAGGGTGAAAGGTGTTGATCAGCATGGAGCGTCCTGAAACGGCCGCATTGGTGTGAGCTCTGTCTGTGGGTTGTTGGGACATGCAGAGCCTGAGTGACAAGTGATGGGGACAAGGTGGYCCCGTGCAATGGCGCAGGGCAGGAACGCCTGCCCTTTTCCTTGCCAAAMTATCCTGGGAGGATGGGCAAAGAAAGTCTTCCCCCTGCAAATTATTCCCCAATRCTCTTTCAGGTTTCTTCTCCAAGATGTAGACACACAGACGCCCAAGGTGACATACTCAGTATTTCTCTCAACAACTTGTTAAGTTCATTTGTTCAATAACACACACTAATGTGAGAGTGGGAAGAGCCGAATGGACTGTAGAGAAGCAAAATGCTGAATTTATGTAGCATAAATCAGATCTAAAGTGTCCCCAGCCTGTGCTCAAAGAGCTGYGTTTGTGGTCTGTGCGAGGATGGGGTCTTTATTCGGCTCACCCGCTACCAGCTTCTTGGGCACCTTGAGGTGAGAAGTCTCACGGCTGGCCAGGCTGGGCTGGAGGGACCTGACAAATTGTCCTCCTCCAAAACCCCAGCCAGGCTGCAGCCCTGCAGGAGACATGAAGCCAGAGGGCTTTCCTCACCCTCYTCCAAAGAGGTGCCTTCCCAGGGACGTGTGGTCGGCACCCGCCACCCCTCCACGCCTGGCGCTGCGAGGACAGCCGTGCGTGAGCTGGCAGCCCCGGCAGCCTCCTCCCCAGATGTGGCTGCTCCCCGGGCGACGCTCAGCCCACACCCTGCGTCCCCGTCCTTCGGCGAGCTGTTCCCACCCTCCAGCTGGCCGGGGAGAGCCGCCAGCTGCCTCCGTGAGTCAGGAGCGCCGGCTCAGCCCGTCCTCACCTTTCCGAAAACATTGGCAGCCGCTCGCAGGCCCCCCGGGACACGGCTGCGGGAACATTTTCTCAAATAAGGTCTGCAATGTGTAAAAGGTGCGGCGAAGAAAGGCGGGAGGAAAGCTCAGTCGCGGCTGCCGCGGGGCGCCGGGCTCGAGGGGGAGAGGTCAAGCCCACGGGTATTGGGGATGATGGATTTGTTAAAGTCGCTTTTCTTACACCACTGTTGCCTCGTTGATTAAATCACGGACAACCAAGCCTGGCTCAGTGAGTCCTGGGTTTATTGGGGTGGATGGATTGAATGGCGCTTTCCTTATTTAGTGGAGGTGATCTGGAGGTAAACCGTTGTGCTTGCGACTGGCTAGAGATGTTCAGATGAAAAACACGTGCAGCGCTGAAGGGCTGGGAAGGGACTTGTTAAGTCCATGTGTTGCACTGTATTTTCTCTCTATCAGTCCCAAGCTGCAGGCACTTACAGGGCCAGACAGACTCCCCGATGCACAGTTCACCTGTAGACCTCATCTGGGTTTTCCCCTGAAGCACAAGAGACTCTGCAGCCCCAGAGAGGCTCTGGGGTGGAGGACAGTGCCAAGGCTGATGGACTCCACCAAGGATGAGGATGGTRTTGCTCTCCAGACACGAAGCAGGGGCATTTCCTTCCATCCCAGCTCAGACTGGAAGGATTGGCAGAAAGAAGAGGTTTTTCATTCAGTCTTTAACATGCATGGAGGGGGGGGAACTGGTACTGTACCTCCAAGATCATCTGGGTATTTCCAGGCTACTGCAGGGCTTTAGGACATGAGTAATGCCTCCTGTTTGGTTTTTTTTTTTTTTTTCTGGGGACACAGTACAGCTTGTAGTATGGAGGTCCTGATGTTTGCTGGGATACTGGTGAGTGCTGTGAAGCTGGGGGTCCATGGAGGCAAGGGCTAAACCTCTGCCTGCCCRAGCCGGCTGGTACAGGTGGTCCCTTCCCATTCTCAGTTCCTGAGATATTATATCATATGATGAGTTTATCCATCTGTTTGCAATCTTGGGGACGTTGSTGTGGTTTTAATTAATGAGCAATTGTTTTTGTGGTTGTTGTGCAGCGCCCCGAGCGATTCAACAGGGGTGGGGGTGCTTATAAATAAAACAATTATTATTACCCAACTTCATTAACATGCAACACCGCCATTCCCTCCTCCTGTCCTGCCCCCTCGCTGCTGTCTCTATCAGGTGGGTCTGGAAGGGAGAAGAGTTGGCAGAGCCCAACTGAACTAAGCAGCAGCAGTGTGGGCTCTCTGGTGTCYCCTAAGGGCTGAGCCTTTCCCTCACCCAGGCCAGAAATAAGATCTCTCTCCTCCAACCATTTCCACAAAACTTAAGTTAAATTCTTTTTGAGTTTTACTCATCTGCCAAATTGGGCTGAAATCATCAACAGGTTAAAAACTACTTGCCATAGATAGATGTTGTGTATATCCACCTGTGCACAGTAACTATATAAATTCTGTTTTCTTGGGGGAATGAGGCCCAGAAATGGACATAGGTGCCTAAAATCAGATTTAGGCCGAGTTTAGTACCYGAGTTTCAAAAACTCCTCCTAGAGGGGCTCTTGGATGCTCCCAAGGTGCTGGATGCTTGTGTGCCCATCAGGTGTTGCAGCTGGTCTGTTCCCCATGACCTGCTTCAACTCAATAAGGGTTATTCCCAGGTCTGTTTTTTTACTGCCTGCCTTTTTATACCTCCTCAGGCAAAAAGGGTCCCTGGAGCCTTGTGTTCTCTCTTCTCCAGAAGATTTTATAATTGCTGCTGCCACAGGACTTTCTTTTTCCCCAATAACCAGAGCAATGCAATACAAATCAGCATGCTCAGCCTTGCACCTGACGTAAAAACGGAGCCTGTGCCCACTCCCACTGCTCTGCATTGTATTTTGGATTTAAACCATCAGGTGGGTATTTATTACACTGGGGGAAACCCCAGCCTGGTGGCAGGCAGCTTTCAGGGCTCTCCTTGTGCCTCTCCAATGAAAGGGTTGTTTGCGCTGAAGCCATAACCTCACAAATTAAAGTAAACCAGGGCCCCTGCGTGACTCCCGGGCAGCCTGTTCTTGCTGAGCCCGTGATGGCCCCTCTGTGGCGAGGACACCTCGCRTGTCACCTTATAAAAGTGTGCAGCTTGCGTCCCCTCTCTGAACCAGGGAATAACTTTGCTTCCCTAACGACCGGGACCCAAAAGGCTTTTTAAAATGCAACATCTGAGCCTCTGAGCGCTGGGTCGTGTGATGGGACATGGCAGCCCGGTGATGGTGCATGACTTGGAGCTGTACCCTGCCGGTGGCATCGCTCTCCTTGTCGCTGCATGGCTGTAGCCTTCCTCCAGCCCTCGGACATGGGACATGCAGCCAACTGGCACCTCTCCAAGGTCCAGGTGGTTACTGGCCCTCAGGGTCTGYATCTTTGGGGATGGATGTGGCCCAACCCTGACTCATTCCAAGGGCTGGAGGGAGCAGGAGCAGAGCCCAGCTGGCTTCTCTCARTCCGTGCTGATTTGCCTGAGTCTTCATCCCAGAGTCAGGCCAGACTAACTCACATAAAATCAGGGAATTTGGGAGAAGCAAGCCCTGTGCTCACACCACAGAYGGACCCAGACATGCTCCACAGCCACAGTACAGTGCAAGGTAGGGCTGCCCCATCAGACAGCTCACAGCTCTGCTTGACCCTCCACATGCATGTCTCCTCTCTGGGGAAGGGTGRCAGATACCACCACATCCTATTTTTAGCAGTGAAGAGGCAAGTCTGGCTGTGCATTAGTCAGGTCCAGCCACTCAGGTCCCCATCAAGGTGTAAGTAGGTGTTCTGGGAACTGTATTGGTCCTGCGGCATCAGCTGGAGCTGGAGGAGTTCTGCAGAAACCTTAGATGTCCAAATGCTGGCACAGCAACCTTTGGGATATCTTTTGTGGGCGGCAGCTCAGACGTTCAGAAAAAAGCACCTTCGCTCCTTTTCTTCCTTGCAGATTCCCCACCCCAGCACCTCGCGTGGTGGGAGGTGCGCCGTTTTCCAACCCCTCTTTTACCAGGCGAGGGACTGGGAGGGGATCCCCGAGCCGAGCTCTCCCGTGGCACGGCGGGACGGGGGTGACATCAGCTCTCCTGTAGCTCTGAATAGGCGGGAACGACAAGCGGCCACGCTGCAAGAACAAGCGCGGGCGTTGCTCCTGCTTTTAACGAGCCGATGAGCTGCTGATCGGCAGTGACCAGTGGAGGCGGTTAAACGCAGGAGGGGAACATGGCTGGAGGGCCGGGCTGCCAAACCTCTCCTCCGAAGCACATGCTGATCCAGGGAGAGCGCTATAGATTATTTCTGTGTGTGCGCTCGCCTTGCCAAATATAACTAAGTAGCGGGAGGTTGCTCTGTTTCTAATTGGGTGATGAAAGCCCGTTTAGGAGGCCAAGACCGAATGGTCAGAAGCAGGGGAGGCAGGAACTGAAATGGCACTGATTCCTGATGCAGCAAGGACTGAGCGGCGAGCACCAGCTCTCCCCTCTGTGCCGATCTCGGTCCTCCACGTGGTACGGGGGAGAGGGATGAGGCTCTGGGAGCTCGGGATTGCACTGGGGGAGGATGGGGTTGTCTCCTGGGAAGGCCTTTGCATTAAAAGGGGGTGGATAGTTCATTTTGAGCATTGAAATGTGTTGGCTGTACATTGTATTATACTCATATTAAGCTTTCTAGAAAAAAAAAAGGAAAAAAAGAGCTGATTTGAAGACAATTTTCATCAAGCAAAAATTCCCTGTTCCAGGGAAGGCTGCAGTACAGACAAACCTTCAATTCCAGCAGAAAAGTGCTCAGTCTCTGCATAGATGCATTGCTGACTGCCCCCCCGACGTGTCCTGCCCTGGGGGAAGGAGGCATCATGGACCCTGCAGACAGCAGGTGAGCAAGCGAAACCTCAGCCTGGCAGATGAGAAGGAACAGTCTGGAGACCTGGAGCACACGGTGAACGCAGGGCTGAGCACAGATGCTCCCTCAGTGGCTTCCAAGCCATTCCCATGGCACCTCTCCTACCAGCCCCCCGCGCAGTTTGCAGTACTGCTATGGGTASCCCATCTCTGTGGGGTGAGAATGAGGGACTCCTGAAGGCAAGAGCTGTGATCCTCCCTCCTTAACAACACCTTGCTCCTCAAAGGGAGAATATCATGCCCTTAGCCCCACTGCCATGGGGGTCCCAAGTGTTGTGCTTCAGCAAAGCCCCTGCTGTCATCTGAAGATCAGGCAATTACATGTTTGGTCCTTGTGCTGTGTTTGCATAGGAGGGGAGAAGAAGRGATCCGTGTACATGTGAGATACAGGGGAGTGAAGTGATGGAATAATTCACTTAGTACTGGGACATTTATGAGTCACCTTCCTCTTCCCCTCCCCTCCGAGATAGATGTCATAATGGAGACTAACCCYGCAGTAATCTCCATATAACATATGTGATATGTTTACTTATTTCTTTCCTCTGTCTTCCCTGCTCTGCAATGTAAATAGTCATTTGTTCCTCTTCCAGATGCTGGTACATGGTCTCACCAGTAGGAAATATATTATCATCCAATAAAACCAAATTCTTGGTGGCAATGATGATGATTTATTGATTTTGGCTCCGTTGCCTTCACAGATGGAAATAGAAGCTGGCAGTTAGCTCATGTCTTACAACCCAGCCTAGACCGTTCGCTTTAGCTTGCTGAATGTTGCACTTTGGAGACGGTATCTGCTCCTCAAAAGAAAGTTTCCAGGGTTGTGGCTGGATTCATTTAAGACTGCAATCAATGTCGATTAAATGTGAATGCATCATGGGGACCCCTACTTCCTAATGGCGAGCTACCTCTGGGATAGGGACATCCAGGGCACATCTCCAGCCCTGCAGTGATGTGTCCGCCCCAGTAAACATACGCACCGGGAAGCTTGCGAGCCAACCTAAACAAACACTGCAGAGCAGCCTGCAAAGTCCTGACCCATGGAAACTTCCTGGGTCCAAGGGTCTCTGCAGCTGGAGAGAATGTCCTCGCTCACAGCTGCCGTGGCTGCTCCCTTCCCAGAGGCAGCCCTTCCCTTYCCCTGCCCACCCCGACCCCATACGAAACCACGGGGCTCTGGGAAGTGGCCTGGGAGACCCGGTGTGCCTCCTTCCCAGGGTCTAGTGCCGGGCTYCTCCGCTTGCTGGCCAGCGTTCAGCAGGCAGAGCCTCGGCTGGAGCAGGGTTTCCAGCCGAGCCCACGCACTTGCGCTGTGGGAAGAGCTGAGACCTCTGTGGTTGGTTCGTGTTTCAGAAGCCACTTGTGTGTGGAAGCCTCTTGGCCGGGCACTACTGGCCTTGCAGAAAGACCTTTTTTTATTTTTATTTTTTATTTTTTTTTCCTCACCAATTCTTTAACCAGGCCAAGAGGAACCCTGGGAGCCACCAGAGGACCCRACAGCATGCTCAGGGCTGAGCAGACATTGATGGCTTTTGTGCAGGGTGAAGATTAATGGATTTAAYGGCTGAATCACCTTGGCTTGCCAAAGCAGCTGTTTTGGGGGCCTGGTATGAGTCCCCATAAAAAGCCCCTGGCTTATAAAAGAAGAGCCACATGCAGTCCCTGAAGCCCCAACCTTTCTCTGCTCCTCAGGTCCACAGCTTCTTTGGAAATACACCACCGGGGCTGGATAGAGTCAGCGCAGGGCAGTCACTTCTGCTCTGCCAACTTCACCCTGGTAACCCTCAGGGCAACCTTTCCTCGCTGGTATCTCAATTTGGGTTGCRTCACCCCGCACCAGGGACATGAGCTGGTGGAGAAGGGTTTGCCCAGAGCAGCTGATGAGCAGTAGTTTGTTTTCCCCGGCAGTAACGTGCTGGCACGGCCATGCCTGGCGTTAGACCGGATTACAAACGCCCTTAAAACTTCTGCTTCATCCTCTGGTTGCTCCTGGTCAAAATCTTTCATCTGTTTTGGGAAAGTTTGGTTAACTTTCATGTGGTTTCCAAAAAAGAAAATCATCCACCAGAATTTCCTGTTATGCCATCAGTCTCCAGCCCGGCCAAAAGGAGAAGTTTACTGTTGTTTACATAGCTGCAAAAATGTACTAGGACCTTCCCAGCCCAAGGTGCCTGCTTATTCTTAAAGCCTGGCCTCCCGAGGCTCCGAGTGCCATTTGCAGCTGTGTTTTGCTCTGCAGGCTCTCGTTTCTGGGGAGAGAATTTCTCCGAGGCAGGAAACCATGTCTTCGCATGCCTCCGCGCTGTGCCTCGTGCCAAGGGGCCCTGATTCTGACGAGGGATGCAGGATGCTCCGGCAATTGCAGACGTGTACAGGAGCCGGGAAAGCACGTCCGAGAGGAAGCTGCTCTGAAAGCTCCTGCTGCCAGCGTGAACGCCGTTAATCTTGTGGCATCTCCTGGCTGGGCATGGAGGGTGGAGAATGGCTTGTGGTACAGCAGCCGGGGCGGGTGAAAGGAGGGACCGCGGGGCAGGAGGAGGGAGGGCAGGAGGAAAGSGACACATGGAGCTTTCCAAGAAAACTTGCTGCTATTCGGGGAATGATGCTGAGCCCTTGCCAGGCAAGAGCCAGGCTTGGGACCCCATCTAAAAGGCCTCTGAGAGCAGTGTGACGGCAAGCAAATGGCCTCTCTCATGGGGGTTCCTGGAAGCCAATGGAGAACATGTGGTCTCCTATATTTTTGTGGTAATTCGCCTCTTTCTTGGTAGTGGATTTTGGCATATGGAAGAGTGGGTACTTGCACAGGAAAATAAGCTTGCCCTTTGAAGTAGACCCATTATGGGATTTAGAGAGCATAGGGGAAGCTACTGTACCCATCCACTCACTGTGCCGCTGCCATGGAGGGCCTCTGGAGTCCTTCAGACAGTCCCAATGAAAAAACACCCTCTCAGCAAACACTAGTTTAAGTGTGATTATTAAACAAACCACCTCTCCTCGGAGGTCCAAGGAGGCAGCGCTTGCAAAGCAAGCCTGGCTCTTGGTCATCACCCAAAAGGGCACTRTGGGAACACACCTACGGGGAAAGCCCACCCTAAGGAGTCAGAGGAGGAGAGGACCATTTTAATTTGTACCTTCTAAGYGCTGGAGGCATCATTTAAGTCCCGAGTGCCCAATAACCCCGATACCTCCAGCTGTCTAATGATATGCAACGATGCATTTGCTTCTTCACTGAGACCTAAAGGATTTGCTGCAATGGGATTGTGCTGCTTTTTCTTGGCAGAGCCACACACACGTTATGGAAAGCAGCAAAAGCCTAGATCTAGAAGCAGTATCTGCAGTGATTTCAAGGTCCCTTGTCTTTGAATAGCTCTAGAAGACCTGCYGTGAAGATAATCCCGTTTACAACTAAGCTTCTTTCACCTGCAGGGTTTTCATTTCCCAGTAGAAAGAGCTGAATCACTGAGCTTCCCCCAGGGCACTGATCACAACCCATAAAGTGCCACTGAGGTTTATGAAAGGAAAAGCTGAGTTACATTGGTCACACATCATATTTGAAGTTTATAAAGGGTTAATAAAAAATTAACAGGCAGTTTTGCAAATGGTTAATCGCTTTGGTGCCTAATGTGGTCCTTCACAGCCATCATTTGCTCATTAAGATCAATCTATAATGCAGAGTATTCAGACCTGTACTCTGCTTGTGATTAGAAATAATTTGGTTTCATTTTTTCTAGTGAGAAAGATATTTTAACAAAAACAGTTCTTTGCAATACACAAAATATTTGAAATGTCTTGCTCGTTAAGGAAAAAAGTAAACTTTTAAACATATATTTTGTTTTTATGAGAAAAAAATCAGTTTTATTTGTTCCCTCTCTTTTTCCTTTTCCAATATGGAAAACTGCAAACAAAATAAAACCTGTGACCTTTTTCATAATATACTTATCCTTTTTGCCCAGATTGACTTAAAAAAGTGATTCATAAGCATACCCTTAACAAAGAGCCTGTGTTTGTATGTTTACATAACCATTGATTTACAATATTCCTAAAGTTTAGAGCCAAATCTCTAAGTCTTCACATTGTTTTTCCATTAATGGAAATTTGTGTKAGTAAAGAATGAAAAAGAAGTCATTTTTGACTTAAGTAAGCCTGTGAAAATTTTGCTGAGGTAAGAAGTGATAAGGATTTCAAAATYTGGTCCTTAGGAAAATCTCTATGCAAGCTAAAATAGCAATGTGACCAGCATAGAAAACATTTTTTTTCAGAATCTTTTCTCAATTTTAAAAGCAACACCAAAACATTCTCCTGTATTTCTCTCAGATAGCGGATTTTGGAAAATGCTTCTCTTGCAGAGCAAGGCAAGAAAAGTGGAGACTGCAGTGCAGTCTTCTTGGGGTTGCCTCCTTAATCGAAACCAGCATCACAT
Source organism: Oceanodroma leucorhoa (assembly GCA_030449065.1). NCBI lineage: Eukaryota > Metazoa > Chordata > Aves > Procellariiformes > Oceanodroma > Oceanodroma leucorhoa. The sequence goes on along the minus strand of JASVER010000057.1, from coordinate 4,203,777 downwards.
AATGCTTTCCAATAAAAAGAATGTTCTACCCGACTGGAACTCCAGTCCTACAATAATCAGTCAGAATACAATTATCCATCCTGGAATTAGATCAGTTGAGCTAGTGAAAAAAAAACAGTTAAAACTATTTTTATTAATTTTTTGCTTTTCTGTTTCCCTAAATGAAAAGCTATTTTCAAAATTTGTTTAAATTGAAATGTACTCGCTTGAACATCAAACACTGGAAAAGACCTCTTTTGATGAAAACTATACTGTTTTCTGYCCTCCTCCTCCAATTTAAACTTGGCAAAATAAAAATATACCTATAAAAATTGTTTATTGACTTTTTCCATGGAAAATACCTCCTATTTTCTGAGTCCCTGCACTGGTGTTAACAATGAAGTTATACAACAGGCAGCTTCTCTGCCCAACAGTGGGTGCCCTGGGAAGGTAAGTCAGTCCAACAGTTTCAGAAGAATTCCTGCACATTTATGTGTTGGTTGAGGAACAGACCCTCATCTTCTGGACAAGGGTGTAGGACCTTCACTGGTAATGCAGCTAAGGAGGCCTTGRGTTTCCATCTCAGCTGCAAGGCAGAATTTCAAGCAGCCCACATATAGCTTCTGAACAGGGTCCATCCAGTCCAGGTTCTGTCTCCAACAGGAAAAAGACACAACAGGAGAAGTGCATATGGTGTTTCTCCCAAAACTCACACTACCTCCAGCTTGGAGAATTTCCTTAGCCATCTATTTAATGATCCCACTGGATTGCTCCTCCAAGTACTTGTCCAATCCCCCCCCTCCCTGGGACCTCAGGTAAACTTTTCACACCCATAATTCCCCTTGGCAAAGATTTKCACTGGTCCATTACCCACCGTGGGGGAAATACCTCCTTTTGTTTGTTTTCAGCTTGGCTCCTGGTGTCTTTGCATGGTGCTTCTCCTCTCCCACATCCTGCGCAGATGTGGTTCAGTACTGCTTGGGGAGGAAGGTTTCCCACATATGAATCATCCACAACACTCCCCAGAGCATTTCTTGATGCCCTCCATTCATGTTAAATAACCAATAAATTTCAACAGCATTCAGCTTGTGAGGGCTGATAAGATCACAGTGAGAAAGGGGACAGTGCCAAAAATATKGAGCTTTTTAAAGGATGTGCCATATAATGCTTTTAACATTTACAGTCCTTAAGGCCAAAGGGATCATTAGATCATCTACTGTGACCTGTATAATGCAGGCTGGAGAATTTTGCCTGCTTACCCCCGCACTGAACCCAGTAATAACTGGTGTTTAAGTGAACGGGTAACACTGAAGGTATTAAAAGCACCAGCACATGAAACTGCAGCTCCAGTAGCAAGGAAGGATAATGAATCTGTCAACTGGGGGCCACTGTCCTGGGACTGGAGAAGGAAAAACTAGTGCCTAAATTCACACAAGTGAGGTAAGGAGGGCAGGATGCTCCTGGCTACTGCATGCCCATTAGCTGACCTCATTTTTATGGAGGGTCTGAGAGCAGAGTTTGATGCAAGGGGGGGGCGGGAGCATGGGTGATGGAGAAAATCCCATGYGGTTTTGTTAAGGACAGATAGTGTKGCTCTAAAGCAATATATAATCATAGATATTCAATAAGATAACTGACTTCTCTGACAAGGGGAACTGATGGTCCGAATCTGACCCTAAGCAATTTAATATCGGGTTTGAATAAAAAAGGAGTGGGGATCTGGCAACAGGGTTATACTAGAAACCCCTTATACCTTCAGTGGAATAACAGGTCAACGGAAGATTTCCTGTGTTTCTTAGGGACTGGCCGTAGGACATGACCCCTGAAGAACATGTGACACTAGTGAAAAATGCAGGTAACACAACGTTGGGTGATATTGCCAATTCTGAGCACTACCAAAGAGGTAGCCAAAATAATTTTGTGGAATGGCAGACAGCTGGCCACACAAATGCAAGGTCAAGAGCAAGCTAGAACCATTCCCTGAGTTGGACACCAGTGGTTTGGAAAWGTAGAAGATGAGAGAAATGGATGTACCCCTTCATTGTGGACTGACTATGGACCACCAGCATAAAAATAGCTAAYATGTTGGTCACGAACATGTTTAGGCTGGAAATCAGAAGAAGTTTGAAGCATAGAGACATGGGACTCTGGACCCCTTACCAGACTCACACTTGTGTCACACTGGTGGGCACAATCCTGGAATTAGAAACGAAAGCTTGTGGGATGATGAGTTGGGTGTCGAACTGTCTGGAATTTCCAAGAGGGGTTAGAAGAAGAGCCGATGCCCATGTTTGTCATGCAGCATTTACAGCACATTAAATTAATCACAGGCTTTGGAACTTCCTGGCTTTTGCAGGGGATGAGCATTATTTCCTCACCGCAGCTCCTCTCCTTCTCCTTGTGCAATCTCACTCTTGGATTTGTTTTTCTGCTTTTCTCTAAAGCTTTGGTGACTGGTCCCAGCTAGAGCTGATGACCACAACACCAAAATGCTTCTCAGGTGGGCCTTGCTCACTGCCTCTGTCATAAAAACATCCGCAGATCTGTGCTCAAGCAGAAATTTTCTCTCGGCTTAAATAGGCAATTACATTTGGGACTCTTACTTCTGCTACAGGATGAGTCATGGGCCACTTCCAAGTATTATTTTCACCTGGCATACTTTATTCTACTGCATGGTCCAAGCCTCTGGAAGCATGCTTGATCTCTCCTGATGTCTTCCTGTGCAACACTGCAGTTTTTGAGGCTTTTTGAAGTTCTGTCTAGAGAGCTCAGCTGTGAGGTTTTTCCCCTTCCCCTGGGCAGGTACGAAGTAGCATGTGTGGAATCACAGTATTGACTCAGYCGATAAAAAATTACTTACCTGTCCATAGATCAGCCATGGCTTTTGCTCTTAAATTGGGTAGTTATTGCTGCAGTTGCTGCATCAACACGTCAGCTGCATTATGTAGCGGGCTTTGTTCACCTCTTTTCACTGTAGCAACTGTGAGTAAAACAAAGCTCTAACAATGTTCACGTATGGGATGCTATTTTTGATGAGATGGTGTCAGTGAGAACACGAGGAGAAGAATGAGCCCCGTAAGCACACTCTTCCTCCCTCCCAGGAGCTGGCTTTGATTGTTCTTCTCCATTTTGGCTCCTCATCAGGGGCAAAGATTCTTCCCCAGGACAAGACAATAGAGGAAAAAAAGTGTTTCTTATATTTCTTTCCATGGCCACCTCCTCCTTCTCACGTTGTTCCCTTTTCTACCAGGGCTGAGGGCTTCACCTGACACCCTGTTGCACTTGGTGCTGCGTGTGGTGAGAGACGGACCCTGCAGAAGCTCACAGCTTGGGAGATAATGCAGGGCTGTGGAGGACAGACTTGCCAAAGGCTACGTAATGGGTCAGTGCCAGAGTGAGGAACAAGGCATGGGTTTCACCTTGGCTGGTTCAGTGATTGATGCAGGGGACCGTCTCTCCTGGGGCTTGCTGTGGGGGCAGGACTCTTTCTGTGCTTGTTAGTGCACAAGCACACACTCGGTTTCTCAACACCAGCACACCCTGTGCARYTACTTGGCATCTGCTCTGTAAATCRTTGTTTGCCAGTAAGTGGGGCAGATACGATATAMATGAATGCAAATGGTGGAAGGATGAGCTAACGTGGCCACAGAGAGCTGTATTTTCATCACAGGTTTCCACRGGTGCTTACACAGACTTCTGCCTTTCAGACACAACCAATGTGAGTGCACGTGCAGATGGTTGTCTCTGAGCACCTGGAGAACCAGATGGGGCAACATGACCATCACTAGTGAGTGTGGTCACCCTCTAGAGACAYGTCAGCCAGAGCCAATGCTTGCGCATGGCAGCGAGAAGTGTTGTGCCCCATCCTGCTACACCTTTAGTCTAAAATATGGTAGGAATGTGATAGGTTTCACCAGCCCTACAAATCAGGCTCAGTCTTGCGAATGCTTCGTGTCACTCTGCATAGAAAGGATGAGGAGGGAAACATCATTTCACATTAAGAAAGTTCTGAGCAGGCACCATTTGTCTGCAGAAGAGTGTGGCCAGGCCTGTTTCATTGCTGAGCACTGGGGACAGCAGCCGTCTTCCACCATCTGTGTATAATAAATGAAGAATTTGGGTCATAAAARTTTCTACCCTGTTTAAGATGCACGGTATTGCTTTTCTCAAGCTAACTGCCCCTGGCAGTTCCAGTTAATACTTCCGTTTGAAATAAAAACCTTAAAAGCCTTTTAAGTTGACATTTAAAGTAATTTGGGAAACAATGTGAAAACATAATCTCTCTTCCAGGATCTTTTTGCAAGGTATGGAGTTTAGCAGCTCCGCAAACCCTTTGCCCATGGCAGACAGCCTCCGTGAAGCCTCAGGAAATGTTTATCCTAGTTGTGCAATATCATCTCTGGCTCCCAGCCTGGCCTTGCACTGCTATGTTAACCGTAGATGCATCTTTTCTCCAAGGGTTTGTACCAGCTAATGGAAAAGTCCTATTAAAATAATATTGGAGCAGGTAAAGATGCTCAGGGAAAACCTTGGCACTCTCATGTGAGGCATGTGGCCTTCCTGGAGCAGGCTGGAGCCATCCTTCTGTGGCAAGTGGTGAATGGAGCTGCTCAAGAGCCACGCTCATGGGCTCATGTGCCACCATCTGCACAGGGTCTGGCCCTCACGTCCCACCCACCTGCAGGGCAAGGGGTTGAATCTCCTCGTTTCCCTGAGGAAAACATGAGTCACTCCTTCCTGGGCAAATCCTTCTGCACCTGCAATGACCCTTGGCAAAGGAATTGGGAAGATGGTTTTGTGCAAAATACCCAAAATGTTTCCACTTTGCAAGGGCTGGATGGGCCCATTTTCCTGGCAATTATTTTTAGCCATTTTTCCACAAACATTTTTCCCCTCGAAAATACACGGAAGTTTTTGGTTTTTTTTTTTAATTATCATGTGCTTGGAATCCTGTCTTTAGCAAGTGCATGGCTGAACAGCTGTCTGTGAAATGAAGAATTACAAACATCATTTCAGCTCATGACTTTGTTTACATAGTTTGTGGAAAAATGGTAGAATTTCAGGGATGTCAGAAATTTTTTCTCAGGAGCTTTGTTTTAGAAAGGAGGCCTTTCTGGTAAAGGCATATCTTTAYGTGCACCACACCAAACACAGGCAGCTTTGATCTTCACTGGCGCTCTGACTTTTACTGTAAGACAAATGAATAGAATTTCTCAAGAGAAAGATTTATCCTCCCCCCCCAAAAAAATCCAACCATGGAGGGGGAATTGTTTTGAAATTGCTTCTGAATTTATCCTTTACAGTTAATCTGCAGCTGTATGACTGTTACTCTGAGACACTCCAAGTTAGACCAGTCCCAAGGTGCACCTGGTGAGAGATTTCCAAAGGCACTAACCAGATATATCACGGAAAGAAAATAGGACATGTATTGACTGAATGCACCAGGGGCAGACTTCATCTGATGGTACATCAAGGTCTACATCTGAGCTACTCACCTTACATCCCTCTATAGGCAACAGAGGTCCGATCAATATGGATATAGGCTATATGGATGGCCATGAGAAAGATGTCCGGGTGCCATCCCCCCTCAACCTGAAGTAGATGCCTACATTTGGTCACGAAATCACACGAGAAATAGGATCTTTTTTTTTCCCCATTCAATACAAAGAAAATCCTGGGATGAATTGCTCAGGTGAAGACACCTATGCCATTGACAACAAAATTAGAAGAGAACATGTCTTAAGTTGACCAAGTGTCTCCAGGGCAGATGGGCAAGTGGCTGTGGGTGCTGTGGTGGCACTCCTTAATTACTTCCATCAGTTAATGAGTTTTTAAAGATGATTCTGGAGTACCAAGCACTGTCCGGGAGCAGGAATTTGTATTCTGCCAGGGTTTCCAGTGTTTTGTAAAATGAGAAATCATTCCTGTTTAGAATTAAAAGCTAAAAGTCACTATTGCCTCTGGGATAAAAATACTGAGAGAGAGTGTATCGGGATGTTTTGTTAGACTGTGTTGCAGTAGGTAATTTGTTTTGACTCTTACATTATATCAACTTTTAAGTATAACTGATTATGTAGAACTACATAATATACTCTAATAGAACAGGATTGTATTATGATATAAAAGTCAAAATGTCACAAATTGAAACTACGCTATCAAAATGCAATGTTTTGACTTTTTCCTGACCAAAAACTGTCATTGACATTTGAACAAGTTCCTGCCTGATTTCAGAAAGAATAGCATTTTCCAGTGGAAAACCTCTTGGTCAAAAATATTTTGACTGGCTCTGCTAGGGATAGAGCAGAGGGTGGCTGCAGGAGAAATAAATGCTATGGCTTTTCTGCCTGAGTCATTCTGCTCAGTCTTACTCTGTTCTTCTGGGGGTCTACGGGCCAGAAGTGGAGCTGGTACCTGGACATGTACAGCTATGTGCAGCCGGGCACACTCTTTCTTGCTTTAGACAAAAGCTATGGAGTCCCAGTGACCTGCCCTGCTCCTTACTCTGCTGAGAGACCAACYCTCATGATAACCCAGAGATCCTCTGAAATTATCCTACCTATAGGGACTGTCATGGAGAAAGAAGTCCTGGTGGTCGTCTTCTCTGCTTGGCTGAGGGGCAGCTGATCTTGCGCGTTAGTGTGTACCTGTCCACTTCAGGTACTGTGTAGGAGAGATATTTAGGATCAACAGGCCTGGTGTTGATGTTAGTACCATAGCCAGAATATTGAGACTTAGCCAACAGTGAAAAACAAATGTCTCTCCCTCTCTCAAATTTTGGATTTCTTCATCAAAGTTCTGTGGAGCAGGGGGGAGGTTTCCATTCGGCAGTTTTCATCTGAAAAATGCAAGGGTTTTGATGTAGTCATTTTCTTGCTACCCAGTAGATCAAACACTGAACAGACTCATTCCCCCTCAGAGACAAGTTACTGCTGATCTGCTGCTGATGGTAACCTGTGAGCAGCAGAAATTGTCACCGAGGACCCTTTTAGACTGTGGCTCAGGGCAGTGTCTCCTCCCAGCTCCCATCAAGACATGTCCCTGCAGAAGTAGCTCCAGGGCTGYGGTTAAATAGAGTCCCTGCAAGTTGGGAACCTCTGGTCTAGGAAAGAAATGTGAATTTTGTCTCCTGGTCCCCATAATGCTCACAGCATTTCTGGAGTTTCCCTTCATGACACAGAGAGATGTGTCCATTATGGCAGAGGTGCCCAGCTGTGTCCACGGAGCATTTTCAACACCCGGACATGTCATTTCAGCACTGAGCTCTACTGAGTCCTAGCTCTACCTAGTTTAGTTGTTAACTTGGAATAGCACTGTCCTGAAGATGGAAACTCCCCTCATTTGGAGCCTACAGAACTTATACTGGAGGTAAAATTACTCACTGTCGAGACAAGGGAGGTAATCGTTGTGGGCGATTCCCTTCTGAGGGGAACGGAGGGCCCCATCTGCCGACCGGACCCATCCCACAGGGAGGTCTGCTGCCTCCCGGGGGNTCATTTGGAGCCTACAGAACTTATACTGGAGGTAAAATTACTCACTGTCGAGACAAAAGGGCTACTTGCCCCAAAGAGTCTACAGTCAAAGCCTTGCTGCAGTAAGGACTCGTGGTCAGGGTCTGACCCACACAGGCTCCATTCACGTGTGTTTTCAGCTCCTTAACACATGCTCTAGAACCACTATAAATACGTTTTCCATCTAGGCCCTTCCTRACCCACACTGAAAATGACGGTCTTAGTAAAATTTTATGCCGCACTTCAAGGTTTCTGAGTCTGTAACGCGTAATTTACCCCTGGTAAGGGACACAGCGGTGGTTTCGTGCTCTATGTAATGCTCAGCCAACACCAGCCCTAAAGATAGATCATCAGTGTTTAAATTGTGAAAAGAATGTTGATGACATTTTCTTTTCTTTACTCCACTAAAGACAAGAGAGGTTCATGTAAAACATAAGCTCTGGCCCCTTTCCAACATTAATGCAATTTACTGCAAAAGTGCTCACTTTTTTAATTAAGCTGGAATGCTGCTACTCTTCGTAGGAATGCAAAACGAACGGGTTACTGACAGAGGAAAGGGCTAATGACTGCAATCTGCTCTTAAGTGAGCAGAGCAAGACTTTGCCACCTCCGCTGGGCTTTGCTCAGGAGCAAAGTTTGCTCGACGGAGCAGGCAGCGAGCAGCGTTGGGTCCCGGCAAGCAGAGAGCCTGTTCAAATGTCTAAGGAGTAATTCTGCAAGCCTCATCCCTCTTCAGTGAAGTCACCGTGATCAAGTGGCTGGGATGTAAATTTCATAGGCTGATCTAGTTTCTGAATAAATAAAAGTCTGGAATTTTTTTTGAACTTCAAATGGCTCAAAATGAAGAATCTACACCCCCTCCACATGTGCCCGTAGCAAGCTGTTTATGAAAGTAGAGCATAAAATATTTGATCATGGTTTTGATCCAGAACATGCAAACATTTGTCCTCTTGTGCTGGCTTCACCTGGTGGCTTTCATTTTCTTCAACATAAAGACAGGGTGAAGCAAAGTAATAGAAAAATAGAAAACATCTTTGTCGAAAATGAGATTGCAGCTGTGTAACTGGAGCGCACAACCATAAATCAGAATGTCAAATCCAAAGCACATGACTTTTTGCGAGTTCTCCATGTGTGCTATAATGTGATTACAGCCTGGTTACTATTATGATTTAAAACAAAGTCTTTCATGCTAGAAACAAAATGCGGAATGTGAGCAGCCTGGGGGAGAGAGATGGGAGACTTAGCCCTGACTGTCAGAGGTGGGCTAGAGGGTTTCAAGTGCTTCTCCGTCAGGTGTGCGGGGATGAGGGAAGGACTCAACCCCAGCTTTGGCAGCAGTCTTAACATCAGGGACAAATTAGCCGGTGGTGTTCAGCTCTGTCTAACAATCCTCAATTAGGGATGGGGTAGGTTTCTGTCTCCCCATGTCGTAGAAAATCCTGAAGCCAAATACACAGATTACAGAAGTCATTCTTTTCTGTCTATCACATAAACAAATGGTCCAGCTGTTATTGCTAAGATTCCAGTTTGAAAACTTGGACTTTCTTGTATAAACTTCAATGTAATGGTATTTAAAGTGTCATAGACAATAAGCATCTAATCCTAGTCAATAAATTGCAGACTAGTTGCATGAGCTTCGAGAGCTGTTAAAGACAGCTGTGCTTTTTTTGTAATTCAAGTCATTTCCAAATTGGGCAGCCCTCCTGGTGTATTTTCAGACAAACACAGTGTGCTCAGAAAATGTGTTGTTTGGAGCAGCACGAGCATGAACGCAAGGGCGTCACATCACCCGGAGACAGAGCGGAGATCTCATTCTCCATTTCTAAGAAGCTCAGGTTGATGAGGGGGAATTGCGGAGATGTCTGTGAAATTAATAAATGGCCCGACAGATCTCCCAAGGGAAAAACGTGGCACCTGTGGAGAAGAAGGGGAATATTCCTATTAACTTCAGTTGAGCCAGCAATATATATGGGTCTGTAGAGACTCCCATTCCTTTCAGAGAGAGGGGAAAGAGGGCAAACATTTTTTAACTATCACTCAGCTGTTTTGGAGGAACAACAGAGTGTAAGGGCTGAAGAAGATGGACAAAGCAATATTTTCCCGGAGCCAGCTTGCTGCCGTGCCCCTAAGGAAGGCTGGTTGGAGTCACATGGGCTCCACCAACCTGAGGTGTCTGGGACACATCTCAATGCACATGACTTCTCCCGCTGGGATCAAACACGAGGGGTCAGAACAGGGCTCCCTGAGCAGCAAATTTTAGGATCATGATCATGGTTTTGCAGAAAGAGCGGCAACCACCAGCCTCTCTAATTCCTCTTGTTGACCTTAGTAGGAGATCAATGCTTCTGAAGACGAGACAGGTGCTTGCAATAAGCTTTCAGAGCCTCCCCACCAGGCTCAGGGTGGAAATCTTGGCTCAGATGTATACTTGCAAGGTATTTCAAACGTTACATTTGAAACCGGTTAGCACAGGGTCACTGCCTGGTATTGCGAGGTGCCCTGCGGGATTTGGTCGAGTTGAAAGGTGTCTGCGCACTTGCTGCTGGGCTGTCACTCTCCCTCCGTTGGCAGCTGTGGTGAAAAACATCCAGTTGAGCTGTTTCAAGGGTATTTTTCCACATCTGTGAGCACCAGGCAGTTTAATCTATTTCTTTCCCTCCCACCCCCCTGTAAGCCATTTTATGACCATCAGACGGTTTACACCTGAGAAGCAGCCTTGCCTCCTGCAAGCACTGCTCCACGGTGCTCAACATCTGCCCCTCAGCACATATCAAATATCCCTCTCCTTGTCAGCAGCACGAGAAAAACAGACAAGCTGGTGGAGAAAATATAAATCAAAAGCCTCCACTGCAGGGCAGGATTTTGCCGGACCTTTTCATGGAGCCGAGTCCCCGGCAAGCTCGCCTGGGGGTGCACGAGTCCCACTGAGCACCTGCTGCAAGGGCATCCCACCACCGGGATGGGTTTAAATACGTGCAGGCAAGGAGCTGTTGTCAAACCCACGTCTCCCTGCCTGCGCTGGCTCAGCACTGCATGGGGAAGGGTCCCAGGAYGGCCCCAAGCCCGCATCCGAGACCCGACCCTGGAGCCAGGAGCCTTGGGCTTGATTTCCAGCTTGGCCACAGGCTTCCTGTGTGGTCTTGGGCAAATCATACACTGCAAGGCCCACTCTCAGTTTGCTGATATTTTGAGAGAGCCGTGGTTTGGCAGGTGAACGAGCTGCATACGTATGCGGGGAGAGGTGGTTTTATTATTAGCCCTGGTCGAAAGAGGAGCGCCGGCTCCGTCTGCGCACATTGCAATTTTGCGAGCGTCTCAGCGAGGGGTTGGGAGGAGAGCGCTCGTCAGAGCGTGTGTACGCCGGGGTTTCATCCCCACCTTGTGTGTAAATGGCAGCACCTCTGGGAAAGCAACCCTTGCCAATCCGAGCAGCCGTGAAACTAGTCCATCATCACGTATGTTCTCAGGAATGTGCGCTTGTGTGGGTCTCTGTAGGCAACCCTGATTCATCACCTCCAAAGCAATTAATAAAACTCGGCTGGCCCTTCCCCAATATATTGAAAATGATTTGCAATTTGAGAGTGAGAGTCAGTGTTGTTTTTCACATGGAATCAGTTTAATTAATCACACTGTTTGAACAGCTGGGTCCGCCATGCATTTCTACTCGAGTTCAGCATTCCTAGAAAACTTGTCAAGTATGAATCAAAATAATACCATCTCCCTGCTTCCAATGATTAATCGCATATCTCTCCTTCTCATTCACACCTAAACATCAGCTAAATCAAAAGCAGCCTCCTTCCCCACCATTGAGTTTGTGGCTACTTGCCAGTCTAGGATAAATTATCTAGAGAAGGTTTTGAAAAGCTGTTGGTTTACCCTCAAAATTTTGTTATCAACGTCTGTTGCAATTTCACATGTATTTGTAGTCTCTAGGAGCCAGGGACCGCACAGGAAATGTGCACATTCCAAAATTAAGGATTTGTGGCAGAGAATTAAAAAATAAAATTAATTTCTAGCATCTGGAAGTCCAAGTGAGGTATTTGCGGGAGGTCTCCAAAGGACGTCTGAACAAAGGGCTAGAGTTTTGAAGAATATGGCTCTGATTTCCAACATGAAGTCTGGTATGTCCCGAACATTTCTGTTTGCTTAAAGCAAGACTTCATCTTTGGCTTTGCGGCAGTTTGCCAACGCAGATGGTGGATCGTGGTCACTWACACCATGTGTGTGCTGTAAGCTTGGGCCATCAGGGTTCATGCACGAAGTGGTGGCTGTGCAAGCGAGGATGAACACACAAGAGGTGAATGCATGAGGGATTTCTCCATGGGTCCCTCCAGGTCTGGGGGGCTCTTGGCAAGCGGGTGCAAGTTACAGCCCCACCATCCCTACCCAACAAACAACTGGTTTTGACAACGCAAAAGTAAAGATGTTTGTAAAAACAAGGGAGAGCTTCAGGCAGAAATGAGAAGTTTGTCTCTTCGAGGGCAGAGAAGAACGCTTTAGGCTGTTTGAATTGCCYACCCCGATGGACTCACAGTATAGCAGGGCTCTTTCTTACCAAATCCCCACCGCGGAAACCTGCTCCCAGCCCTGGGAGGGGTCATGGCTTGTTTTCTTCCTGCCATGCAAGGAGGCAGAAATATGCCATCGGGCATGAGCCTTGAGAAAGCAAAAAGAGGTTAGAAATAGCTGAGCTTCCCCTGAGGACCACCCAAGAGGAGCTAAATAAGGGGTTTCTTTTAAGCAGGGTTGGGATCAAAGAAGAAAGGAGATTGCAGCCAATAGGGAGCTAAAAGGTAACATCTGGTCCTTTTCAGTGATCACCAATAGAAAGAGGCTTTCTCTGGAGAAGCAGTGTCCAGAGGAGCCTGTTCTTCAGCATGACAGGGRGTGCAAGTGGTAAAGTTGGGCTCGGAGATGTTACTTTGGCCTCTTCTTCTGGTCCCAGCACCTCTCCAAGCTGCATGAGAAAGGCACCAGGCCTGGAGCCATGGTCTTGATCACTTTAGAGGCCAACTTAACCCATCTGTGCTCCACAGGGAAGTGCTACATGGATGTACTCGAGCTGCCTTGAAGCGAGGAAAGTGCTGGCTAAAGGGAATAAATATCATCCTGGTGTTGCCTCATCACTSTCACTGTGTTACAGGGCCAGGAGAAGGCAACATGCCCCGTCTCCAGGCAGCACAGCATCCTCCAGGAATGGACGCATCAACAGACAAGTCTGAGGCTGCTCTCACTGCTGTCTGCCTTGACATTAGTGACATTACACCCATGYTTTCCCCTTGAGTGAGTCCTTCCCCTGTCTCCTAGTTCCACRGGAAACACTGTAAAAGGTGGGTAGACGAGGGTGAGGGCAAGCTTTGTGTCCTTCCTGGGCTCGCTGTGAAAGGCTCTGATGGGGGACCATCAATCCCCCCTGTCACCAGGGGTGCCAATTAACCAGAGTAAAGTGCCTCTGGGCGATAAGCAAATCCAGTCGTTGACCTTCTGAGGACCGAGCGATAGCAGGACAAGTCCTTAACTTGACAGCTTAGCGGGCAACACATGACAAGTCCCTGTTGCCGGAGGCCAGCTGGCTTTTCCCAAAGGTTCCCTGTCTGCTTTTTAAGCCCATGGTCCAGTATTTTGGTGGTGATTTTGCTAATTCTTAAGGAGTGGAAAAGGGTGGGTGTCATTTTCTCATGATCATTGTGTTTTTCCATCCCTGCCGTCCGCTGACCCATCTGCAAAATCCTTGCCATGACTTCTGGCAGAGCAGATGTCTTGCAGGTTTTTAAATAGTGACACGCAAGTACGTTTGCCAGAGTACGTATGTCAAATCGCTCGCCAGGGTTTTGTCCTTAAATGTGCTGTTGGGTGACATCCCCTGGTCTGCTGCAAGTGTATTAAATACCAGATTGCTGCAAAAATTAGCCCTCAAAATGAATCACACCTCACTAACATGTGCTGATGTTCAAAGTGGCCAGGCAAACCTGGCTTGCTCTGCAGATCCTTCAGGAGCTCTCAGTCATGCTATTTAGCTGCCTGGGGTTGTACATGGCAGCAAAGGGAGGGAATAATCTGTCCCCTACATCCATCATTGGCAGGAAAAGCAATCCCGGATGTATCTTGCAGCAAACTCAAGGAACTTTCTAACAGGGATGATAACGATGTCAGGATGGGAGTATCTGGGGAGGATGCAGTGTCTCCAACACCAGGCCAAGCTGGTTCTGCCAGGGGGCAGAAGGATGGAGGAGGAGACCTCTGTCCCAGTCCTGGGACCCACACATCTGTGCACACGAAGGATGTGATGATGAAATCATTTTGCAGCTCCCTCAGGCTTCTCACCCACAAGTTCCTCCATCAGATCCCACTTCTTCTATACGTTTCTGGCAAGAAAATGCATACTTTGAAAAAAAAAAATTAAAAAAAAAAGAAAAACCCTCGGTTTGCTCTCCATAATGATACCAGATATCTTGCCAACAAAAATACAAACCCTGAAATGAATCTAGTTCTTTTCCCACATTTTTCTAAATATAAGGTCTGAATAGCAGYTCCAAGCTCTCACTTGGAAAGAAAGCTGCAGCCCAGTGCTGGGGTTTAACTCAGCAGGGAGATGATTGCCTCCGGCAGTACCTCAAGATTGCAACCTGGACGGAGGGTTTCCCTGCAAGTTGCCACCAGTCGAACTGCTCCATTGAGGCTGAAGCACGTGGGCAGCTGCGTGGGGCCAGCCCAGGCTGGCAGTAGTGCATTTCACTGCATCCAGCTAGTGGGAGACTTTTGTTGGGATAACAAATGGCGCAACACCAGCAAGGTGTTGGGATCCTTGAGGTGTCTGGGTAGACTGGGGCACCAACGGGACTTGCAGCCAGGTGAGCAGCCACTGCTGACCTCAGGTCCCTCCTTGGGGGTTCCCTGCCCGGCTGTATTTTGTTCACATCCCAAAGGTGCCTACCTGCATCCTTACGAATTGTCTTCAAAAGAGCAATGGGCAATTCCAAGTCACGCAGTGGAGCAGAGCAGTCATACTGCCTACATCAGGCATTTCTAGTAGGTAATAGAGACTRTTTTTTGTTTCCCTTCCCACTGCTTGGATTGCAAAAAGAAGTTTTTCAAAAAAATTAATTCAACATAGAAGAAAAATATAACCTTGAGAACAAAAATGATTTCTTTCCATTTGTGCATATGCAGTTCATCCCCCTCAGGTCTTGTTGTAGGGTCCAGGATGGAGACCATAGGGATTACAGCCCAGATGTGCACAGGTATCAAGAGGATATAAAGCTCCTGATGAGTTCAGCAGCATTTGGGGCCAATGCAACTCAATGCGTGCTATAGAAGACCAGGTTATATGCATTTCTGACTCCTTCAGCTCCCTTTAGATGTTGTTGAATTGCTTGTGCCCTGCCTGGGGCACTCTGGGGCAGGGGTGTCCCTCCCAGGAGGTACGGCTGAACCTGGGAGCATCACAGACAAGTTCAAGGCCGGGTGGGGAATCTGACTGACATGAGCAACCTTCTTAGTGGGTTGGGGTCTCCATTAAAACCTGAATATCTGCAGTGTTTTCAGCTGCATTATCCTACTGTGGGCTGCAAGGCTGGGTTGTCTTCCACCCACAATTTCATCAGGTCCTTTTCAGGTTCTTTTCCAGGGCTTGGATTGCATTAGGTTTACAGGATCATCCACCACCTCCCCTTCAGGTTGTTCCCATTTGGTCCTTTTGCTCCTCCCAACCCCTTTGCCTTAGAAAGAGTTGGGGAGGTTGGAGACGCCATGGCTCTGGAAACACAGACCATACAAACCCCAACTTCTAGTCCTGGAGGAGAGGGATGCACCAAGGAAGCCTAAAGAAAGCCTTCTCAGGTGCTGGAGGTGGGAGTGACATACACGTGGGGAACCCCGCTGGACCTGCCCCTGAGCCGGTGCCACCCTCCCAGGTGCTTCCTCAAGCCACGCTTGTCAAACACGGTGTCTGTTGAAAGAAATGACCTTTTTTTCAAACGACCTTTTGGAAAAGGTCACAATTTTGGAAACTGTGCATTTTTTTCAAAGGACATTGGAAAACATTGATTTTTAAWTTTTTTTTCCCCTCCATTTTCATTTTTTCCCTCGTTCTCTTCTTTCTTTTCCATTCTCAGTGTCTGGATTCTCCAGTTCCCCCAGTAAATGAAAATGTTCCTTCGAGTGGGAAGCTGCAGGGATGTGTCTGGGCGAAGCCTCCCAGGGACGTCTGGCCCTGAGCTCGGTGGGAACGGACGCTCATTCACTCACAGCAGACTTTTTTGTGTGGCAGTCGCTGAAAAGTGCCTGGTATCTGCCTGCACTGTTTCAAATGTAAGTCATTCAAAACATTCCCTGTGTTTTTTAGCTCATAAAACTGCTGAAGTACATCCTGTACAGTGAACAAATTACTCAGCTTTAAGCAGATATTTATGCTAATTATCCATGGGAAGCTGTTTCTGCCATTGTAGTTTTTCATCTGCTGGCATAATATTCAAAAGGTTTTATGTGGCGTTAACTATCAGCAGTAAAATCCCCCAAAAGTAACATGAGAAGGAAGAATCTGCTCTGCATACATTTATTTTCTTTAAATGTTCTTGRTTTGCCATCTATGAGATGAAAGTGTTTACACTCAGCACTCCCTCCCCATCACTACAGCAGCGTTCTCTCCCTGCCTGCTCTTGCTTCAGTTTATTTACCGAAGAATATTCATATTTTGTAAATCCCAGGTATTTATTCCCTTGATTATTTTGGCATGGTGCATTTTGAGGATGTTTGCTTTGTTTTAAGCAAATCCTTTTTCTGCCTTTGAAAAGTAGAGCACTAGTAAAAACAAAGGCAACAGCAATATTTGTTAATGTAAGTCCACGCTCCTAAAATATTTATTCTTTTTTCATATGAAGAAGATTAAATGCTTGCAAAATTCTACAGACACATGCACATATTTGACCCAGAAGGACGTCTCTTGGGATTTGTAACAGCAAATGTGTGTTGAACAAAACGTCTTGGCCCTGTACAAACTTACTTTGTGTTCTAAAAGCCAAAAACTTCATTTTAGCATGACCTTAGAAGAATAGTGATACTTTTAGTATTTCCTGGTATTTGGTGCAAGGAATGTTTTTATTTGAATGCAGATGTCATTTGGTTTACAGGAAGGATTTGGTAACATGTCCATGCCAGTACTGCACTTATCCCAAATTTCCTGCTATGGAGGAAGAACATATGTCAAAGCTCACTGTTTGTTAAATTGAAAAGATTCAGTACACCAGAAGCTTCTCTTCTAAACATTGTGACTTTGTGCAATTTACAGAATGTTCTATCTCCATTAAACAATAAACCCTTGACCCTTGGAGCTGGCTTTCAGGATCCTGCTATTTGAGAAGGTAGACATAATGGATGGCAATAATAAATGAAAAGTTCAAGAGGTTAAGAAAAACTGTTTAATTATTTCTCTAGAGCGTGGGCTGCAGAAGAATTGCATATCTGCCTTCTCTCTTGTAGAAACCCTGCAAGGAATGACTCCGGCAGTGCAGCTCGGGCAGGGTATAAAGCAGGTTGCTGGCCCTCAGCTGTGTTTATGAACAAACGGTCTCTAGATACTCTTCCATCTCTGAACCTTTCAGTTTTCTGTGAGTTAACTCCCTGCCAGCAGCGAGCCTGTGCCAGCCCCACAAACCTCAGCATCTGTTTTGCAAGGATCTTTTATTTGTTAGCATGTGAAAGCTATTGCTCATGTGTGCTTCCCAGCTGTGGTGTACTTGGGCTCGGTATCTTTAAAGAAATCTTTGCCTTATTTGCTTGTTGAACACAGRCACACACAAAGCAGCGCGTTCCCCCCTCATTATGTGAGCCTGTAGCGCAACCTCTGCTAACAGGTCACCGTTCCCTGCCTTTCCTCCACGTTAAAGCAAATCCACGACAAACTTCATTATGACAAGAAAATCAGTAGGCTTTTCCTTCCTCCCCTTGAACAGACATCTCTCTTTTTTTACACTCCTGATTGGTTTCTGTCACATCGCTTGCTGCATTCAATTACTACAGGCTTTATCATAGGACAGAAAGCCCTGAGCTAAAATCATCCTCCAGTTATGCAAGTCACTGTACAAACACCCAGCGAGAGAAAGGCTGCTCCAAAAACATCCACGGCAGGGCAAGGGGCGAGGGCTGAGGAGTCATGCTYAAGGTCATCAAGCCCATCCAGGGCAGAGCCCCAAATGGAAGCCCGTTCTTAAGGTCAGACCCTTGGCCACCTGCTGATGAGCATTTCCTTCTCTTGGACACCCCGTGTCCTCTACTGTGGTGTCTCTAGGGAGGTCCTCCACATGCATGGAGTGTGGCAGGGCACAGGTATGGGGTTGGATGCAGTGGTAGGGTCACCCAAGGAGGAGCTGGAGTTTCTCTCTCTCTCATTGGGACACAGAGCCCTGTTCTGCAACAGGGGGTCCACCCTGGTGAACCTCCCCAATCTGTTGCCCCAATCCAAGGCAAAATGCTCTCCTTTGGGGTCACAGCTTGCCATGCAAGACGTCTGACGCCCTTTTTTATATCTTGCAAGGCTCGAGGCCACCTCTAAGCATGCTTTGGAAATGGGAGGTCACCATTTAATGCTGGGGCTAGGAGATGGAGTGGACCTTCCTTTGGAGTAAATCAGCTTGTATATGTGACCTCCAAGACGCTAGATCAGTCTGCACTGCCTAGAAAGCTGGCCAAGGGTTTTTAATAAAAAGATTTTGAAAGGGTTTTAAAAGCTTTTCACATTCACTTTCTCCTAAATGTCTTGATCTGCAACTTACCCTATCAGGAGTCATTTTCCCAAGATGAGCCTGGTACAAGAAGCATGGCTTGAMTTTGTTCTTTCTAAATTAGTTCCCCCAAATCAGCTTTCCCTCTCTGCCTACTGCGTTGGATATGAAAGCATCCCAAACACAAGCCTCTGGTCTCCCCACAGCACCGTCAAGCGGGTGGGAAACGAGACGTCAGGTTGTGACCCTGATGGGACCCTCTCTGTTCAAATAAACAGTCCGGGTTTCAAGTAATGTTATACTCCATCATGAGCCCTGGAACAATAACAGTGCAGGAACCATTCACGTGACTTCTCCGGGATATATCAACAAACAGAAGGAGCGGTGAACATTGGTGGCTCGTACTGCTGGTTGGATGGGACATGTTCTCAGTCTGCCACCAGATGAGCAAAACAGCTTTCCAGAGCCACCACCTGTAAAGCACGAAATAAAAAAGCTTGGGAAGGAAGATTTTTTTGGTCCAAAGTAAATTCTAAGGACAACTACATGTGAATATGGTTTCCAAGTGTAGAAGTTAGGCAAAAGGGTCTAATGTTTGTGGCAATGGAGGGGGTCATCCCCAAAATGCCTTTGCAAGCAACGTCCTTTTGCACCGCTGAGCTTGTGATGCAGCCTTTTGCCCACGTTTGGTTTCTTTCCTCAGGGAAGTTGGTTTTGATCCATTAGCTGTAGTGAGAGTCTGCAGCCATGGCTCATTTCTTGCAGCCTGTAGGTGATGAAAAACACCCAAAAAAGTCCATGGAGGTTGGAGGCGGTGTGAAGCGAGAACGCAGTCTGTGTGCGGGGCATGGGAGCTCATCCTGGCAGAATCACCAAAGCAGAAGGTTTTCTCCTCTCTCTCATAGTCCTGGAGTACGTGCCATTTTCCTCACACTGGCTACTTCTACAACGAGAAAGCCGTGGGATTTTGAGCTCACTCTTCCTTGGTAAATTCCCCATCAGCTAATGACTAAAATAACGATTCCCCACCCTGTCCCCTCCCTTCCCCTTGTGGGTGTGGTGGGAGAGCAGTCAAAACCTCTCATTTCCACCCAAGAAGGTGTAAGGAGGAGCTTTGGCTCATGGTAAAAGCTGTCCCCGCTTGACCTGGCTGTCGGCAGTATCTGGCCCTTTGGCCTGGGGAGGTTCAAGGAGACCGAATGGGATCATGCCCAGGTCCCTCCCTTGGATGCTGCTGGCCAGGCAAGCTGGCAAGCCCCGGGCTGGGAATCTTTCACCGCATTCCTCTCCAGGCATGTTGAGTGCCTCTTGGCTCCATGCCACCAGGGCAACTGCATGTCCAACAGGCATCCCGCCAGCACCCGTCCAACTGCAGCACAGAGTAGGCTTTGCGCCATGTTTGAACCACTCACTGCAGCCCCAATGAGAGATTTAGGCACTTGGACTCACAAGATCCTTCCACCTTTCCCTGTGGGTGATGTATCCCATACCCTTGTTGCTTCCCTCTGGAGCACCTCCGAGTGCCCCCCCATCTTTCCTGGACCCAAAGCCCAGACAGCACTGCGGCGCTGGGGGGAGCCCGGGTGACCTTCCTGGCTTACAGACCTCACTCCTAATTACATGTTGTGGTAGGATGTGTGCACTGGTGACTTTGTTCAGTTTGTGTTTGTTCCCTGTGTTTGCGCAGTTGCAGGTTATGTGCAGAACCATCCGCTTGTCTTGTGTTGATTCATGTCCAGTTTTCAAGGTTCTTGTTGCCCACAACGAACAAAAAGATTATGCTTGTGTTAGGAAAGATAGAAGTCCAGCTGGTGCCTGAGACATTCAGGGGTGCCTGCTGCTCCATGAAATGCAAGGGGAGGGCAAATGAGTTCGTTGTGTAGGTCCATCTGACCAAGCTCCCACAATGTGGAAGAGCAGAGGCAGACAGCCCAACACCTATGGTGTCCCTATAGCCCCAGCAGTACGGTCTTTATACTCCTCCACCCCATAGAGAGGGTGAGGGTAAAGAGGGTGTGCAGGTTCACCTTGAAAGCAAACCCTACATGTTAAGCTTCCTCTCAGGAGATTTTTCTTTTCTTGGTGAAACACTGGCACAGGTTGCCCAGAGAGGTGGTAGATGCCCCATCTCTGGAAACATTCCAGGTCAGGTTGGACGGGGCTCTGAGCAACCTGATCTAGTTGAAGATGTCCCTGCCCACGGCAGGGGGTTGGACTAGATGGCCTTTAAAGCTTCCAACCCAAACCATTCTATGATTCTATGATTCTATGATTCTTTTACTTTCCCTTAGTGGGGTTGACCCTGAAGCATACGAGAGCCATGGTTGGGGCCAGGATATGACTAAACCCCATGGGGTTTTTTGCTTCACACTACATGTCAGCAGTGGTGTCTCCCTTTTACAAAGCCACCCTTCAGCCCAGCCAGGGCAGATACAGACCCACCATGCTCACCGTTTTCTCTTTTAGAATGACTCAGGTATCACTGAGGGCCCCAGTTTCTAAGAAACAGGTGACACCATATCTTGGCAATTTGATGACAGAGCAAACCAACCATGATGGCAAATTTTCTGCTCCTGCAAATGCATAAGGAGGAGACTGGCACTGCTGGAGTGACCTCCCCCCAGGAACTGTCCCTTGTCGTATTTGCACAGCAGCATCAGGAGGGAGTTTTAGTGGCTTGCAGCCAGAGGAACAAGGGGGAGGCAGGTGGCTCAGGAGGTACAAACCTCTTAGGGACACCCTGGCCAGAGGAAAGCCAATGAAAATAATGACTCACTTGACCCCTCACAAGACAGCCAGCACCCAAAGTTTTCCACGCAGTGTTAAAAAACACCACGCACTGGCCTCAAATCACATCGGCCATGCCAGACTCCCACCTGTTTATGTGGAAAACTTTATGCACCCAAAGCATGAAGTTTTTCAGCATAATAAGTTGGGTGGATCAAGGTTTCCATGTGCTCCAGTGCTGTCAAAAAACGGTGTCTTAGCCAACACAGGACGATACAAGGAGGGCACTGAAAGTTTGAGCCTTCAGGAACTTATTTGCAGAGGCTCTCCTGTTCCTCAGGCACTCAGAGACCTCTCACCTCCTGCCCTTTTGTACACAGAAGAGCTGCAGATTCAAGCCAGCTCTGGAGAATGAAAGAAAAACCCCACTCCTGTACTGATTTGCAGCTGTGCCCTGGAGGAGAATCTCGACAGAGGTCCTCTCTTCCAACTGAAATTGAGAGTATGATGGGTACAAAACTTGGCACATGTGACAAAATAGAGAACTGACCTAGGTAAAACAGTGCAAGAGGTAGGATTTAAAAGCAGAAGAGCAGGTGATTAGAGAGCCCAGTTAGGTAAGAAGGTATGTGGACTCTGCACAACATGTTTTGGGTCAAAGGATGAAATGCAAACATCTTCTCTGAGGAGAACTGCCCTTGTCCGGGAGCAATGTCAGGACTCGTGCTGACCGGCTTTAAGCTAGGATGAGAGACTTTTCTGAAGAAACTGAGAAAGCGACCTGGACAAAGGCAACGGCACTCCCAAATGSTCTGGAGCTCGTGAACATAAGACATGATGCAACCTCCCAGCCAGTTCTTGGGCAAGGGCATTGGGTGTCCTGATCCCAAACTTCAGTCTTCCTTGCTGCCATTTGAACACCTGCCTTGTGTTCCATCCCCTGAAAGCGTGGAGAACAGAGCCTTTCCTTCCTCTTCGCGGCAGCCTTTTATATATTTTTCCTTCAGACACAGAACTGCAGAACTGTTCAAGCTGGGAGGGAATCGGCAGGTCTGTAGCTTAAACAGGGTCACCCCTGAAGTCAGATCAGTTTGCTTAGGGCTTTTCCAGTCACATCTAGAAAATCTCCAGAGTTTCACTCTCAAGATTCCTGGCTGGTATTAAATCTCCTTATGAACTTTGTCTTCCCAGGCTGAACAAGACCTGATCCCTCTGCGTCTCCCCGTAGGACATGTTCCAGCACATTTTGGTGGCCATCTGCTAAACTCAGTCCAGTTATCAGCATTTCACATGTGCTGGGGACCCAAACCTACACACCACATCCCAGCTGAGGTCTAATGAGTGCCTGCTAAATGGGAATAATCACAGCCTCTCGTCTGCTTGCTGTGCTTCTGTTGTACATTTCTTCTCTCTTTACTTGTCACAGTTTGCTATGGGTGCCTCAGCAAGCAGTTAGAAAAGCTCCAGGCTAGAATAATTTCCAATAGCATAATGCAGTTGCATTTCTCAAACCCAAATCAAGAAAGCATCAAATAGTAGTAATAAAAAGTGATGTTATTTGACTGAAAAATACATGCCCCAATTACTACAAATTCTGGTGATGAATTCTCTTGCTAGATAAACCATGCTGCGAAAGGCTGGGTATCCTGGGGACAGGCACACTAAAGCAATGCATTTCTTCTTTGAGACTTTCTGTTCTTGGAGATTGCTGAATTGAACTCTAAGTTGATAGAGGTCCTGGGACTGCAGCAGTGAGTGACAGCTTTGTTAAGCTATGATTGATGACTTTGCTACCAAATTCTGATTAATGTTTCCTTCCAAACCCTCCTTGCCCTTGCAATATGCTGTCCATTAGCCCCTGCCAATATCTGCCTAGAATAACCTTCTTGCTGTGATAGGAGTTGTGTGATTATAGTTATCTAAACGTGTGAATAATTGGGAGGTTATGCCATATTACATGCTTCATCAAGTTCTCTATTCAAGTCTCAGGGAAACATTTGAAGTTCAACACTATGTCTCAATTATGCTTGAATTTCTGGCAAGGGAAAAAAAAGTCACATTAACGAAGCTGTCAAAAACACATTCTGCTTTAAATTTCCTGGGACAATTGGACAATGAAACTTGCTCACACAGTGAAGAGCTGCCTTCTCCTCACACTATTAACAGGCTCTTGAATTTATTGCATTTCTTTCTTGCTTAGGCTCTGAAACTAGATCTTGATAAAAAGAAGTTGCGCAGTAAATGAGTAAGCTCTGTAAACGATTAATTCTGTGCTGAAACATTTCTCTCCAGACAGTCTATATGGAAAGCAATGCGCTTCTGTTGGGATATGCAATGAGTTTGCACTATGGTGATATTTGTAAATTATAAAAGAAATAAAATAGGTGTGTTGTTGCAGCTCTGGTGCAATATTCTTGTTACTGAAAGTGAGATTTTATCTTTATGTGTGCTCTGGACTGGGACTGTGCCCCAGGCAGCTTTGCACTTCAGGACTTTAATGGGGGACAAGCCTATCCATATTCTGACAAATTCCTTTGAAATTTTGGGAGCAAAGTGTTACTGTAGAGTTATAGATGTCAGCATTGGACATCATCACAGGCTCTCTGAGGGAAAGCTGGACTTTTAACAGGGAAGCCAGACCCCCAGCTGGTTTTTCTCCCAGTGACCACAGCCCTGTGTGCTGGCTGTATGCTCTGCCAGGACAAGGGAAACTGGAACAAGCTGAGGCTCAGTGTGAGCAAATACCAACCGAGAGGTGACTGGAAAAGTCCAAGGGGTGTCCAAGAAGAGGTAGGAGGAGTAGAAGGATAGCAACTACCATCACCTTTTGGGCTTGTTCTGCCCCCATCTCCATTGACAGACTGGTTTGGGACTGGGAAGTCACCACTGAGTTTGTTGCGGTAGAGGCAGATGACACCATCAGACAAACCCTGTTTCTTTTAAGACAGCACTGAGAAGTTTTTCTTTGCACAGCTTCTCCATGGAGTGGAGGCCATCTGCATATCAGGTTCCTGCCCAGTACATTGGGGTTGTAATTTTATGAAGAGGAAGGGCTGCTGCTCCATCATAAGGGAGACCAGGCAGGGACTTGTTCATGGTCATTCATATATAGGCTCTATAAGGTAACACAGGGCCAGAACGTCAGTGATCCCAGAGTAGGAGTGGTGGGTAATGTTTTATGCTCTCACTCCACGTGTGCTGAGCAGGGGCCAAAAGCCATAGCAGTTCCTTAGCCCATGGGTCTGGAGGGATGGTTGTGCAATACTAGGTCACCCATGAGATGAAGGCAGAGCCAGTCCCGAGTCTGTCCTGAGTCTGTCCCGGGGCTTGCCCAATGCATCAGACAGCCATGCCACCAGGACTGGCTTGACCAGGGTCATCTCCTCGGTGCCCAGCTCTCATGGTGGGACGGCAGGCTGGCAGGCTCATTGGCAAGGTGCACAACCTCACAGCATGCCAGGGCATGAAATCACCTTTGGTAGGGACAGTAGCCACATGGGTGGTAGCTCTTCCCCACCTTCTCTCTCTTTGGGTCCTTTCCTTCCTCTCTTGGGGTGCTCCCCACTGCAAATCCCACAGTGAACATCCCATCTCCAGCAAGGGTTGGCCATACTGCGGCCATACTGCTTCTTGCCATGCAGTGATGGTAGGAAAGACAAGGGAGTGAAAGGCTGCAGAAAAATCTTAACAAGGTGAATGAAAGAAGACAGACCAAGTGTATTTATCTTTCCCGAAATATTGCAAAATACGTCAAGGCTTGGCCTACAGTGAGAGCACAAGCAGTGAAGAAATCTAAAGTGTGCAGATGCATTGCATACCAGCATGGAAAAGTGACAGCAAGACAAGGCCAAAACAGGCCAACCACACTCCCTTGGGAGTCTAGGAAATAAGTGAATCAAAGAAGGCTTGGGGCCAAAACAGGCCAAAAAAGGATCCCTCAGGAGTCCAGGAAATAAAATGAATCAAAGTGTGTTTGGGGCTGATACAGGCCAACCACAATCCCTCTGGAGTCCAGAAAATGAATTTAAGTGTTGTCTGGGCCAAGACAGGCTATAAAACTTTCCCCCACCACAGAACAAGTCAGTTGTGAACTGAAGAAAGTGGGGCCTTTCTGCCTTAATAAGGACAGGACCCCGAAGTACACGTCAGTAGCCTCCTGCTCGTCCATTTCCCCTTCTGAAGCATGGTGCCCCAGGATGCATGGCTGGTGCTTTGGGCTAAAGTCACCTCCTGGCCAGGACCCTGCCTCTGTAAATTCTTTTTAACTTTCCACAGTCCCTTAATGAGCTTCTCTGCCATCTTCTAGCATTGTCCTGGAGGGCCAGCTGCAGATGCCAAGGGTTGTCCTGGCATCTGTCTGCTTATGGCAGGCCATGCCTGTGGCACTGTTGACCATGTTCATGGCAGTGCTGGCCATGTTTACAGCAGCGTTGGCCATGCTTAGAATCATAGAATCATAGAATCATTAAGGTTGGAAAAGACCTCTAAGATCATCGAGTCCAACCATCAACCCAGTACCCATGCCCACTAAACCATGTCCCGAAGCGCCACATCCACACGTTTTTTGAACACCTCCAGGGATGGTGACTCCACCACTTCCCTGGGCAGCCTGTTCCAATGCCTGACCACCCTTTTGGTGAAGAAATTTTTCCTAATATCCAATCTAAACCTCCCCTGGCGCAACTTGAGGCCATTTCCTCTCGTCCTATCCCTTGTTACTTGGGAGAAGAGATCAACACCCGCCTCTCTACAGCCTCCTTTCAGGTAGTTGTAGAGAGCGATAAGGTCTCCCCTCAGCCTCCTCTTCTCCAGGCTAAACAACCCCAGCTCCCTCAGCCGCTCCYCATCAGACCTGTTCTCCAGACCCTTCACCAGCCTCATCACCCTTCTCTGGACACGCTCCAGCACCTCAATGTCCTTCTTGTAGTGAGGGGCCCAAAACTGAACACAGGATTCGAGGTGCGGCCTCACCAGTGCCGAGTACAGGGGCACGATCACCTCCCTCTGCCTGCCGGCCACACTATTCCTGATACAGGACTGCTTGCAGCAGTCTTGCCCACATTTATGGTGGTGTTGGCCATGTTTGTGGCAAAGTTGATTTGTGAGCTGCAGTCTTTATAGAGGAGCAGGAATAAGCTGCTTCCACCATTCTGGGCTGCCGTGTGGGACTGGGCCCATGGATACTGGTGGGGAATGTTGACTCCAGCTTCTCATGCTCGGCAGCTGCTCCTCCAGCATGTGCTGCAGAGCCCTTGGGAGCCATGGTACTTCGGAAGGATGACTAAGCCCACTCTCCTTGGCATGTTGGTCCTGCTCCCTGGCACCCAACTTGTGGGGTTAATCCATCAGCTGTGGATCCTCACCTACCCCACTGCCTCCAGCCCTGCCTGCTCCCCCAGGACTTTCCCAGAGTGCCACTGARCAGGGCAACTGCCTCCAGAGCCGGTCTGCGAGCCAAAGCCCTGTCAGTCCCGTGGCTCCTATGGCTGTGAGGATGATGGCCACAGCATGGGATGCAGCAAAGAGCTGTGACCCCTTTCTCAGGGTGAGGGGAGATGGACATTTTCATGGGGACCTGCTGGAGTACCCCAGCAACAGCGGCTGATGGCCCCATCTCCCTCATTATGCTTTTCTCCGAGTGTCTTGCATTTGGGCATCTCCGTATGAGGATTATTTTTTTTTTGGCAAACGGGCGCAACCACAAACCATGGGGGGCCTCAGCACCTTCTCTCAGAGACTGTCACCACTATCACTGAGGGGTCAGGAAGGGAGTAAAACTACCGGCCGCTTCATTTTATCCATGAAGCAAATGGCGGGTAAATGGAGAATAAATCAGAGGAGGTACTGACAGTCTGCAGTCAGGCACGGGGATTTACTGCTGCAGAAGGTTTATTAATAGAGCTGTGGATATAGCAGCACTGTCTGTAAAGGGCTGTGGGATAATTTAATGACCAGCAAGGACAGAAAGCTGAGATAAGGATAACTGTAGCATCCATATTAGCAATGTTTCCTCTCTGCAGTGGTTTAGCTCCCTCTGAAGGGCCAGCCAGAGATGAAGTAAATCATGGTTAGCCTCACCTCGGGTGTCCCTGTCCTATGCCCTTCCATTAAGGCAAATTGCTATTTAGTAGTGAGAAAAGTCTTAGATACCAGCACCCACCTGAGGGCTGCAAGCAGTCATGTGTCCCCTTAGGCTGAAGGACAGAGGGGGACCATGGAGGTCCACCAGGACAAGCACCTCAGCGTGGCCTTTAGAGGGAGAGAGACCACCAGCACAGTGCTGCAGCTTTGGAGGGTGGAATGAAGAGAGACAAACACTGCCAGTCAATACCTAAAACGGGACTTTTAAGTAAGTGACCTAATCTTAGTCACCCCTGAAAGCCATAAACAGCTCAGGCAAGATCATGAGGAGTCTCTTATGAGATACCTGTTGCTAAGAATGCCACCATCACTCATGCTGCTTTTGGTGACCTCCAGAGCAAACAGGTTTCTTTGCTTCGTGACATGCTTTGCCTTCTTAAAATGAACTGAGAAAACAAATTTGGCACTTTTGGTGTTTCTCTCAGCCTTTTAGCTTTGGGTCAAATTGGTGCTGAGGAGGGAAATTTCTATCGTAGGAGGCAGAGATGGAAGCAGCAGCACCAGTGGACATTCTGTGTCCCAAACTGAGTTTATTGGTGTCTCTTCTCCTGACGGACACACTGAAGCAAAGTGCACGAATCATTCCCCTCCCTGTCTCTGAGATGCTTCAGCAAGTGAATTGACCTGCAGTTTATAACACAGCCTGTTAAAATAAGTTTCTTGAATTAAACTGTATGTCCTGGATTAAAAATGCAAACCCACCCAATGCAGCAAAATCACTGCAAACTTCTTTTTATTTGGTTTAGTGGTGGACGCTCCCCAAAGTCTTCCTGGGGAAAGTCAAAAACCATGTGTATCTTGTAATTAGATCTAAATGATTATGAAATTTTGGGAAATTGGTGTTTATGACACCTGCTGAGGTACACTTCCTCCTCCTGCTGAGAGACGACAACGCAGGAAAAAGACCAAGCCTAACTTGTCTGACCTCCTCCTGACCTACAACAAAATCACTCAAGACAATTTAACTTGAAAAAGTGATGGGCTCCTGGTTGTTTCTTGAACTGAAGAAAATCCGTTTCACTTCCAAGTACTAATTTTCATTATTTTGCATCTTATTTCGGGGGAAAATTCAGAGTTATTTTGAAACCACAGGTGATATGACCCATTAAAACTGGGATTTAAGCATTGGATTTATGCAGCAGATGGATAAACTATCAGTTCACTCGCCTGTAGGTGGAAAAATCTTTGCTTAAGCCATTAACACTCCCTAGCGTAATACTACCTGTGTTAAGCAAAGGGAAATCTGTTTTCTTACTGCGATTTGATATTGGGAAATAACAGGAGGAGATAAGCTTTATAACAGCACTGGAAATGTGTCTGTGGTAATAAATGAGACACGCAGCAAAACCGTCCTTTCTCAGCCTATGTTGGCATGAGTCTGGCTGCCCCGCTCTCCCACAAGGGATCTAGGGGCAAGACGGTCCTGGGACAGGCTATAGACAAAAGGAAGAAAAGAAGAAGAGCATTGTGTCTTATCCTGTGGGCTTCCACCATCCCTCCTGCCATTTTCACCGTGCTCTGTGGAGGGATGTCCCAATTAATGCAGCAACTGCAATAATGCAACTACAGCTGGTTGCAGCCCTTGTAKAGCACCCGCTGGCTGCAGCACTCTTGTATCGCTGTGGAGAGCACTGCTTTACAGCAGAAATTTTGTCCTTAGCTGCTCCCGTTCATTTCCACACACTCCGAGTGTCCAGATCCAAGAGAGGGATGGCTTCCAAGGCGAGGAAGCACAGATGTTGGGAAATCCAGGAAGGAGGCTCATCTAAGTATTTAAATATGTAGCTGCTTAAGTGCATGGCTTACCCATGGAAAGTTGTGCTTCTGATAGGCCCCATCCAATAGTCACTGAAGTCAATGAAAAGATGCCCCTAGAGTCAGATGAGGTTAAGCTGCACTTGGAGAAACAAACGTTTATGCTCCCTTGAAATGCGTATACTTAAAAAGCCGTAGCCCATCCATCCATCACACGGCCCTTGACTTCCACATTTCCCCCGGGTTATTGGTTTCCATGCTCCAAACACGTGCCTGTTTCAATGCTACTGGCTAATCTCACTGTTATTTGCTGGAAGGGATTTCTGTCTAGTAACTAAGTGAAGGTCGAGGGGTGTAGGGGGGTGGTGTTCAGCTCACTATACCTTTTTTTCTTGTGGTTCTCCCTGTGTTGGTTCCCGAAGGCTCCCACATGGATGCGAACAACAAAAGTTAGTTTGCATGAATGGTGATGATGATGAATTTGGCCAAGGTTTCAATCCTTCCCACTGTATGAAAGCAAGTGTAGTGCTGCCCTGGACATTATATCTGCTGGAGTGGTCATTTGCTATTTTCTATCTTATTCCCAATTAAGAAATGTRGAGCTCCTGTTTCCTCTTCCAAGTCACGGGGAGCTTAGGACACTTGCCTCTTGACAAGTCTGTAGCAAAGACTGCAGAGGTCTGGGAATAGCTTCCCAGAGCACCACGTAGTGATTGTAAAATATAATCCCACCCACAAATTTAACAAGCTCCTTCTTCAAATTGAAGAGGAACCTTTTGCTCTTGGTAACTCACAAGAAAGTCATTCCAGCATTGTATCTTTACAGGAAGAGAGAAAGGAGTTTCCCAGTCTTCTGTGGGAGTTTGGCTGGTGGAAGCAGGTTCAAACTTTTGAAGACTTCAGTCACTTGCAGGGGACAGAAGGTCTTTGGCACTCAAGGTGGCCCTGGTGTTCCTGGTGCTATTGTTGGAAAGGCCAGAGGTTAACACCCATAACCAAAGCTTTTGGTTATGGAAAGGTTCCATCCATCATTTCCCATGTGCTGATGTGAGCCCAAGCCTCTGCCGGGCTCGGGCAGCAGTCCTCCCCAAGGTACATGTAGGCACCTCATGGCCAAGCCAGCTGTGATTTCTGCGCCAAGGCAAGGCTTCCTCATCTGTATGGAAACATGTTTCATTTTCCCCCACCATTGAATCCCTAGTGTTTCAGATATCCTCCCAGCCTTTGTGGCCACTCAGGTACATAAAAGTCTGACCCCAGGACTAGCTAGCAGCTGTGTAGAGAGTCCACCTTGTACAACACCATGGGCTTTGAAGCATTAAATGCAGCAGGTCCCCACCAGTGCTGGCGACTCCAACCCATCGCTGAGCATGTCGGGTGCCTGGGCCCCACGGGCCAGCCCAGCACTGCACAGCTCGGGCTGTCCCTCAAGGCATAACCCTGCTCAGAGATGCTACGGCTCTGCGGTGGTTAAACACTCTCTCACTCCTTACCAAGCACCAGGGCAGACATGTGCTTGCACTAATGGGTACGTATTTCCTGAAGCAGTGTGTATTTTTGCATTTCCTTTCTTCCTTTTTTCTCTTTTGCTGTTTTGCAGCTATGAAGGCCAAATCCACAACAAACATAAATTAGACTTGTGGAGCTCAGACCAGTTTGTCCCAGCTGAAGATCCTTGAGGGATCTAGGATCTCCATATTTCAGGTCCTCAAAGTTCCTGACACAAGAACATTTTCCCAGCCCTTTCTTGTGCAAGCCAGGTGAATCCCCCCTGTGTTTCCTCAAGCAATCCCTCTCCACCAACACTCTCTCCGATGCCATGAGCTGTTTATAAGGCAAGACRGGGACTGTACGGAACACCCTGACCCTCATCTCGGTGTGACTTACACACTGTGCCTCTTGGAGACTTTTCCTGAAACAGCCTACAAGTGTGCACAGGCTTTTCTCTATTTCCCCCCTTTCCTCTTTTCTTCCTCTGCTCCTGTTTTCAATCATGGACTGCCCGGGCAGCGTAGTGGTCAGGCTTAAAGACTTGCTAGAACTGGATTCAAGATTTATGAGAACTAGATGTAACCAGGCCTCTCCCAGAGGTTTGGGAAGAACAGCTGGAGTCTGGCACTTTCCATCATGACAAGGACTATTAAAAACTAAGAGTTGAACTGCAAAAGCGGGGGGAAAAAAAATGTTTAGGCTTAAAATGCAAAACAAGCGCCTGCAGTATCCAGGCCGTCTGCACAGGGGCCAATTCTGACAGCAAACGGCTTTCGCAGCTGCTGCTAACTTGGGCTTATTTTAGAAACCACTTTAGAAACAAGAGGTTAAAAGAAAAGAGGGAGGGAGGGGGATTTCAGCATGAGGGCTGTCTGTGTGCGATCTCTGGATGCAAAGCCCTGACTGGAGCGCGGCGRCGGAGTGGTTCACATCCTGCGCTGTCTGGAGGCCGTTTCGGCCGGGCCACCCCACCCAGAGCTGATGTAATGCACCCCGGCCGGCTGTGTTTGTCGAGATCGCTAAGGCGTGCGTGTGTCCGGCCATCCCAAGCCAGGACGGTAAAGCTGCTCCGCGACGAGAAGGGAGGGGACGCCAGCGATGCAGGGAAATTTGAAGGCTCTGAGCTCCTGCTTGCATGCCGCATATCCTCAGCACTCCCACGCTGTCCTTGCCCTCCGTGCTTTCCATCCTTGTAGGGCCAKCTCAGTGTACAACCTGTCCCATGTCCAAGGGCTGCCCAAGGGTTGCCCACAGCTGGGGTTGGGAGACTTATGGACCTCCAGCTGCTGTCACCTGGCTTGCAACCAGGAGTGGAATGGGGGACCTGGAAGGGAAACCAGAAATGGTGTCACTGCTGGAAAACTGTGAGGACCGCTGGCATCAAGTCTGCTGGCCAGGTGGCTTGTGCATTCACCAATGGAAAGGTGGGGGATGCATCAGCACAGCCAGGTTGGTCGTATTAATTTTTCCCTTCCTAACCAGCACTGCACAGATGACTATTCCAGACCTGAATTGCCCACCGACTGAGGTGTCAGTGTTGATTCATAAGGGATACCACACTCCTGACTCCTGTGTCCCACTTAAATACCTACAGCTTTATGGGATGATTCCATACTAGGATGCTAGCAAACAAGGCAATTTGGATCTGCCTGCATTTTTATCCACCTTTGATCAAGGCTGCTCCACGCTGTAAAATGATACATTTCTAATTAACAAGGAAAAGAAACCACCTCCCTGTGCCTGCTTTGCCTGGCCTGCTCCATAGCTTTGTCTGTCAGATAGCCACCAATGGTGTGACATCCCAGTGTGGCCAAGCCAAGGGGTTCTGTGCCTTCTTTTGCTCCGGGCATTTTGTCCCCCATTTCACTGGGAAATCTGGGGATTCTGGCCAGCCAAACACCCACCTCTATCCATTGTTTTTGCTTCATGCCACATCACGTTTCAAAGCTCTCCGTTAGCCCCAGACAGCAGTCATAAAAAAACCAAAGACTTCACAGGCTGACCTCAACATCTGTGAGTATCCATACCTGGACATGTACATTGGTGAAGCATCCCTCTCTCTTGACCTGCAATACTAATTGAGGTAACCCCACCACCACCTCCTTGGACCCTTTTTCCCAAAACACAGGTACCATGAAGTCCTTGAGAGATTGGCGCTCCTGTTGGTGAGGAAAGCTCTGCTAGAGAGATGCGCTGCACAAAGATTGAGCGTGTTACATTTCCAAGCACCCACTTGCAATGCAGCACCCTTCGTGTCGGGCCACACACATCATTCCTTCTGCCTGCTGAAGACAACCCAAGGGGAGGTTTTTATTCTCATGCAGTGCCCCACACTCTGAGGTCTGAAGTCAGCTAAGTAGGTAATGGTGCATTTAGGGCTGTGAGTCCCCATCTCCACTCATGCAGGATCTGGCATACAGGTTGGTGGAGACATGAAGATCAAACCAAGCTGAAGTCAATACCCAAGAAAACCAACTACAGGCTGAGCAAAACAAGGAAAAGATGCTGGTATGAAAAATGGCAAAATCATCCAAGAATAGTCATGATGATGACCTCAGAAGCTTCTTACAGATTTCCTGGCTGAGAGAGATTTGTGGTGGTTTGCTTTGGTGTC
Organism: Oceanodroma leucorhoa; assembly: GCA_030449065.1. NCBI lineage: Eukaryota > Metazoa > Chordata > Aves > Procellariiformes > Oceanodroma > Oceanodroma leucorhoa. The sequence goes on along the minus strand of JASVER010000057.1, from coordinate 4,170,844 downwards.
AGAAGAAGCTGGTAGCAAGAGAAATGAACTTGTCCATGGTCACCTCTCACATTGCCTCAAGCTCCACCTGGGTAGGAGCCCAATTCCTCCTTCCAGTCTGCACAACAAAAGCAAGAAAAGCAATGTAGCCAAGATGGAGGGTATTTAAAAGGTAGCAGGAATACAAAAGCAAAAATAAATGACCCATAAATCACAGCTCCCAACCCCATCCTAAAAAAAATAGGGATAGTTGCACAGAAGACACTCTCAAAAAGGGATTGCATGGCAAAACAAAGGGAATTAAGCATTCACGTGCCAAATAAATTAAAAAGACAAATAAAACTGCCACTCTCTAATGAACTGCAAGACTGACTCCCAGCTGGGCTCAGCTGAAGCCAGATTGGCTTAGGACAGTCCTGTGTACTGATGAAYGAAAGATCTTTTGAGCACAAAGGCACTCATTTGACCCAGCAAATGTCCAGACATGGTGGTGGCACAGGTCACTCCTCCCTGGGGATGGCAGCACAGCTGCCTCTCAACAGAGAGGTTATTTGGGGTCCACATCTGGCAGCACAGGGTAGTCCAAGACTAGGTTTCTCCTCACCCTAAATTAAGCTGAACTTGCTCTAGTAGCTCTACCCAGGAAAGGTATCTCTGGTGAAAAACACTTTCTCACCTCTCCAGAAAATATCAGTTCAAGAGTTTAAATTCCAGTTCATACCTTTGGCTGCTCCCATCATAGTGATGCTGGTCTCAGAGAGTATAAGACTATGACAGCATCTCCCAAAACAGAAACAGAAAAATACACAATATAGGTATTTTATTTTTCCTTTAAGAAATATCCCTGGTCTTGGAGATTCTGCAATATCATCTCAACATAGCTCTTAATGGGATGCAAAATAGGGCTAAGGCTGGCAAACAATGGGAACATGATTATTATCAACACTTTTCTAAAAATATTTGTTTCTGGCTTTTTTTTTTTGGATGTTAAACAATCAGCATCTTCCCTTCAATCTTTTGTTGTCTCTTAGCAACTGAACAGTTTTGGTCGCACGCAGCTTTGGGTAAGGAGATAGGAAGTGACTTGGAAAACATGACATTCCAAAAAGGTGACCTTTTTCTGCTCAGAGTTTTCAGTTTGGGTAAATGTCTTCGGAAAAATTACAGCCAACACCAGCCCCAAACAAACTCCCCCCTAATGCTACAACATGCAGGCAACAACCTTCCATTAGAAACCTCAACGTATTTGTTATTTCTCCTGCTCTTTGGGACTGCCCTCTGCTATGCACTGTGCAAGTATGGAGCAGAAAGCAGGTATCCGAGAGCTCATAACATCTGCAGAAGAGTGGGCACAGGTGTGTTACTGCTTCACACTTGTTGCTCCATGTGAGACATACGGGCCGAATCTGGCCCCATGGACTTTCACAGAAGTGGGATGTTATCGTACCAGGATTGCAGGCTCGTAACTCTGCCAAGACACAACAAAAAAGAGCTGTTTCATGGTGGAGGAATATGAGGAGCACATGTTTGGTCAAGCTGGTGGGCAACGTTTTTCCTTCACCTCCCAAGGCTGGCTGGGCTCTGGTATGCCCATAAAAACACCTCCCGCTTCCTCCTGTTGCTGTGGGGGCAACAGAAAACCTTGATTTCAGCCTATGCAATTAAAACAAACAGTTGCCACATGTAAATATTTGTGGTGTTAGCCATCTCGCTTCATCCATGGGGCTCCTAAAAACAAACAGCAAAATGCAACCCTGGCCATTAGAGTAGGGCCTGAGATGTGCTGCACTCTGAGTTTCCCTGGTGCCTTCAGCAGCGGCCAAACCAAGTAGGGCCAGGAGGACGAGGGGAGCCTGAGATGGGACACTTCCTAGTCTTTGGATCAACACAATGCTTGTGGAGTGGTGGTGATCCTGTCTGCCCTCGGTGGTGGCTCTGTGAGAAGACGATCCTCTTCTCGCAGCCTCCCCAGCTTGCTTGGGGTGTCACTGAGTGTGCGGTCGGGGGGATCATCACACATGTCTGTGTAAAAACTCATGCTCCAGAGGTGGAAAACCCATGTCTGATCTCTGAACCACGTCTGAACCATCCTCCCCAGTGATGTATCCAGAGCCCTGGTCCTCAACATGTGTCTACCACTAGCAGTACAGGGGTCCTCTCAGCCGAGGACAAATCCCTCATCCCTGCTGAGCACCAAAGAGTTTTAACGCTCATCCATGCAGGTTGCACCCACAGGATTGGGTCCAGAGAGAGGAACAGCAGGGCTAAAAACGTCCCTGGCTGCTTGTGCCTCTAACCTATGTGACACCTATGTACGAGCTTGTATATTATCCGGGTTTGTTTCAGCTCAGCACAAACATTACAAAATCAGGTCTTTACCGCGTTCGTCTCCAGGGTTCTGCCCTTTGGCGTTTAGGAGAGAGGTGGATAATTATACAGGATTTTTTCTTCCCCTGGGAAAAGACATGAAACCTGGATCATTTCTGGCTTTCCTTGGTGGCTGTCCAAGCAGAAGTTAAAGCTTTCACAGCAATTTCTAAAATCCCCTTCTAGATAACCCAGCGGCTGGGTTTCAAGGTTATTCTCAAGGGTGTAATAGCAGTATTTCTTCTTCACTGCAATACCATGATCTAATGCACAGTTTCAAAAAGCTTTAGGACAACTTTAAAACTGGAAAGTGTTTTTCAAAAAAAAGAAAAAAAAAAAACCAAACCACCCTGTTAATTCCAGTCTGCTTTCTTTGTGCTGTTTTGAATAAGTTAGAAAGCAAACTGGGAAAATTTAATTTACACCAGGGCAAAAAAAAAAAAGAATACTGCTGTTCAAGAGAAAAAAAAAGTCTACACTGATACTGTTTCACTTTAACAATTATTTGTAGCGTATCCCATATATATGCATGGGGTATATATATACATATATATATATAAAAATGTTTTTCCCCCTGGGGTTTTCCTTTTAAAGATTTTTGCCTTTTCACATGTGAACTGTAAACAGACTGACAGATGGAATTCTTTTGTATAAACTGTTTCAGATACACTATTCTTCCATGCCTATGTCAGTTGTTTACAGTATCAAAAAGCCACAGATACGCCTAAAAGTAAGGAAAGTTGGAATTTCTGCCAAACATTTGGATACCATCCATCCTCAGAGGCTATACCCTCACTGCACCGGGTGGTGCTGAGGAACTTCTCACTAGAGGCATCTCCGCAAGATGTGTGTCGGCAGGAGGCTGGGGGATCTTCAAAGAAAGGGCTGGGGAGGGAAAAGAGGGGCAGTTTTGCAGACTGTAGGCCCCCAGATTTGCTGCTGCCAGTGTCTACACTTGCTAATGAGCGTCTAATAGACTGGTGGCTGCTGGGCTGGTGATGGGAACATCTGGAGCTCTCCACGTGGGTGGTACATGGTCCCCATGGCTTTCTTTTTTTTTTCTTGTGTGTTTTCCCTCCTTGTTTTCCTCCCCTAAATGCCAGTCAAAGAGTCTGACCTGAAGGGCCATCGTGTACCGGTACTCAGGGATCTCCATGACTGTGACTCCTCGTGTGTGAGTCTTTATCAACCTGGTTTGGGCCTTTAAAGTGTGCAAAAAAMCACAGCCTTTGAACAGAGTCATCCCAAGGAGTCCTCTTCCAGGGACAGCCTATTTCACTGGAGGCACTGATTTAAGCTGTCTCAGCTAGMAAGTTTCTCAACCCTGTCACAGAAAGGGCTGTACTGGGTGATCCCCAGCCTCATGGCAAATCCATGTAGACAAGCCTTTATTTCCCCTGAACTCCACTTCTGGCCCTTACCCTGAGAAGGGCTTCAYCTGTGCGGTCTTCAGTCATTGAAAACACCTCCAAATCATTTGTGCTGCTTCTTTTCTCTCTAAACCATGCCGTGGGTCTACCTGGAAGAAGGGAAATGGCCACACATCTCCATGACCACCACAGGCCTGGGCTGAGTCATGCATCAGAGTTAAATACCACCTTTGGTGGCCTGTGGCTCACAAAGATTGGAAAAGCTCTCCAGGTCTGGCAGAGCTTTGCAAAAACCAGCCACACTAGTGTATTGCACCTCTGCTATAAGGATCCATAGAAGACTGTCCATGAGGTGGGAATAGATGAATGCCTGCTGCTAGAGAGCCATCTGAGAGGAGGCAGGGAAAGAGCCACCCTAGGAGCGAAGGAGAAGGTTGTCAAGGATGCCTGCAGCGTGGTCCATCAGGAAGACCACTAGGCCTTCAGGTCTGAGGGATTGGGAGAGCCTGAAAAGGCCAAACAGCCTTCAGATGAAAAATTCTACCCCAACATGATAAAAAAGAGGCCCCATGACACAGAGGAAGGTTCTGTGAGTTTTTGAGTTTAGGAAAATTAGAAAAAAGGACCTCTGAATGGCAGTGTGTATGACTTGTCCCCATAATGCTCCCTAGGGATTGTCTCAGGGGCCAACTCCCTTCTTTCCCAGAAGATCTGGTTTGGGAAAGATTTTGGTTTTGTTCACCAGGACATTTATTCGCCCAGATTTGGAGCTCAAAAAGGTGCCAGCGCTTTGGGAAAAATCTCCATAAAAAACAACAACAAACAAACCAAAGAAAACAATCTCTGACTGACCAACACACCCCACCCCCATGTTCACCATCAGAAGTTGTTCTGTGTCAAGTCAAGCCCGTAATCTCTATTGGAACAAAATCAGTCCGGAGTTTGTCTGCATGAACACCAGCGATGCTCTGGCTGGGGAGTACGGATTCAACACTGCTCTCTCCTGGCTGGAGAGCCRGAGCTCGCTGGGCACCAGAGCAGGCTGCCAGCCCAGCAGCTGCCCAAACATGGTGGAATATAGAGCTTGGTCTGCTTGGGCAATCAGGAAATCTGCCCTCGACATTTACGTGGCAGGTTCAATACCTTCTGCTAGCTATTTCTTTGTGCCACCATATTCATATACAGCCACATTTCCACATTTCCTATGGGAATAATACATTGCGATATTGGGAATATCATGGCAGGCAATGTGGGTGTGATCAAGAAATGCATGAAAAATTCAAGAACAGGTCTAAGAAGTTGCTGTTTAGGTCTCCACCCTGCAAGAGACCAAGCTTCTCCAGGCTTCCTCCAGTCCTCTGCACCACAAATGCTTCAGCACCCGCTCAGTCTTTTCAAAGCCTCTATCAATCCTCCTTTCCCATTCAAATCCTCAGCTGGGAGTCCATCTGACCTGTATCAAAGATTGTCACTGTGGATGGTAGGATGCATCCTGGAGCATTCCTAGATCACAGTTGTGCTACCTGGGTGAGAGAAACTGGACAAAGCTGACGTCAAAGACATGAACTCAGAGGATGGGGAGGGAGCRAAGGAAGCTCAATAAGTAGATGAGGGAAGTTCATTAATGGATCTGTGCTCTGCAGCAATACGGAGGAGTGACATGACTGTGCCAAGATCAGGCTGGACTCTGGAGCTCAGCAAGGACCCCATACGATGGTCCCTTAAACAGAACCCCCCCGACACTGTGTGATGTCACCGTGTCTTTGCAACGCTGTGCAGAGCATTTGCACCTTTTGCGCCTGCCATTTGCAGGTGCACAGGTCAGCAGGTCCCATCCYTCCTCCTCTGTTCACTGTTGGTGATGTTGTGAAGCAGACAGCTCAGAGAAGGTGCACACCCCAGCACCTTCCCAAAACACATCTGAGGTGCGAACGAGGGATCTGGGGGCGTGCACTGGAGGAAGGACGAGGGCATCGCAGAAATCCCGGTTGCGCAAACGACCTTTTTGGAAGTGTATTGTGGTTCTGAGGTGGAGAACACCAACACAAGGGAGTGTGGGGCTTTGCTGGCTCTCCCTGTGACACAGGCAGCACTCAGCTACTTGTCCAGGCAAGCACAGGCTCCTCTGGCTGAAGGGGAAGAGGTCTGCTCTCCTCCGAGCACACGGGCTGGAGCTGTTGTTCCCGAGGTCTATGTAGCCATGGTGATCTCTGTGGTCATATAAACATTACACAATCACGAGCCCCCGCTGTCTGAGGGCAGCGGAGGCACCACCGGACTCCTCCTCTTTGGATTGCTCTTCCTGGGGGAGTGCAGCACTTCGTGAAGTCATGACAGCAAACTCCGGAGGTGCCGGCAAGCCCGTGGCACGCTCTGAATTATACTGACATTGCTGAGAGGATGGGTCACATTTCTGGGAATCCGCCCTGACCTCCTCTGGTGATGCTCTGGCTTCCTGAGGATGGAGAGATGGAACAAATAGATGCTTCTTGCCCAGCCTTCGGTTCCACTTGAGGAACTTTACGACTCCGGGTGATTAACAAGCTCCTGAATACTTGCAAATGGGGCCTTGCCTGGTGGACAGACCTCCTGGAGGTACGGTGAGGAGAAGGTGATGGTGTGGGCAGCACACCTTGGGGGCGATGAGGCAGGAAGCAGGAGAAGAGAGCCCTCTGGATCTCACCCATCACTTCTAAAGGGCTACCTCTTGGTGACAGCAGGACCCCGTCCCCAGCACAAGTCCTTGTTGTGCTCCTTGACTCGGGGGCAACGTGGTTTGCAGGTAAGACCACAGCCTTTTCTATGATGGGGAAAAAACTACAGACACATTATTTTCTGCACAAAACCACCTCCTCTGCTTGGAGAAAGGTAGAATCATGTCCTGTAGCTAAATTTAAGACAGATCTGCTGATGCTCCCTAAACTGTTTTGCAACCTACAGGTACCAAGTTATTAATTTGCACACTGCAGGTTTTCTTTTGAATTTCAGTTTAAAACATGCAGGAAGAAAAAAATGTACACGGGCAGCTTTAGCCCTTCCTAAGGAGCTGCTGGCTGCTTTGGTGGGAAACTCCAAGGAGAGGCAAAGCAAGGTGAAAGCAACTTGATTTGTCCGTCTTCATCCCCGGCAGCTCCCTGCAGCAGCAGGAAAGGGGAAGCTGCGGGTAGAGCCATGGCCGGCTGGGTCAAGAGCGGCAGAACATCGCGTTGAAGCACAGACCCTTTCCACAAGCAGGTCTTGGGCCAACTCTGAGCCTCCCAGACCCGGCACAGTTCTGCAGATGGTCGGACGAATGCGAAACGCCCTGTGAGACACTGCCAGTGTGCCGCCGCGAAGAGCTGGGAGTGCTTTTTGTGAAACAGGAGTACGATGAGCAGACCTTTTACCGCCTATTGGAAACAGATTTTTTCTTGACACACAAGCGCAGAAGCGATTCCTCTGGAATGAGAGCCCTGACCAAGGCTGGGCGACAGAAAAGGGTTTCCAGCGAGTTGCGGGGAGGAAGGAAATCCGCCCGTGGGACAGACGATATTGTCTTTTGTTTTACTTTGTAGCACTGATTGTTGAATGCTTTTTGATTTCACAAGAATTTCTGGGTTTTGTAAACTTTCTTCAGAGATTTTTCTGGGAAAAATGGAAACCGTGCTCAGGGTTCTCCGTTTCCAAACAAACCACTCAACATTTTCATTGAAATCAAAATTTTCCACGGATAGTAATGCATATTTCTCAACCAGTGTCATAAACGTGGTAGGCACTGCGTTACCATCTAGATAGTATTTGTATTCCAGCAGCAAGAACTGAGGTCAGAGCCCTCTTCTGATGGACCTTGTGTAGTAAGAGACAACCTTGCTCTGAGGACTTCATAATCAGAATAAAAAAGACAAAGGGCGAGAGGAATGAGAAARATACTATAAATATGCTTTAACAGATGGGGCGCTGAGGTGGCAGAAGATGAAGTGATTCGTTTGACGTCATGATCATCRGAAAGCTAAGCCAAAAAGAAGAACTAAATCCATCCCTCTTGGAAGGCGCAGCACATATCTTTAACCACAGCCCATCCCTTCCCCCTGGTGCTGTTGACTTTTGGTCGAGTCTTTGCTCTTCAGTAGGGAATGGCATTTGGTACAGCACTATTTGCTGAGGATCARCCCCCTTATCGGGGCGTTTCTTGGCTGAGTCATCACGTTCATCCCACCTGGCACGTTGGTGGATCCCTGGCAGCACTCCTTTGACCATAACGGAAAGCATGTACAACACATGACCGAAATCTGGAGTTTTACACCCACTTTGCTTCCTGCGACAGCACAAATCACAGAGTGGCCAAGGGAGCTGACCCTGTTCTTTGTCCTCTGCCTATGTTTCTTGCAGCTGATGGACAACTTTCACAGGCCAAATACATGGTCCGGTGATGGGGACAAGCCACTTGCTGCTGACCCCTGGAGCAGTTGATGCTTTGGGAAGGGAAGGGTTTGGGGGAGCGCAGTGGCGGCGGGGCACGTTGCCGAGCTCTGCTGGGGCTGGCGTGCAGAGCGGGCTGAGATTAGGGCTGGAACTCGCAGCATTTGGGCCATTGTGCAATGCCGGGCAGCTGGAGGGTTTCACTTTTCAGAGGGGAAAAGAAAATACGAAATACTAGAACCAGAAAACTCTTTTCTTCCCTCCTTTTTTTGGACCTATCCAGAGCTTTCCACAATGCTAGTGATTTAAACCAGGCCTGGAATATGAATGCAACTCTAATATTTCTACCTTACTCAGTTACATTGATGAGTCAAGGAGCTGGCTGAGGCCGAAATGCAGCAATGTATATGCACAGGCTAGAGCTGAAATCTCCCCTTGCATAGACACCTTGTCAGCTAGGGCTGGATCCGGAAGGTTAATAATGTTCTCTCCTTTTGGCTAATTCTGTGAGCATGGGAAAAAGAATATGAATTTAATTTAAAATCTAGACATTCCTTCGGCTCTGGGACAGAGAARAGAAAGCTAATTTCACCGGCGGGCAGAGGGAGATGGAAGGGAGGCACATCCTGAACTCTGCATCCAGGCTAAATCTGGCCTTAGAGCTGACTTCTTGGGGCATTTGAGCCCATGGGTATAAGGGTGCAGTGCCGTTTCTTGGAGAGAATGAGGTTGCACCCTGGCACAGGGGCTGAGAAGGGGAGCAGGTGCCTGGGGTGCGGGTCGAGCCCCTCCAGTGCAGGCGTCTCTCGCTGTCTGGTGGGGAGAGCTGCCAGCGTCTCTTCACAGGGACCAGGGGATGGACGTGGTCTCGGGGTCAGACCTAAGCAGGGAGCAGAGGAGTCCCACAGCCAAACATCTGCCTGGTGCTGGGAGCGGGTGCTGGGCTTTGTTCTCTGCAACCCAGCCAGAAACCCTTAAAATGGCCTCCTCTCCCTTTTCATGCCTCATCCACATCTTCAGCCTTCTCCCCTCCTCCATCCCCCATGCCAAATAAATCTCCTTAGAGTTTAAATAAATGCTGTAGTGTCCTAAAAGTCTTGCAGCCTTGGAGAGGAGAGAAAAAAAAAAAAAAAAAAAAAAAAAAGAAAAGGTATTAAACCTGAAAGAGAAATAGTAGATGTGCATCTTCTTCCCTTTGGTCTCTCTGAAGGCTATTAAGTGATGCAGGGTGACTGTGGACAGGTACATGCAAATAATAGGATCAAGGCAGCAGTACAAAGGTTTGTCTCCCAATCTTAATGCAGGTGTGGGAGACACAAACCAGGTGGCTAAAAGGCTCCTTTGTTTGAAGCTGTCAGGAGGAGAAGCTGATAATCTCATGCCTCATCCCTAAACTCTCTTTCAGCCGTGTCAAGGCATCTCCTCACATCAGGAAGTCTGCAATGACATGGCTATGTGCTAAGCTCAGTTAATGTGGTCCRAGGTTTAAACACTTCAGGTTGAAAGTGGATAATTGGTGGTAGTGGATTTTAAAAGCTCACACAGGTGCCTTTGAAAAGAGGTCAGGAGTCAAGTGCATCTCTCCTATGAGAAATGGTGAGCCTTTCCTAAGGAGATCAAAATTCTTCCACGGAGAGCCCCAGGGCCTTGTAGGAACTGTTATTAATTTAGTTCTGTATGTTCCAAATAATGGAAAAACGATACCACATGTGTACACGCCTAGGAACTGGGGCACATTCGCTCCGGATAGATAGGCTTTCACCTGGCACTCCTGGATTGTTAATTAAGTAATCCGCTCTCAGCCCAAGCAGGAGCAGCACAGGAGCCGTCGTCAGTGGAAGTTCTCCCAGCCGGGGCACCCGAGGCAGAGGAGGCACCGGGTGCCAAGGGAGGGTGGGGGCTGCRTGACTTTGGCTCAAATGGGACCCTCGGGGGCAAGGACAGACCCCCGGCAAGCATCTCCCTGGGGGTCTGGAGGGCTGCGATGTCTCTCGCTCAGGTTTTCCAAGCAGCCAAGGGATTTGGGCACCTGGAGTGCACCCTTGCTCCCATGGGGTTCTGCGGTCCCAGAGCTGCCACCCTGGCCCACGAGCTCTCTATTTTCAGGGCCATGCTGCGGGCATTATACATCTATACAGCCTGAGCGCTGAGACCTCCCTGCCTTTTCTCAGCAATGCAAACACTGCAAGTACCTCAGCAAAGTACACCTTTAAAAGATGACCGTTCTCCCTTSTGGCTGTATTATTTTCTCGTATTGTGCTGAATTAAGGGAAAGCTGAAGGAAATTAACATCCAATTATTTTCTTACGGTGGGTTTTTTTTTTGTGTCGGCCACAAGACATAAACTTGCCTAAACAYGCAGCACATGAAAGCGGCTTTTGCCCGTGGCGTATCGAGTTGCAAAGGCCCCGCGCTTGCACCGAGCTCTCCCAGCGGAGCCCTGCACCTGCCCGGAGCTGCGGGGAATTTAACAAGGCTCGGCGTGGAGCAAAGACAGCTGGGCGGATCAGGGCCAGAAGAAGCTGGTTTTGTCCCATGTTCATCACGCTTTTGAATTTRCAGTCTGAGCACTCGGGGTGACATGTGCCAATAAAGCTGAAAATAGCATCGTTATTACTCATATTTACGTTGAAAGTGCAATTCGGTCTGCTTTTGTAAGTGGTGGCTATTATTAGCTCCTAACCCCACTGGCGCAGATGCCTCTAGCTTTACCTATGCAAACAGCTCCTTTGATTTGAAGACCATATTATTTGCCGTTTGGGTGCAYGCAGCCCAAATACATGCAGAGGCAAGGTGTCACGTGAGAACAATCTTATTCCAATTATGAAAGAGAGCAAGGAATTTCCTCCTTGAAAATGTTCAGATGAAATTGTTGATGTTTTTYGAATGGGATGATATGGCATTTTTAGCAATAACACACCTACCGGTCCTGCTGGCTGGATGCGTTGTGAGCAGGTGCTCATTTTGCAGACAAAGTTGTTCAGATAAAATAGCTGTTCCCATCTGTCCTCCTTAAATCCTTGTCTCTATTTGTGGCTGGGGACAATTTGGGAAAGATTCCCACTGGTGAAAAGATGTTATGTATTTGTTATTATTATTTGCTGTAATCTTATTTGTCTTACAGTAGAACATCAGACGCTTTGAACAGGCGCAAAGGAAAAAATATGGTCCCCGCTCCAGAAGCTTTAAACTACCACAATTCCCCATCCTCTGAACGATGGCTCAGAGGTCATCCCTTTCATTTCAATTTTATACAGCATAGTTTGAAACTGAAAATTGCTGGGAAGCAAAACCAAATGAAGCCTTCACCTTTGCAGCATGGACCATGGGAATTACTGAAACGCTTCTTTTTGATTTAGTTTCTTCCCTGAGAAGTGATGAAACAAATGCTTTCTTGCAGAAAGTTTCACTTTTGACAAAGTGATCTTTCCTGAAGGGACAAATATCTCATTCAAAGACATTTCCCAAGCTCTGGTTGTAAGGAACTTAAGAACAGTACTTTCCCTTTTTTTATTAATATTGTTTGTTGGTGAAGTGGCTTAATGGCTGCAGGGTCAGTTGACAGATAGGAGGTAACATTGTTCTTCTCCTCCAGCGAATGTAGTGTTTGGCATGACTTCAAAATAACCCTATTGTTTGTCATCTTCTCAAAATACACTATAAAACCCCTGTTAAAAGGAAAGATAACGTTTTCTAAGCATAAGTCAAGTGCCGGGTTGCCTTTTTTAAAGCTGCTTGATGAGAATTAATGGTGTTGGATCTCCTGTTTTAAACACATTTGGCCAGGTTTTCTGGAGGCACCTAATTTATCTTGAGGCTCTTTCATCTATTATCTAACTGTGAGCTTGTTCGTAGCTCATCAGCCATCCTGGTTTTGACAGGGGGCCTTGTGATGAGTAGCCAACAGCGTACTGTGTCGGGGCCGTGCGTATCTCTGGCAGGAAGGTGATGGGAAAAGGCTAACCTTCTGCCACTCCTCCCAGCACTCACCAAAAACAAAAATACAGTCTTAGATCATCACGYGTCCCGCGAAGCCCTTCGACGTGGTTCCTGCATCCCAGCGTCAAAGCAGAYGCTCCGTTTAATGGGCAAATGGTACCCTCGTCCCCTTGTGAGAGCTTGGGGCGGTGTTTGGGGAACTTCTTCCTCTCGAGGGGATGGTCTGCGGTAGAGAATTGCTTTGGCCAAGGCGCAGAACGTGTCCGTGGAACCATCAGTAAAGAGGAGAAAGCAGCAGAAGTTTTGGAAAAAAAAATAACCTTATCTAATACGGGGGGGAAATAAAGAACTTATGTAAAAGCTCTTGAAATGAAGAGTAATTTTTCCACAGTTYGGACCCAAACAAGAATTATCTGGTACATGATTCAGGACCATCGCAGATGTGTAGATTTTGGGCGTGAGCTCCAAAGCCATTCTGGAATCAGCTGGAGAAGTTTTGCAAAATAAGGACGTCGCCTTCTTTTTTCTGCTTTCAGCATCAATGTATGCGAGCGCTTGGAGTAACAGCTACGAAGCTGCTGGAAAGTTTGTCACCATAACACTGGCTGTTTATACTTTGTGTGGATGAAAGAACAGCTTTCTTCAATTAGGCTTTGTACTTCAGCTGGCAGGCGGGTGCCGATTGTCTAAAACTCCACCTCTCCGCGCAGCTTGTCTCGGGGAGCTGATGGATGCTGCGCACGTCAGTGCGCCCGACCACGCTGCTGATCCATTCTGCTCGCAATGGGACAAAATGGGACACATCCAATCGGCAACAGCAACCATGTGGATTCAGTTGTATTGACTCCTCTGGCCTGGTGCAACTTTAGAATCACAGAATCACAGAATCATAGGATCATAGAACGGTTTGAGTTGGAAGGGACCTTTAAAGGCCATCTAGTCCAACCCCCCTGCCATGRGCAGGGACATCTTCAACTAGATCAGGKTGCTCAAAGCCCCGTCCAACCTGACCTKGAAYGTTTCCAGGGACGGGGCATCYACCACCTCTCTGGGCAACCTGTTCCAGYGTTTCACYACCMTCAYYGTAAAAAATKTCTTCMTTTTATCTAGTCTGAATCTACCCTCTTTTAGTTTAAAACCATTACCCCTTGTCYTATCCTTTCTTGATGCTTTTYCTCTTTAGTCCCTGCTCCATCCACGTGCAAGGAGCTGACATACTAGGGAGAAGCCTGCTGATTCCTAAAGAAGAGCTCAAGATCCTTTTAAAGCCAGTGGTGTTGTAGGGACAGCAGACTCTTTCCATTGACTTCAGCAAGTTTTGAATAAGTTGCCTGGATACCTAGCTATGTAACACAGCATGTGTGACCGGCCGATAGATATCTATTTAATAAGAAACAGTGCACGGGAAGGGAACTGCCTCGATACCAGTGTGGATTTATAAGACACTGATTGCACTCTTTCATGTCATTTTGCAGAYTGAGGGAATTGGGGGGTTTATGGTTTACCGGAAGCTGATAGCAAAGCCATGGCAAAAAATCAAATGCAACACCCATGGCAGCCCTTCACAGGGAAAATTGCCCTATAAATTAGGATCTAGAGAAATTTGTGATTTTGCCTTGGAATTCCTTTAGAGTGAGAAGTGTTTCCTGGGTCAAACCGTGACAGACAAAAAATTATGCAGGGACTCCATGATGAATGAACAATGGTTTATAACAACTAAAAACAAATGTACATCTTCACGCCCAAGCAGGTACACATAGCATGCCAATAGCTCTCTGTTATTTGTCATGTCTCCTTTTCTGTGCGTATCTTTTACCATAAGCAGTCTACAGAAGAAGGGATTACAGGAGATGTGGTTRCCTGTCCCACCTCCTACTGAGGGTYCCAAGACCCACAGAGGTACGGTGCGACCTTGGGCACTCACATGGCTGATAATCCCCTCTTGAAGCCAGAGGTGGTCGTCCTCRGTGGCTGTTTGCATGTGCCAAACAGAGACTCACCCATGGAGGACGCATGAATACCCCTGGCAAACATCGCCATATGAGTCCTCTGGTCTCGTTGGCCAGACTCCTACATGTCTCCCTGACCCATTCCTGCAGCAYATGGTGTGTGGGACCACGGAGCTGGGGTGGTGCAGCATCACCTGTTGCATTCATAGCCTCCAACATTAGGATTACAGCCCAGCCTAAGCTACGTCTTCAGGGGATATGGGGAGAGCTGTGCCCAAACTCAGCCAGTTGCCCAGGGTGCCATGTCCTCGCTGGGATGCATCACAACCTGCCAAGCCTGAKCTGAGTGCCCATGGGAAGAGAGGCATGAGGGAAAGCAAGGAGGAAGAAGAGAGGAAGCCTCACCTGGGGAAAATGTCTTGTTGCTCTTAATTATAGAGAAAATAGGCTGTTTCCTTTCCTGCACATCTTCTGTGCTGACCCTCTTAGCAGGACTCTACCCAGACCAGAGCATGCCTGGGAGGTCTGGGGTCGTGAGTAGTGAGGGGTGTTGGTGCACGGGGAGGCAGCAAAACCATGACTCAGAAAGGAGCGATACYTCTTCATGGCACTTGGAGGTTGTTTGTAAATCATTCCCCTGGGAATAAACACAAGCGCCAGTGCTGCGAGACCCTGCTCAGCCTTGAGAGAAAGAACTGGTCTTCGTGCTCTGAATTCAGACTCTGATTACTTTTTTTTTTCCTTCAGGCTCAAAATATTTCTTAATAATAATCAAGGGAGAAACAATGGGCCATTCATGGGTACGTTCAGCTCTTCCTTGTCCGAGGTCCAAATGGGCATTGCTCCTGAGAACTGCGCTAACTCAAGGTTTGGCAGACCCAGGTGCAACACCCTTCTCTCCTGGAGATTTCCAGTCTAACCCTGAGCCAGGTAATTGGGCAGCTAAATCCCTTTAAAAGTCTGGCCCTTTTCCTCAGTTCCCTCACTGTAATTCTTCCTCTCACAGGTGGGTTGTGAGATTAAACACATGAAAGACTTGGAGGCACCGAATACCGCCGTGATGAGACCCATCTGACAGAGAGATCAGCTAACCGCCACGGAGCGGAGGGCAGCCCGAGCTAGAAAATGCCTTAGATTTTTCTACCCGACAGCAGGATGGCCTTGTGGATAATTGATTTCCCCCTCGCAAGGCYTGAAGTATATTTTTAGGGAATACAAACATTTTTATTTTCACTACCTATTTTTCTTTCCTCCTCAAATAAATGGCTTTTCCTACACACAGGCTGGCCAGCTGCTATGAAAATTCAAGGAAAAAATCTCATTAACTTTCCCAAAGCCTTAATTGTCCCATTTATTTCAAGGCAGTAGGAAAGCCCATCTTTCAGTAGCTCCCTCGCCCTGCTAACAACTCACCGTAATCCTTTTCATAATCCCCAGGAATGCCGATCGCTCCGGAGGAGTTTGATTCTCCTTGCTGATGAATTGCAGGGTATTTTATATCCTCTTGTCACAAAACCGTTCTTCTGCCTTTACTCTTTCAGCAAGGAAAGTCACTTTTATGTTACCCATCAGGCCTTCCCCCACCATCAGCGACCTTTTTCTCTTAGGTACACAAAAGCAAATGTTCTGGAAGCTCTTTAAAATACCTGAGCAACTGGTAGTAAATGAGCCATTTCCTGTTGTTCTAACCTTTTTTTTTTTCAGCTGAGTAGTTATCTTAGCTCGGCATGTTAAGATAGTTGCATGATCTCCTGTGTTTGTGTGGATAAACATTATCTCAGCTCATTCCTGAGCTGATCAAACCGATTTTATAAACAGCCTTTCATAGTGGAAAAAAGTTTTGGGGTTTTTTTTTTTTCTTTCTTTCCACGAGTCTTCTAGGCTGAACTTTGGCAGATGCTGGCATGCGGGAAAACTACTGTATGTGTGTTTGCATTGCAGTAACTGCAAATCTGTCCATTTCAATCTTTTTTGAGTTAGCACACTGGGCAAACTAGGTGGTTTTGAAATTACCTCATCCCAGGATCTCGGCAGAAAACAGCCCGCGTACATAGCTGAGTCTGGAATGCGAGCGGGACCTCATTCATAAACTTCCTTACCATTCCTTTACACTCAAAGGCAGGAATAAAAATCAGCCAAAACAAGCAGAAATGGTGTTCCGGAGTTAACCAAATGGGAAAATATATAGATGCGCTTTTTTATTTTATTGTATTATTGAACCGGAATATTTTTGACCATCTGTAGGAGACGTTCTGTGGTCATACATTCATGCTCTCTCTTGGATTAGACTAGAAACTTTTATTAAACCTTTTTCTTTTCTTTTTTTTATAGTTATTTTTGTGATAACACCTCTATTTTCTACCACCTGCCCTGCGCCACTGAAAATACAGAGCTTGAAAAATGTGTTATAAACAGGGGGTGGTATGAAAATCTATGAAAAGCTCAGAGAAGAGGCCTTAATACAATTACAGGKTTTTTTTAATTAAAGCTGTTAAATAGCGGGGGGGGGGGGGAGAAGGAATTAATTTCTGCACTTTTTCTGAACAAAAGCACCTAAGGACTTCATCATCCTGAAATAGGGAGGCAGGTTATATGCTAGCTGTGAACAGTAGGTAGATACACATGAGTCTATCCTGCTGTGCTGGACTGAAGATGAAATTCAGCCTGCAAAATCTGAYTTGGAGACTCCTGACCTCTCAATCTGGCTCCCTGGTGGCATTGGCTGGAGGTCACCGAACAAGGCACTGGCAAATTTTGGGGTCCTCAGGCATTTCCCCAGTGGGATGCAGTATTACTTGGCCACACTTGGAGCCTCAGCCAGATGTGAGCTCCACCATGCTGGGCAATGGTTTCACTGCTTTTAAGTCCCTCTTGTCAGCTCGGCAGTAAAAATTGGGCTGGATGATTATTGCAGTCACTGGAAGAATTTTCTGTGGTCTAATATAAGTGCAACCAAGGAGCTCTGGCATGTGCCTCCAGCAACTTGGATTTGCAAGTGGTCTTACTTTTCAGTGCTGGACAGTCCCAGGAGGAACTTAGTTTCCAAGAGAAGATGACAGTGGATGTATTCAGTCCAACACAGCTGTAGGTACGGTACAAACACGCAATTAGAGACAGTTCCTGCCCTGGAGAGCTTGGAGTCTAAATAGACAAACAGATCATCTCCAGATGGTAGGGGCTTAGGTTGAGTTGGTGGGAGAGCGAGTGAGTGCGTGGCACTTCTGCTGCTGGATGCAGACAGATGGCCAAAAGGCAAGGGGAGAGATAAGTGCCTTAGTCGTTGCGTAAAAAGGGGGGGCTCAGATTCCCTGCAAACAGCCCACAGGGGTGGGGTGAAAATGTGGCGATGGCTGAATGGCTCGTTATTGCAAGTGATGGGAAGAGCTGGAGGAGGGAAGAGAGGGGAGAAGGAAGGAAGTCCATTTATGGCAGCTTCCTCTGAAATGCAGGGGGGATGCCACCATGTGTCCATGCCTGGTGGTAAAGAATGGTTGTGATTTAACTTTATTAGACACTCGGGAATTTGCTGTCGAAAGGAGGATTGATGGAGAGGGCATGAATTTCGGCCAATCTGTAAATGAATAGTGCAATGGTAAGGAGCTTTTTCACCTTTCACCATCACCAACGTGGAGCGGAGGACTCATGTCTCAAGACCAGAGGGTGGATTGCAAAGGGGTTACTGGGGTATCGCACAGACATGTCCATGGAGCAGAAATCCACTGAGGAGAACTACAGGCAGTGACATCTGGCTCAGAAAGTCCCTTTCTGCAAATATTTGGGAGCTGAGTAGGTTCTTAGGGGAGGTCGCATAAATCTCATACTCTTCCCCAGGCCTGTTGAGGTTTTGGTCACTTCCAGAGACAACACATTGGACCAGTGAGACCTATGGTCTGACCCACTGGATTGCTCTTACACTCCTGCTCCCTGTCATTTGCTCTGCCTTGGTYATCTCAGCCTCCATTTTGAGGGAATGCAGCTGAAGTGAAGGGAAGAAACCACTGGTTGCCTGGGAAAACTTCTGAGTATTTATTTCAGACCACAAACACTGTAGGTGGCTCTAAGGTTTGGGAGGATGCAGATGAGAAGGATTTGTGGGAAAGTATTGAATTTCCAGTGGCCAGAACAATAAAGAATAATAAGCGAGAGGCACCTCTCCAAGGAGACGTAGGGCTTCACCAGAGTGGGACAATGAGCAAAGCATCTACCAGCAGTCAAATGTCACATGCCTCTGTGCTAATTGCAGCAGTTTACCACCAAACATGGGAAAGCTGTAGTATTTAACTTGGCAAGAGGCGAGATTATTTAACTGGTGTAGCAGAGATGTGGTTGGCCAGTATAAATCAATGGGCCACAAATTACACAGGAAATTTGGGTCTAGCTTTCAGGGTTGAGGAAGGTGGGAAGATGAAGGAGTTAAAACCTGATACCATTAAAATATTGCTTCAGGGTAGACATGACCTTGCTGTAATGCTTCTTGGGTTTCAARATTCCATATAAAAAGGGCAGGAATAGCTGGCAAGTCACCCTTTTCCAAGAGCTATCTGGTGACACAAAGAGCAAATTCGGAGCAGGCAGGATGATGGGACTTGCATATTGAAAGACGTGGGAGTAATCCCAGTTCTTTGGATGAAAAGAAAATTATACTGAGTTAGGATGATTTGGATATGATGAGGTCATCTAGCCCATCACCTGCTCTTTAGCTGGGCTAAATTTCTAATAGAGGTATTAATTGGATGAGGGCTCTTAAGAGCTGTAGCTGGAGTGAGACCCATCAATGCATTCACCTGGCAAAGTAACTGGCTCAGCTCATGGGCCATGTCAAGGTACATTTAGAGTCTTCTGTGTGCACTTGGTCGCTACCAGGAAAACTTTGGTCTATTAGAAATAGGAGATTTACCTATTTCTAAAATGTTTTCAGACTTCTGTAAGTTCATCATTTTAGGCTAAGAAGGAATCGCTATGATCAACCAAGTAAGATTTTGCAAAGCAGAGGTTGTAAAGCCAGTAAGGTCAGCAAGGAGGTGTAGAGCATCTCCTTTGGAAAGACATTCAGTTTCATTTAAAGACTCTGCATAGCTGAAAATATTTCACTCTAGACAAATGGAAAAAATGCACACCTAGTTTCTGGTCAGAATTTGTTTAGCTGCATTTTCCAGCTAATGGAGCTTCTTTCTTTTTTTGTTTGTTTATTTGCTTGTTTGTTTTTCTTCTAGTATATTTAGCTTTCCACCTAGTCCATAAACCTATTCCATCTAGCCTAGATTGAATTTCCAACTGCTTTGTGATTTGATTAAGTTGAGCTAATTTTCATCAGATGATTTGAAACAATCTGATCCAACTTCTTCAGATACCTTGGCAGTTGCAAACTGATCCTTACCTACTTGCAACTGCCTAGGATCACTTTGGATAATTCAGATCATCTGTGATGCCTTTAGGGACTGATCCAAATTCTGCTAAACCAGCATAAAGGCTCCCCTTGATCTAACAGGCTTTGGACCAGCCTCCGATCTCTCCAAAACAGCAGGTCATATATCTCACTAAAGGTAAAATGTTTGGCTAAGTGCCTACAAAATGCATTGTAATACAAGCTGGGGATAATCAGATGACAAATTTTGTGTATGTGCAAAGTATTAGTGCCCTTAATGATAAAATGTTCATGCTTGACATAATTTTTGGATGAGGCTTGAAAACGGCAGGCTCGAGCTACTTTTCACATGGGAATACCTTGCAGGCAGTAAAGAGCAGATGGAAAAGATCAGCGTAAAGGGAATGAAGTGCTCTTCATGCTACAAAACCCAGGACCTGTGGATGTAAGCTACTGCCACTTTGTTTTTAACTGTTTGCACCTAAACAGGTACCCTCACAACACAGGAAAAACGTTTCCTATGGGGAGAGGCCATGCTGAGTAGAGCATATTGAGTTGTCATCTRAACCCATTTAGGGAGCATCTCTGGGCAATCTGCTGGTCCTCCCTCAGGAGATGCTCCATTCCCTTTCCTCCCTGAAAACAAGCACAAGGCCAAGGACAAGAGAGCAGTGTGGTCCATTCRCCTGTGCAGCAGGACACAGTAAAGGCAACCTGGTACCTGGCTGATGTCTAAGGGAGATCATTCTCCCACCAACTTCAGCAAGATCCAGATCAAACTGGGGACACCGAGCAGGGTGTCCCACCTCAGCTCCTGCGTCAGCACAGCTCAGTTCAGCACCCAGCTTTGGCCTGGGAAGGGGTCCCTTTAATCACGTCTCAGCTGCAGGCAGCCCTGAACATCTTCAGCCATCAAAGTGCCTCAGAAGCAACCRCGTACCCAAAAGTTCTGTGTACGATGATTTTTGGGCATCAACAGAATTTAAGACCTGCCATCTAAATAAAAAGCTCCTCTGTAAACGCCCACRCACTGCAGCATCATCCCCACCACCTGTCCTTAGACCGAACACTACCCTCTCCCACTCACTCCTGTGGTACCTCCACGGTGCTCCCCGCTGTGAGTGAGGACAGCGCTGGGCTCACAGGCAGGCACCTGAGCACACCTGGAGATGAATGGTTTTGGCCTCCCCAGAGCCTGCCGAGCTGGACAACRCTGTGAGGACTCGTGCTTGGTGATGCTGTAATGCAGGCTGCACCTTCACGAGCCGCAGGAYTGAAACCACAAAGTAATTCAATCAAGAGAGCATCAGGACAGGAGGAAATTGTGGTGGAATACAGAAAAGGTCTGTCTGCACCACAGCACTTGGTTCATGTTTTTGGCAGAGCCCTTTGTATCAGCAGTAACGCCTAATCACTAAACAGATGGGCTGAAAAATCACTTTGTGATATAGATGGGCTGAGAAGAGAAGCATATTTTTAAACCAAGGTATAGGATGTTCATTCACGGAGTTTTTCCAGAGGGCTGTCTTGTCTGGGGCCCGGCTGACCGCATGGGGCAAACGGGTCTGCCTCCCTGTTCCTAATGTGCACGTCCCCTGCGAAGCTTATGTGGCTGTCACAAAATGCTCCAGTCCTCTCCTGCACCCCAGCAGAAGGTGGCACAGGGGGGGTACCTGCCTTACCCACAGTGTCACCTCATAGGGGTGGGATGTTTTGGCAGGGAAAGTGATTCTACCCCAGGGKTTTTGCCCATTATTTGTTGGCTAGAGGTTAAGCTTGAGGTTAACCAGCACAGACATGTTAAACTGACCTGTTCAAGGCCGTGCAAAACTATAGTTTACACTTGGTAGCACTGCAGGTTTCTATCCTGTCTAATTTTATGGCACATTCCAGCAGTCCCAGCTAACTCAAGAATAAAAGAATTCATTACAAATCTGAGCTTTTGCTACCATTATTGCTTTTGATAGTGATGTCAGTTTGAAAAACTTTAGTCCACTATGTTAACAATAAGTGCACAGTCATACTTGCTAAATTTCCCTTTCCTTCCCCTGTGAGCTCCTTGTTTCACTCTTTTATTTACTATGCTCCCAGCTATAATCAAGCTCTCCATTGTGCAAAATGCAGAAAAAAAAAAAAAACCAACCTTAGAGAAACCACAGAAAGGCTATCTCTGCTCTACCAAGGAAATGCAACGTCTGGAAAGATGTGGTGACTCACCTTGGGTTACTCCAGGGCTTGAAAGCAAAACATCTCTGAACTTCTGCATCCTCATCTACAAAGCCCTTTCCCTTGGACCAGTCCTCAACTGATCTCATCTCCCAGGAACTCAACATCCTTCTTAGAAGCACGATATGGATAAGCCACCGGGAGAACAAGATCTGCTTGAGAGAACAAGGAGACCAGGGAGTTCTCAGCAAAGTCAGAACAGCCAGTGTTTCACAGCGACATTATTCTCCCCTTTAGTCTATTTATTGATTTCTCAAAAAAAAAAAGTCCATTTTTTATCCTGGTCTTGCAGCTTCTTATCCAACACTGCAGGTTCTCAGCTTTGTGCTCTTTCTGATCATCCAGTCATGTCCACATGCTCCTGCAGGAACAGCCACATGGGACTGTGCACTAGTCCTTCACCCGCACTGTCGCATCGCTAGTAGTGACTTGTAATCATAGTGTTTCCAAGGAAAATATGATAAAATAATTGAGGAATAACTAGTCCATCTGGTATTTTTGCCGTTCCAATTCCCATTTAGTGTTGTGTAGGTGCCTGAATGCAATATCACAGATGCTTCTTCCCTTCTTTCCTTCTGTGCAGTATGCCAGATCGGTTGATGTCTGACTTCATTAGATATATTTTTGATCCTTCTTTGAACCCCACTAAGTAACAATTACTGCATCTCAGGTGACTGTGACGATGAGTATAGGCATGTATCATTTAGACATACAAGACTGAAAAGTAGTTATTGGCTCCTCTGACTGTCATAGAAAAAAAAATTGTGGTTGATTTTCATTTCTTTACATGCCCATAGCCCCTGGCCAGTCATAGAGACCTGGGTTCCCTCCATGAGGGCACTGAACTGAGATCTGGAGCAATGGCTGAGTTGCCTCGAGCACCCACTTTAGTCAAAGAAGAGATGCTAGAACCTGCCAGGAGTGAAGATCTGAACTGGCCCTGGAGAAAGCACTCTTGCTTGCGTTTCATCAGAGACAGAGTTTAATTCAACTAATGTAGGCACCTCACTTCAAATGATTTTGGGTAGCTTTGGGCCCAAGTGCTTTTTTTTTTCACTCTGTGCAAGGAATCAGGACACTGAGACTCTCTGTGTTTTTATAATGCTCAGATTCCTAACATCTCTGCCCACCCAGGGAAGGTATGCTTTACATGCCAGTCTTCTGCAAAGTGAAACATCCTGCCAGTAAAAGTTTGGCAGATGACTCCATTGTTGGTGCAATCCAGCCCTCCCACTTCTCTGGGAGCACAGAAGACCTGAGTGGAGCATTCACTCTCAAGAGAAAACATGCAATGCTAAATCATCTCCTATACAAGAAGACAGAGAACAGATGCTGTTGTCTTAAGAAGGGAGTACATGCAGATTTATTAGGTATATCAGCAAAGCCTGAGCTCAGGTTGACCTTATCAATAAGCAAACCCCCTGCCTGCAGACTCGGATCTCCACCTCACCTTCTGCTGTGGTATTTCACTTGCAAAGCTTAGGAAAACCCAGTCCTGAAGAAGACACACAAGAATACTCAAACCTTCAGGAGGTGATACCATATCACTGGAGAGTGAGCCAAAGGCTAGCAAAGCCTGAAACAAGAGGAGATACTGTATGACTACCTGGGGACACAGAAGGAATGACACTGCAGAAGTCCAACATGAGAAGAGTGTGTATATTGCCTCCTAATAAACAGAAAGGTTGTTATGCTCTCAAGTCAACCAAGAGAGAAGATGGGGTATGTCCCACTCGCAAAAGAAATGGAGATGTATGTATTATTTAAGGATGTGCCTTATGCTGCAGGTTCCCTAGGAAGCACCCGCTTATTCCACAAAAGAAAACCCTTTTGTTTGAACTTCATGAAATATCAAGTAGGCTGAAGTACTGGGACATGAATTTCAAACACAATAGCTATTGCTATTGACTCTGTTTGCTCAGAGGGGCAATCTCACACAGCAGTGTCCAGAACAGGGTATCTGCCAGTCAGTCACGGTGGGAAAAGCTAGGGCTTACCGCTTTAACATGTCCTGAAAAGTATCTTCTTCCACCAGTGACTTTTTTTGCAGCTCTCCTTGTTTGCTGCAGGTCTTTTGAATATAGCAATACGTTGACCTTCAGTGGCTGTCCGGAAGCTTTTCCTCCATGACATCAAGCAAGCGATCTGAATTCTTCCTAATTTCTGATTTCTAGAATAAGACTCCTAACATTTTATGGAGCTGTTGTGAGATAGTTAATGTGTGTGAGGTACTCACATGTTAGGATCGTGGGTCAAGAAAGCATCTTGGCTCAGGGGAAAGGAAACATCCTTAAATTTTGAAGAATTGTTAATGTGAATACACACAATAAAGCAAAGAGGTCACATGACAAACATCCAATAAATACTGATGAACAGCAGGTACTTTTGCAGAAACAGAAACCAATTCGCAGGCAAGCAGACAGCCTAAATTCGTGAGCCGAGATAAACCCAATGCAGAAGTTGACCTGCCTTGATCACAACCCAAGGAAGACTTTTATCAGATGTGTTTAAACAAATCCCTTTTGTTATTTTTGACTTGTGTCAAGGGAAAAATATATTTTGCCCCCCAAAAGAAAAATCTTAAGTTGTCTTCTAAACTCACCCGTAAATCAAGAAGAGGCAGAGACCTCAGGTTTGCGGCCGCTAGCCTTCATTCTCTTTGCTAAACTGAAAGGAGGGCTAAGCTTTCTGGGGGCCTGTGCTTGTGCAAAGCAGCAGGGCCAGCGCTGAACGTGGGCCCTACAATGCGAGGGCACTTTGAGGAGGCAGGCTGCTTACCGAGGTCCCGAAGTGGGTGGCATGCCCAGGAGCCTCTCTCCCCGTGCAGGATGCTCTTCATGGCACTTCATGCATCCCACAGCTATCTCTCTCTGCCTGTGGTCCCACTGACTCCAGCAGGGCAGCACCAGCACCCACAAGCCAAGGACTTACCTTGCTCAGCAGCGGATTTCGAAGTGTTTTGATATAAAATCAGTCCCATGATAGACTGTGACACCCTCAGACCCTGGCATCAAGCTGGCAAAGGCCAGATCAGTTGCAGAGCTAGCACCATGCCAGAACAGAAGTTCTCTCAATTCAAGGAGCCCAAAAGAACAGTCAAGACACAAAACCCAGACTCAAACCACCCTGTTACTTCTTGTCTTCCTCAGTGG
Organism: Oceanodroma leucorhoa; assembly: GCA_030449065.1. Taxonomy (NCBI): domain Eukaryota; kingdom Metazoa; phylum Chordata; class Aves; order Procellariiformes; genus Oceanodroma; species Oceanodroma leucorhoa. The sequence continues at coordinate 4,146,099 of JASVER010000057.1, read as the reverse complement.
AGACTCACTCAGTGGAGTGCAGGGAAGGTGGAATGGAGGGGAATCACCTTTGCAGATGTAACGAATTTCTCCAGGCAGCAGAGCTGGTGGCTGCAAAGAGGTTTTCAGACATAATCACCTGAAATAATCACCAACGAAACACAGAAGGGGAAGAGCAACAGCACAACCCTGCCTTGTATTAGCACAAAGGCATGACCGTGGTTGCAACCATGTGCCCTGACCTCATGTAGGCGAGGGCCACATCCATCCCACCCTCTGCCATTCGGAGAATGTGATCATCAACAGTAATGCTCTACTCCTTAGGCAGGATTGCATCTTTCCAAGATTATCCCAAACTCCTGTTTTCCCGCCCCATGGCGCTCATCCCCTGTTAGGTACATTCAGACTGCAAAATGGTCTTCTGCAGAGTGTGATTTTATAAGAGTCAGCCATTACACTCAAGCAAACTYTCACTGACTCTGTCTTAAGTTCACAGCTATAAATAGGGTCTTTCATAAGGTGGCGCCTGCAGAAGAAGTTCTGGCACAAACAGTTTTTAACATTTTGAATGAGCGGGGTTTGATGGGAAGCCCGCTGCCCGTCTGGCTTGGCAAACTCCTCAAACCTGCTTGGGTTTAAACATACAGATATCCAGCAGAATGAACTGTTAGGCTGGCTGAGGCCATTTCAGCTTATTTCATAAGTGACTTAGACAGATGTTTAAAGGATTTATGTAAGGTTGGCTGAAGTCAAACACAGGTGTAAGAGATGAAAGGGGAATGGGAAAAATGCACTGTGATGATCATTTTTCCATTTCTGTAATTTTTTTCCCCTGGCTGTTGATTCTAGTGCCCTTTCCATGCAATGTCTGTGCTGTGAGTCACTGAGAAAAAAAAAACAAAACTATTTTTATTTACTACCAGTAAGGAATGAGGTTTTACACAAAACTCTGCTGTAGCTGTGCTCTCTTCTCCTGTTTCAGCTCTCCAGTTTATTTTTGCTCTACTTCAGCTGCTTTTTGCTCACAAGATGTGCTGAGCAGACATTGCCACTCTGAGGAAGGGGAGAAAATGAAAGGCGTAGAAATTCACTGTAGCCTGCTCATTATTTGCCTTTCCCAGCATGTAGTACATGAATTTCATGCATGCCTGTGCCAGCCTGGCTTCTGGATGTCTCCAGTGGTTATAACACAAGCCCTCACCTCTTGTAGTGTGGTTCTGGTGCCCAGGCCAAGGTSGGTCAACACAAAGCAGCTGTGTTGTGGTCCTTCAGGAGCCTTCACCAGCTAAGCATCACTTGCAACCTTCCCCCAGCGCACTGCACATGAATTTTGTCCTTGGAAAGTACCACCTCGCACCAGGTCCTCTGTCCCAACCCCAAACACTCRGCACCCACCGCCGGGAAGCTTTGGTGGAGAGGGATAGAGAGGAAAGAGCGGTCAGGTCCCTGGGGTGGACAGGCGTGGGTGCCCCGGACCATCCCTCTCGGAGGCGGTGTGTGTCCCCACGCTGCTGGAGCCTGTTCAAGCAGCGGCTGTAAGATAAACACAGCCCAGCCCACTGCTTTTCCCAACAACGTGCCGTATCTCATCCCAGCCTGCTAATGGCCACCCGAGTCAACAGAGGGGCTCTCTGTTGACTGTAAAGTTGCCTTGGGATTAGGCCTTAAAACAGCACCCACAAATACCCTGTAAGCATCTGTGATCCCACCCGAAAAACAATTACTCCCTCCCGGCTCTCCGGGTGCGTGAGTCAGTGCCCCTTGTCGTGTTTCAGACACATTCTAGGCACAGTTCAGGTCCGTAGCCCTGAAGTGGTGATCRATATTTCTATATTTTGGGATATTTTGGTGTCTCATCTGTCAAACCGTACCCAGAAGGCAAAGGCAAAYCCCTGGGGTACGCCCTTCCCCAGGTGAGCCATTGAAATGTGTTAGTTGGCAGCACTGGGAGGGTGTCTTTAGCCCTGGATGGCCAAGGGCTGGTGTATGCCCTGTTGCAACCCTCGTTCGTGTATCTCCCCTTTGCATTTTGCATTTTGCATTTGCACCCCTACAGAAAAACCCTTTCTGTGACAGTGCAGAGCACAGGGAGGGAGACGGAGAGGACATTGGTCCTGGAAATGCTCGCGGGAGAAGCGAGGGGGAAGAAAACATAGCTTGCGGGCAACTAGCCCRTGATCATTCCCCCTTGTTAATTATGGAGTCGTTACCTGCCCAAAAGCCACAGGTGAAGGCAGAGCAGCCCCGTCCCCTGCAGCTGGCAGGGAGGGACGCCAGGCACTGGCCGAGGCTCAGCAGCCCGTTGAAGGTCGGCGGCGGAGGCGGCGGCAGAGCCAGGAGCTGAGCTCACATCTCCCGGCTCCCCGGCCAGTCCCCAACCCACAGGGCCATTTTTTCCTCTCCGTTCTGCCTCATTAGCACTAGTAAGCACTTCTGTCATCAGGGACACGCACACTCTGGTGGGGAGTGTAACAGAAATGCCTATTAATAAATGATATAATACTTTCCAGTTTTCAAGGCTCTCTGTGGCCTCCGCTCAGCAGCCCTGGCTGCTCTTTTATTTACACCCTCAGCCCTGCCAAACCTGTTGTTTGCCATTGCCTGGGCTTGCCCAGAGACATACCCAGCTGCCGAAGGATTGCCTTGAGCTGGCCACGCACGCGGCCCCGGATGGGGACCAGGGAGCAGGCGATGCCGGTGGTGTGGCAGGCAGGGAAGGAGGGGGAGCCGGCGGGGAAGGGGCTCTGGGCTGTGCCGTTCGGCGTTGGATGGGAGGAGAGGGGCAGCTTTATAACAAATGTTTTGTATTAGCCCTGAAAACCTCCAGCCCCGGGCTGGGGATCCATCTGCAAGCACGGAGCTGGGGCGGGCACTCGCCCGGCGCGTCTCAGAGTTATTGCTTCATTCTCCTCACAACAATGTCGCACAACGGGACGTGTTTTATGGGGACATTAATCCACACAGCAATGGCCTTAATGCATCTCACCACCCGAGGTGTGTATTAGCTGCCTCTATAACATATACCCCAGTGGGTTTTATTGCTATTGCAGCATAAATCCTGGGGTTTAGAGCCTTTTAAAACTCTCCTGTTAAGCTCTACCCATCCAGGTCCCAATCCAGAGGATGGTGGAAAAAACCCAAACTCCCCCACCCTTACCCCATCTCTCAGTTGACATGGGGGTTAGCTGAGGCTTTGGAGACATCGGAGCTATTCTCCTGTATTTCCCCTAGGAAAGCAATGATAACGAAGGGATTCAGTATGTTATTCCTTCTTTTCTATTCATGCYACAGCTATGCAGATACTCGGTGCAATGCTTTTATGTTGTCTGCCAGGATACCCAGCACCACATCTAAGACCTCTCTGCCACCAACACCTGAGTTACTGTCACCTTTTGCATCCCTGAAAGTCAGGTGGGAGCTGCTCCCCTCTGTCTTTCCAGCCCTTGCTGAATCTATTCCTACGAGGAGAGGTAAGCAGGGAGGGAAAGAGTGCTTTGCCCTTAGGAGGTATTTATATTGTCAAGACAGAAAAAAAAAAGCAAAAACCCCAAAGCAAATGTTCCGGCTGTTGAAACAGTGATGAAAATCATCAGGGGCTCTCACCTGGCCTGTGTGCCATCTGTGTGGCATCCGTGGCATCACCGAGCCCCAGAACCATCCTGCTGTAACACAGGGGTCCGAGCCGCGACTCTTTTTCAGCTGCAACTGCAAAAGTCTACCCGAGAACTGCCTCCCCCACCTGTTTCTAACCCTTTCGTTTTTCACCAAACTCCTCCATCCACTGCATGAGGACCACATAGACCCCCGTGTCTGCCATCAAAGGGTCACTGGGTTTTTTTCCCCCTATGCCCAGCCGTCTCCTTTCAGGAAGGTGACACACTAYGGCCATAGGAGATTGTGTTTCAGCTCCCTCGTGCTGTTCCCGTGCTTGCCCCACACACCCAGGTCCATCCCCCCCTTGCTGAAGGAACAACCCAAAGCATTCCTCACACTGGAGACCTCCCCACTGAAAAGTAATTTCCTTGCCGAAGACCAAATTGCATTAACTCATTAAGCCTGCACATCTTGACCTAGCTGCCACTCTTGAAAAGGTCCCCGCTTAGCATTTGACAGGAATGTCAGCAATTCGGATGCTTAATGAAACCAGGGAAGGGCTTGTCACTCTAACCATGCTAACAGCTAAACGCCGTGTCCCTCTGCACCCCGGCCAGTGCCACGGTGCAGGATGCTGCCCTCTCCCTGCGGTGGAGGGCAATAGTGGCMCCAGCCACATAGCAAAGGCTAATGTGTAGATATGGATGAAAGACTTGGTGTTAAGAAGGTGGTTTTGGAGGATTTGACCAGTAGGACCCATTCTGCCCTGGACTCCCCAGACGGGCAGGACAGCTTTTTGGGATCATGCCATGCTAACACTAACAACAATGGTAATTGATAACAATTTGCTTTGACTCGTCTATGCAAACACTGGCATTAGTTCTTTGCAATTCTTTGTCACACTGAAGGAGAGCTTTAAGAAACAAAATAGTTACCCATTAAACAAATCACCTGGCAGCCCTGACAGCAGAGGCTTCTGCCTGGGACAGGCATTAACTCTTATCCCAATATTTACCTTTAGGCTGGTGGCCACTTGGCTCAGARAGGCCAACTCAAGTTGTCAGAAAGCTATAAATTTTAGGATGATCTGTTTTTCATGTTTATGAGAACACCATGGCCCCAGATGATTAAATCTCTCTTGGGAAGTGTCCACAGGGGGATATGGTTTTCTTCCTAGGACTTTCCATCGTGGAAGGACTGGGACTCGGTGACCACACCCAGGGTCTCCGGTAGACTGGCTTTTTGCTTGCTTTTGGCAAGCAGCCCAGCTGGGGGGTTACGTTTTGTACTACCAGCCCCAGTACTGCTAAAGTGGTGGCAAGAGATCCCAAAGAAAGCCATTTTGGAGTAGGAGCAAGAGGTAAGACAAACTCACCAGTTCCAGCTTGCATGGCTGACTAAGGAGAGCAGGAGAACTTCCACTGGCATTTTACCTGAGATATCTCCTACCCTAATACAAACACCTTTTCTCTACATGAACACTTACTGGACTTGTCATAGTCAGTTCATGGGGAGCTTTCCTGAGCATGGAAACTGGATTCAACCAAATAACACCACTTAKCTGTCCCCATCAGTTTTAAGAGATGTTGTTTGAGGACCCCATCACACAGAAAGAATGTGAAACACATCTGATGTCTGAAAGCTATCATCAGAGTTTCCTCCAGATGCTGGTAAGCCTGGRTCTGTATTTAACTCTTATTTAACAATACTCCTGTGGAGATGAGTAGCACAGATCTTTTCCCATCCATTCTTGAATGGGGTGTAATTGCCAGCATCATGGAGAGATGTCCCACCAGCTTATGAGTACATAAGCTTACCAGCTACAGAGGGAACCTCAGTACAATAATATTCAAGGAATGAGAACATTTCTCCCACTGCTGCCCCTTGGGATGCAGAGGAGTCACCATACTAAATGCAATTCTTTTCTGGCTGGAAAAAAAATCCTGAGCAACTGCAAGACAATAGACAGACGGGCCTCGTTGTCTCTCCTCGCTTTCAGGAGACATGTGTGGTAGATATATGAGGCTTTTCTTGCTGCACACTGAACTGACAGTGTCACAGAGAGCTGATTTCTCCTCTGCTTTGTGTCCAAAGATGATTTTGGAAGCTGAAATGTCACTTTAGCCATGAACAAGAACAATTTGTGATGGCCAGCTTGCTGTACCGCTGGGTTAATGGAGATATGTGTGCTTATCTGTTTTGGTTATCGGAGTGACAGTTTCTCTATCTGTCATGGAAAACTCATTGATAAAAGCAGGAAGGAAATGAAGCTGCAGMTGACCGATTAAGTGCTTTGCGTGTTTCTCCTTCCCACTGTTTCAGTCTTGGTCATTGACCTTGCACAACGACTGGGAAAATGAAACTGTCCTGGCATTCAGATACAGCCTCACACGAGCCATTTCAGCTCGGTGCGCACTTGCATCCCRCTCTCAAATGGCCACACCATGCATGTTACCCTTCAGTATTTTGCTAAGTTCCCTTAATACAGGCCAGAAAAACTGCAGAGAAGAATAGCTCCAAAGAGCCTGATCCTCCTCAGAAAGTGTTATCTCTGGTTTCTGATGTCAAAAAACCCTTCAAGATGCAGGATAAAATGAGGAGAGAGTTACTTCCAAAGTCTGGACAAAAAGAAACCTTAGACCCTGAGGTACAATAAAAGCTGACACAGTATCTTTAACAGGGAACAGGCTTGTGGAAGAACACCACCAGCACCAGGGTTRTAGGACTGAGAGTTGGGCTTACCTTTGCAGAAATCTCTTCCACCTGATCTCATAGTTACATCACCTACAGTGTTCAATGAGGAGAACATCACAGTTCAATTGGTCATCTTGGATAAATCCTCCTCCAGGCCTTGAACAGTAGAAAAAACAATGATGTATTTGAATTAAGGAAATTTCTAACCTTCTGCTACAGGGGAAAGGTCCCATCTTCACCCTCGCAGAGCAAATGGTGTCACACCAGCAAACGCACCTACTCACCCCGCTAGGAATTGGAGAAAGGAAGGTCACACAAGAGATGTGGTACCTGTGAGCATGCTCAGGTCTGGTAGTGGTGGGGTGTAATGAGACCCTAAACCAAGCAGAACYTATATCTTAGCAAGAGAGAGGAAGCAGGTGGTTAAATATAGAGATATAAAGGCAGGTTTGAAGTCATGTTTGCTGTTGTGAAAGGCCAACCGATTAGCAGATACCAAGACTTTCAGGGCTTTCCAGCATGGCCCAAACCCAAGGTCATCCCAATACGTCATCAAAGACCTTTGGCACAGAAGTACCAAGAAGGGTGGAATCTCCCTTGCTCCATTATCAGCAGGTTTTTACCTCTTGCCAAAGTCTGACCTGGTGTCAGGGAGTTGAGCCAGGGGATATTTTGGTTCAGGGCTGGTTGTGACTGAAGGTCTAGCTCAAGCCATTCAGGTCAGAGTCCAGCATCAATCAAAGCCCAGGTTTGGCTGGGCTGTGGTTCAAGAAAAAAAGTCACTGCTCCAACGGGTTGTGCTTCCTGCGGGACGTGGCTGCTCACGAAGTGCATGGGATCACATGGGATGTAGGAGCGGATTTTCGGGGCACTTGTCTGTGAAGGAAGGACTGAGTAGTTTTTGTTTAGTCTAGTTATAAATGTCATACATTATATATCCTTCACCATTTCCTTGTAAGACCACTTCGCTAATGGGTATCTGCACCAGGAAACTTTTGTGGCTAGACAGCCAAAATTTTACCTTCTTCACTTTCAGCCCTTCCTTATAACTCTGCAATTCCTCAGGATTTATGTCATTCCAATATTTGTTTCATTCTCCCCCAGTTGCTCCTAGCCAAGCCAGTGATATTTCATTTATTTTAATCTTTCTTCCAGAACTTCCATTTTTCCAAGCTGAATCTTGGTGCCTTTTTTTCCCCCTGATGTTCATCTCATTTGCCAAGGAAAGGCTAAGGCAATATTGCATTATATCCAAAGTGAAAATTATTTTATTAGAGTAGTCAACTGGGTTAAAAGAAGAACTTGTCTTAACCAGAGCTGACCAACCGCTTTGCCTTTTAACTTTGGTAACAATGACAGTGAAAGAAACCTAAGTCACTAACTTAAACTGCTGGCATCATCTAATTTCTGGGAAAAAAAAAAATAATTAAATTGAGACTTTTGGGTTTTTTGGTATTGCTGAAACTACTCATATAGAAGCACCAGCAGTGTCATGTAACACAGACAAATTACTATTTTGTGTGGAATAACTAGAAGGTATTTTTTTCAGGAACACTTAGATCAGTTACATGTATTCTCTGGTCGTTACCATTTATAATTTTGTGTGTAAGGAATTTATACTTTGAGTTGTGTTGCCCTGTGCAGAGAGGAACGCTTGGCTGAATAAATCTGAGAAACTGTTACATCAGACCCGCAGGAGGCAATTCCTAAATATTGAGTGAAATTGCTTCATACATCAGCTGATACATCATGTTATAATTATTTTAACATTAAAGGGAGAAAAATCAATTCAGATAGGTGTATGGCTGTATTAATAAATCATTTTTGCCTGTTTCCTATTCCATTTGCATTAGCTTTTTTTTTTGCTGCAGTATTGGCCAACAGACATATGCTTGCAAAATATTTGACTGGTGAAAGAGAAGGTAAAAGTCAAATGATGGTTATGCTCTTTAGTTTGCATTTTTAAAAACACACCAAGTTATTTACAGAATTTGAAGAAATAAAGAGTTTGCTAACCTCTCCATAAAATTGTGATTTTCTTTGTATGGCCAGTTTTGCTCACTGGAAGCTATGTTTTCTGTAATATATAATTTTTTCTGTAAACAAAATATTCCAACCTAATCTTGACAGTGTTGGGGAAAAAACAAAACAGATAAAACAGTGCAATATAGGTCTCTTTTAAGCCACAAAAAAATGTTTTCTAACCCTTTTTAAAAATACGGTTTACTTTTTTTGAGCACTTCTACAACCCACTTCTTTTTTATTTTTTGTTATTGAGAGAGATCAGTCAGGAATGCTCATGTCGCATTTTTTAGAAATTGTCTCAGCTTACTGGATAGACGCTCCTCAGGAAACAGTACTGACAAGAAAGTACATCAATTACATTTACATATCGATACATATCGATAACATTAATTAAATGCATTTATCCTTTCCTCTGTACGCAAGACGTGACTTTGGGGCTCACACCTGAGTATAGTGTAACTACAGCAAGATGAATATGCCTGATGAGGAGGAAGACCTAATATTTCCGCAACAGGCAAAGGAGATGCCTTGGCAGAGAGGTTCTGGGTTTCTGCTGCACAGCTGGGGTCGAGCTGTGATAAGGGACCTCAAAATTTCCTCTGGTGGTGGCTCGGGGTGGGAAATGCATGCATGGCTCCCAGGGCTGGTTTTTGTGTCTGCCCAAAGCCATGCATGTGATTTTCCACCTCTTTCACCCTTGGGAACGGAGCCATTTAACCTTTTGCTGCAGAAGGCTCCACAGCCCTTCCCTCCTGACGAAGGAGCCCTACGCACACCCCCTGCCCAGCCCTTGGAAACTTCCCCTGGCCCCTTACCCCAGACCACAATTTCCCCCATCATCCTTCTCGCCAACCCAGCAGCCGCCTTCCCTCCCCACAGCTCCGTTCCCTTTCATCTCCCATTTCTCCTCCCTAACTCATGGGCTACCTTTGATTTTCAAATGCTCATATTCCAGTCCCTCCTTCTCTGGTGGAAACTTTAACAAATGCACCAACATCTGCTATAGTTAGTCATCACACTTAATGTACAGGATATTCCAGCTGGCTTCACTCTCCTTTTATTATGTATTGGAAAGAGGTTTCATCTGTGCTCCTCTGGCTTGGCCAGACACACACCCAGACTCACCTCCACGTGGTGTGGATGCAGCTGGGGTGCCATGGGGTGCCCCTTGGCCACACGCCCATGGCATCCCGCAGTCCAGCACCCCCCTGCACCCCAGCTGCTCCCATGTTTGCCCATACAGCCAAGGTGGGACATGCCCGGGCTGTAGGGTCCTTCTTTGAGGAGGTGTGTTGTCCCATGAAGACAGCCAGAGTCCCATGAAGACAGCCAGAGTTTGAGCAGCTGGTAGATAGACAGATACCCACTGCTCAAGCATTTTCAGAGGGCTGGAGAGATGATCCCTTGTCCTTGCTACCTACAGTGTAGCTGCAAATCTCCAGCCTGCATGGCAAGACCTCCTTGCTGAAGGCTCATGTTTGCAGGAAATCAACCCCTTTCCAAAGCTAAGGGCAGAGCAACCACCCTCCCCATCCTTGACCCCAGGGAAGGTGCTCATCTCCTTGGCAGAAGAAAGGAGCTGAAACAATAGAAACCTCAGCCCAAAGCCCTCATCTCATGGAAAGGATGAGCCAGAATGACCTCAGACACTGTCACATCGGCTTCCTCCACAGCAGATTGAAAATGTGAAGGCTGCACAACTGTGTCATTTGGAGCTGGGGTTGTCTGGAGCATCAGGCAGGTGAGGGCAGCTGGGAGGAGAGGGCAAAGCACTAGGCATGGTCCTGGGGGAAAGGAGAGCAAGCCCCCAAAGAATAAATAAATATCTTCGATTAAAAAAAAAAAAAGAAAAAGAAAGAATTTATGAAAAATCTGGTGTTTGGGTGCAAAAATACATGCTACCCTTTTTCTTCCAGCAAACGTTCATCAGTTTTCCTACAGCACCATGGCCTTCAGCTGATCAGGTGCATGTTAAGTGTTGGCAGTCACTGAATGGTGCCGGAAAACATGAATTTTGTTCAGAAAGATAGGCTACAAAAAGACGTTATCACAAGATTATTGCACAAAGCAAAAGTAAAAACATGAAAAGGGACTGAGGATTTAAAGACTTCAAGGTGCACATATTGACGTGGTGGCCTGGCTGGAGAGCAAGCAACTGCAGAGCATTTGAAGCACGTTAGTCACATTAGGTGTGCGGTGAAGAAAAACACGACAGAAACACACTGAGGCCATGAATATCCTGAAACAGGTCTTGCGGCTGACTTCACACATGATCTGTGTCTTCGGGAGTTTCCATTTAATTCCCTTTGCAAGTCAAGTGGTTTATTTGCTTTCCTAGATAAATATGGACCCACGTCATGCACTTGTTCCCCCGACAACACTTTACAAAGGAGCATTTTTCTCAAGTGTTTGATCGTCTTCAAAAAAGAAATAGCAGATGGTTAACACAGTTGTCGGTTTTCTCTAATTGTAGGTGAAACTCCCGGGTCAGGAGGATTTCCAGCTGCTAATGTATTTTCCTCATTTTGGTGTGAAATCAGTAAATGCAGAAACTGTGCTTCTTAACTCTGAGACTTTTATATGCCTCTTTTTGGGGTCTGTCAGTAAGCGTTATTCGGGGTAAATAAAAGCTGCCCTAGGACAGCTGTGTGTTTTTCAGTAGGTTTCAAGGCAAATACGTAAATTCCTGCTAAAAATCTTTTTCAGTTATATTTTCTTCCATTGGCCAAGAATTTCCCATCTCCTTCAAAGACCAGCAGGTTTCACATTGACGACCGAAGACGAGGATGATCTGAAAATAGTGTGTTTAGGTACCATATGCAATGAAACCTATTGCAAAACGAGCAGACAAGATGTGTTGTGGTGTCCATGTGAGGACTGGGCTCATGTCCTGGGTGGGCTTTGGGGTGCAGTGGAGGAGCACCCAGGGGGGGTTTCTTGGCTGAGCTCAGGGTGAGCTCTGCAAAACGGACCTGGACTAAAGCCGATTTCATTATTTCAGAAGACTGAGACTGTGGGGTAACAAAATGATGGAGCTTATCTATGTGATCGATGAGAAAGAAATCTGAGTGGAATCGATTTAAGGTTAAGTTTGGTACTTTCAATTTGAAATATTGACAATAAGTGGAGAAGTCATTCCCTTTAAAGAGAGTGACATCATCACAAATGGAGCTATCGATGCGCTTCATAAATTTCCCTGAAGTTACTGCAGGTGACAGGCAATGTCTTCTAGGAAATGGAGGATGTTCAAGGAAGCAGTAAATAACTCCTGCACTGATATAACCAAGTTTGACACGATAAAATATAAAAGAATCCAGAGAAATTTGTTGGGAAATGGCTGATTTACCCGTGAAGAATACTAGATACTCTTTCAAGAGAGTAGATCTTGAAAGTATTTGAAATGCAATGTCAGAGCAGGTCTTCCAATTGGAAATTCAAAAGGTGAGATTAATTTCCATGTGGCTAAAAAGTTATGGGAAAATAAAGAGAACTCCACCAAAGGAAAGACTCATCCTTTCCTGGACTTCTCTGCTGTTGTGAGCATTATCTGACACTAAATTCAGTAGGTGTTCAACAATCATCCAATTTATATTGCAAAATTCAGGGAATTAAGAATTCAGGTGCTCTGATAGTAGTGCCTCTGATGTCTGGATGTGCTTCACTTCAGACACTGACTGCTTTATTTTAATGCTGGTATTGCAAGCAAATGCAAGGAGAGTTTTATTTTATACTTAATTGCATGCTTGAAAATAGGTTGCTGTCTAAATGCCGTGTAGCAAAAATGTACGTATTTTTAAAACATAACCTCAATATGCTCAGGCTGAGTACCGTATCACTGCATAAACTCTAGTATATGGTAGAGCAAATCTCAAATATATGAAGATTTGCAATGACGACCTCCTTAAAAAAAAATCAAATTGATAAAATGTGTGATAAGGGTTGATGTGAATCTGCCAAAACATATGTTGCATTTAGCCTCGCTCCTCTCTAAAAAGCAATGTTAAATCTTACATACAAGGAAGCCATGCTCATTTAAAAAAAAAAAAAAAAGGTGACGTACTTAGCACTATATCATAAATGTCTTCTTTTAGTAAAAACAACCCATCAAGGCCTGGAATAGTGACAAACCCACGCAGGTTCAGAGGGACAGCGTCTGAAACGGGCTCAGTCTTTCGCTGGTGTAAATCGGTGCAGCGCTGCTGATCTGCACCAGCTTCTGCCTCCTTCCCGCACTGCCATTGTTTGAATGGACACGCTGTAATTTAAGCCAGCATGTTACTGTAATTAAAAAAATACACAAATGACAGAATTTGACTCAAAACCCACCATCCTTCATGGTTTACATTTCCTACAAAGGGAGTTAACTGGTAAGATGTACATGTTTATTGGTTTCCTTCTTTGTGCTTTTACAAGTATTTTTCTCTTTGATGATCTAAACCATATGTTGAGGTACTTTGGAGGATTATTTTATCAGTTCCTCTGCAGTATGAGAGAAATACCAGGGCAGAGCCCATAGGTTTGCACACATACACGCCACTAAATCATCCCTTGTTCCTGAGCAGCCAAGCTGCCATATTGATAAATAGTCCGTGTCACATTAATTTAATTCTGAATCACTCTGAGACATCGTTTTGTTGCAAATATAAATTTTGTGGTGTAATGGAATGTGTTAAGCCTTTAACAAATGAACATTTAATGGCCGCTCATGAAAAAACATAAATAATCAGAAATAAAATTAGCAGGATTGGTAATGAGCGTATGAAGCAGCGTGGCGCGGCCCCGCTTCCCCAGGGCAGGGGACAGGTGGGAGCAGCATCCGCGTTTAATCCTTCTCTTTGGTGGCTTTGACTGGGATACAAATGTCTGAACTTGACATACAAAGTGTTAGTCCTTTTTTTAATAAACTAAAATTTAAAAAATAATCTGTTGGACCCTTTTTGGTAATAATGTTGAAAAACACCTGTCCTTCCCTCAATTCCTCTCTACCTTTACTTTATCATTATTATTTCCATGTTGTCTTTCATTAATTCCTTTCCGCTACTAGCTGAACCCCACCGATGTCCCACGCTCAGAAAAACACTCATTTTCTCATCGCTGGCTCTTTACTAGCTCGTACGTCTGCTGTGTGTCAACATTTGCACAGTGCCAGGGACAGCCAGGATATATATATTTTTTTTCTCTTTTTTTCACTGAACCACCTATATCTACATGTATTTATTTATTTTTTTATTGAACTTCTGCAACCAGTACCTGTTAGAAGCAGCAGCTTTCCAGGCTGCTCCGGCCTTACTGGACTTATCCGCACACCGTTTTTTGGGGAAGCCGCAACCTCAGCCCGCAGGAATGGGGATCCGTTAGTCTCTGGGTCAACTCGAGGGCAAGATGTTAAGCACAAAAGTGTTGCATGATTAGTGGCAGTCACTGGAAAGAAGTTTTAGTATCTGTGACTATAGGCAGTTTGTGGACTTCAGCCAAAATGCTCTCTTTAAATATCAGAAAGTATCCCTAAAATTGCAAGCCTTTGGAGACCACGGCACTCTGCAAACTGCCAAGAAAAACAACACGTAGCACATAAATCTGAAACAATCACTTATTCCAGCTATGAAGGGACCAAACGACAAAACACTTACCTAAATGTTTTTTATTTGCATTAGCATTTATTCAGAAATGATCTGAAAGCCTCGGTCCCTTTGCCTTTATGCGTGTGTATGCTAAGGGCTCCTGCCTGGGAATTCCCGTCTCTGGGGTGATGGGGTTAATCAGACTCATTGCTTATGGGGACATGAAAAAGGGGACATAAAAGGGGACATAAATGGGGACATAAAACCACCCCATGTGCCCCTCAGTTTCTCTCTGCTACTTCTCTTTCCTTTTTTGCATGTGGCTACAGCGTATCCCCGGCCCTAGCCCGAACATCTGAATGCAGAGGGGACCCCTCTGGGTTTTTAATTTATAACGGTTAAAATTCACATCTGTATTTTAGTTGGAAATCACCCGGGTTCTGCTTCCAGCCTCCGTGCGTATGATACTGTCCTCCTCTGCATCGACCTGGCCAGAAAGGTGGTCCTGGTCCTGGTAAATACCCCCAGCTCCTCCTCTGGGTTTTCCTTACCTGAGGCATGGGATGGTGATATGTTCTCAAGATCCACTGTAAATCAGCGAATCTCTCTCCCTAGGATTTGCTCACGATTTGAAAATCTGACTTGAAACAATCGCCTTTCCCCTAGGGCACCATATGCAACTTCAATATATTAGTGGCGAAGGAAAATATGCTGTGCTTGGCGTTTACAATTCCCACTCTAATTTACCAGACAGGTGTTTTTCAGGAACAGCTCATCTGGCAAGAAGAAGGAGGGTCACTGGGTTGGGGCTTTTTTTTCTCCCTCTTATTTTCATTAAGGGGGCAGACTTGCAAACAGCTGGTAGAAGGAATTGCTCAGGGGAACGTTGTCCCCCCACATTAACAGCTGCAGGGGAGAGGGTTAGAAGATAGCCGTGCTTGCTCAGAAAGGGTCCAGCCAAAATTCCTGATTTTGTATGAAATAGCTCCCTGATTATCAAAGGTGACTGGTGAGCCGGACTGCCAGGACCCTGGCTCCGCAGGACACCAGTATCTTGCCCTTCCCCTGAAAAATAGCCTTTTTCTGAGACTTTCTCCAGGATGAGTACCAATTTTACTGGTCCTGGATCTTGTGACTTGCATTCCTGCCAGCCAGCCAGCAATTTCTTCCTTACAGAGGAAAAAAAAAAAAAAAAGAAGAAGAAAAAAAAATTAAGCTAAACTAAATTAATCCTGTTCTGAGAGCTAAATATGGTCAGGACATCTGTGATCTCCTCCGACTTCACCCTGGCTGAGCGGGGACAATAGCTGCCATGTGCCACCCTTTGTTGTGGAGCCTGGAAAAGATTTCTAATCCCAGAATAACGCACACGTGCACCCATGCACGTAGGCACGCACACACACACATACGAGTGCTGCTAAACTCGCATTTCACATCCAAAAGGGAAGAGCTGGCAGCAGGGCTGCCCTCGCAGTGTTGGAGGGATGAAAGAGCCCCCCCTTTGCTTCATAAAATCCGTGTGTACACAAGGGTTTTTCTTTCGTCTACAGATGTCCATTTCTAGTGTTACAAGGTGCAAATTCCGAGGTTCGGCAGACGCTGGAAGCTGTGTTCTCGTGTTGAAATGCCGGTATGTGGTCCGCGTGTCTCTGATCTCCAGAGTTTCCTAGCATGACATCTTTCATCATCATCATCAAGTCGGAGGACGTAGATACATGTGGCCACCAGATTCCCTTTCAGCGTGAAGACGGGCTGCATCCTTTAACTTCCCTCTCTCTCCTGTTACGGGCGATGCTTTAAAGTCGCTCTCGCCCGGCTTCGCGGGATACCTGGCCTCGCAGCACCGAGCCAAAAAAGTCCTGTAAATAAGGGCACATGCTGAAAGGAGACGGCTGGGGCCCTCGCACAAGCCAGCAATGCTCTAACCTCTCCCTACCCCTCTTTGAAGGGGATGGGCGAGGGTCATCCCGCGAGCCCCCGCTGCTCGGCTCATCTTGCCCGATGTCAGGAAACGGTGGCCTTTTTCTTTATTTTTTTGGAAGGAAGTGGTTAACTCTTCCTTCACCACCCCGCGATGGGGTTCATTTGCAAACGCACTCTTCAATCAAGAGCAAGCAGAGACTGCAGATCTGGCTTGCGTGGGAGGGAAACGGGGCTCGGTGGGAAGCCTGCGGAGAACAACCACGACCGCCCGCAGCAGAGGATCCCCTACCCTGGGCACTCCCTGTTAAAGTCACCACGGCCACCCCACCGCTCCTGGTCCCACAGGCGCAGGGTTCCCCGCATGGGACATCTCCCGCAAGGGCTATCACTTGCGTTCGGTGGATGTTTCTGATTCACATCAAAGTGGAAGCTGCAGCAAGTGTGCATCAAGTCGGCTTTGGCAAGTCTCGTGGCCCTCCCTTTTTCTTTTTTTCCCTTCCTTTTTCTTGTTGCTGCTCAGCCCTGCAGAATGTAATTAGAAAATGAGCCATTTATAAAACAAACGTTTCCGGGAGAAACTCCCCTGAACACCCGTGTCATAAAATTATTGAACGCAGCGTCTGAGAGTGTTCAGGATCCAAAATTTCCTCGGGGCTCACCCCTATCCATTATTCTGTCGCTGCTTCAACTGGGCGGTGACATTTTACTGGCGGCACCCTGTTCCCCTCCGAAAGAAGTTGGCCTTCTGGCTGTTCTGCTAATAAACCAACGCACCGCTCCCTTGCTGTCCTCCTCCATCTGCTAAAACCATGGTGGGGATGTAGTGATCCTGGAGCTGCCTGGATTATCTTCTGGGGTGGGCTTTGCTCTCACTCCCCTTCCCAGCACATCCGAGGGGACAGAGAAGGGTGATGGCCCCCCATCCCACATACCAGCAGCATTTTCAGGGCTGAGCAAAGCAGCGTAGTTTCCAGAGCTGGGATGTCCCCTCCTTCTAGAAATGCTCATAGCTTTTGCTCAAGGTAAACACTTTGGGCTGGAACATCCCGTATTTCACCCTCCGCTGGGATTGGTTTTGCCCAACGACTCAGTTCCCACCGGAGCACCATATAACTCGCCAGACGTTCCAATACACTCAGAACCTACAAAGTGCTTTGAGATCCCTGCCAGCTCCCTCTCTGGTCTTCTGGCGCAGTTCAAGAGGCAGATATTAATCTTAACAGCTATATGCTGGCCGGGCCCTGGTTGCCTAAGAGATTCTCCCTGAATTTATTTATTTGGATTTATACAAAAGAGCATAAAAAGGAACACTCCTCCCAGACTCCAGGCTCACCAGCCATAAATTACAAAAACAACTACAATGAAACCACCCACAGTACCTCCCGTCCCTGACACGGCTGTTTTCCTCCAACACCCGGCTCTGCAGCAGCAACGTCCAGCTTCTCTGCATGCCTCGGCATTCCTGCGTGGAAAGTTAGACTGCAGGCAGCCCAAGGATTGGGGCTTTGGGAAGCCCTGTCCTCGCTCCTTCTTCAGAGCTGCTGGGGTAGCACTTGCGTGAGAAGTGGAAGAAACAGTGGATGTGATTTCCAGCAGATAGGATGATCCCTTAGCACTTTTACAAGTCCACATGGACAAAGCTAGAGTAGCTCAGCTTGTGAATTCACAAGGGACAGGGCTGGCCGGAGAGACTTCAAGAGGTCTTCTGATCCCTGCAGGTCTTCTCATCCACCTAGTCTGTCCTGACACGTAGCTAAATAACTTGTTCTTGAAAGCCTCCGGTGATGGAGTTTCCACTGCCTCCCACACAAGGAATCCCAGTTCTCGCCCTTGGAAAATGTTTCCTAAAGTCTGACCTCAGTCACCCTTGCCCTTAGCCTGATCACTTTATATGCTAGCCCCAGCAGACACAGAGGACTGCTCCCTATCTCCTATCCAGTGGGGAAATTCAAAATACTTGAAGGCTGTTATCATGTTTTCCCTCAGTTTTCTCCTCTCTAGACTAAACAACCCCAATTTTTTCAGTGTCTCCTTGCAGGTCATGTTTTCTAGAGCTCTGTTCCTCTTTGTTCTTCTCCTCTGGACCCTCTCCAAGGACTCCGCATCTTTGCTCAAGTGTAGTGCCAAAAGCTGGATTCAATATCCAGCCAAGGTCTTCCTGGGGCTATGCGGAGCAGATGGATAACTTTGCATGTCTTCCCCGTAGCGCTGCAAGTTGGATGTCTGTTTTGCTCGCAAAAGGCAGAGGCCTGCTGACTCCTCTTCAGCCTGCGATACACTATGCCCTCCTCAAATGCACCAGAGCCCCAGACAGGGTCTCTCCTTATCAGCAGAGTCCTCTCTGATTGAAGGTTATTTGGCTTTGCTTTACAACTCTTTTTGCTGCTCATGCTGAGTTTTGGCAATTTTAGCAATGTAGAAGCAGTCCCTTGAGGTTTGAGTGCCCCAGGGCCATGTTCCTGCTGAGGGAAGGAAGATGCCCTACAGCTCTTTTTAAACATATTGTCATGAATTCACAATCACGCCCTCACTTTGCTTCAGAGCCTGAAAGATTTTGTCCCAAGAAGGTAGGATGTCTCCCAGGACTTGTTTCCTTCCCAGGTGCAGCTGTACCCTAATCCCAAAGAGATGCTATGGATGCTATGCTGACTTTATTTTTGAGGTCATGCTCACCCAGCCCAAGGTTTCCATACCACACCAACACATCTTAAGAGTTACCTTCTGCCCTGGGATGTGAAGACCCCTTAGACCCTACCTTGTCCTTCCTTGCAGGCCTGTCCTTGCCTTAGACAGCAGTGACGGGTAGAAGAAGAACAGAGGAAGAAGCAGCGATGGAATGGCCACCAGTGGGTGGGCACCCTGATCTCCAGGCCCAGATACCATGCAAGTTCCCAGCACATGGCTGGGCTGTGACCAGGAGACATGAGGTTCATGCACTCCCCATGCCAGGCTGCATCACATCTAGGGACCAAGCTGAAGGTATGACAGGGTGCATCAGCTGTAGGTGACCACATGGTCTAGAAAATGATCTCGTAAAAACAAGCATTATAGGATCACAGGGTAACTCAGGCTGGAAGGAGCATCAGGAAGTCCCTAATCCAACTTCTGAGCTCAGCCCAGGTTGCTCAGAGATTTATCCAGTCAACCTCTAAAACCTCCAAGGGTTGAGACTGCACAGCCTCTTTGGGTCACCTGCTCCAGTGGTTGCCTGTCCTCATCATGAAAACATTTTTCTTTATATCCAGAAATTATACTCACAGATCACACTTGGTATTTTGTCTCTGTGCATTTGTCCCAATCCTAAGACATAGACACAGACCTAAACCAATCCTAAGATCTTAGTTACAACTTTAGTGACCCTTCTGCTGCCCCTTTTGTCCAGAGCATAGTCACAAAGTGGGATTTAGTGACAAATTGGAAAGGAAATTGTGCAGTAGTATCCAAGTCACTGTGTTAGCAGGAGGACGAAGCAAAGAGAGCACACCGAAGGCAGCAGGTGAATCTCAGCTGAAGCGTGGGACCTCCTCCTCAAATGCAGCCGCACGCCTTTTGAGCTGAAGCCACCTCGTTGGTAGGTGTTGGTGCAAGTTCTTGCACAGTGGGGTCTGGTTCTGGAGAGGGTCTTCAGATATCGCTGCAATTTCAAAAATACGCAGTCTCGAGTAGACATTCAGGCTGAAGTGGAGGCTGCAGGTGGAGTAACACCATTACAGAGATGTTGGACTCATCCCAAGCCCCGGGAGCTAAGGTCAGAAAAATCAGAATTAAATTGAAACGGGAAAGAAATTGAAACCAGTCCAGGGTGTGTTCATTCAGGATATTCTTTCTTTAACTCTGCCCTACAGTCAAGAAATAATGACGCAGTTATAATTCAGGCATGGTTATGTTTGTAGCCCTTGATTAGATTCAACTAATTAGATTCAGCGAAGATTTTTCTTTCTGTCTTCTGTTTTCCTTTATGCACTTTAAAGTTACGGTGTCGTTTTGGGTGGGTGAAGGCTGCCAAACAGTTAACAAACTAGCCAGCAAATTCTCAGAAAGATCATCTTATTCTGCCATGTGTTGTTCCCAGTGCACCGGGGAGATATAGCAGGGGCAGAAGCAGCCTTCAGCTTGCTGTCAGCATTGCCCAGCCCCCACCACTATATCTGGGCTTAAAACTGCGTCTATGACAGTGCAGGAGAGCTGGTGAATGGCTTGTTTTGGTTTTTTTTGTTTCATTAACACATTTCTATGTTATGTTGTGATGCATTTTTGGTGCTGCAGTCCAAGAAGTATGGAGCTGGAAATCCCGCTCCTGCTGGATCCAAATGCAGAAATCACCTGGCTCTGTCAGACCAATTAACAGACAAAACGTTGTTCCTAAGATAGGAAGGAAAGTGGTACTGTCACAAGAAAGCCTCTTAAGCAAGCGTGGCTGCACTCTGTATTCAGGAGAAAAACAAAATTCAGAAGGAAATAAAAACACCTAAGTGTTTTGCCTTGTCTGATCAAAGACATCTGGGAGCGCAATGCACAGCTTTAGAAGAAAACCCAGCAAGTTGCTGCCACACAAATAAAACCCAACAGATAAAAAGATTAATGCAGAGCAATTTTCTTGGGCTTGGAGATGGCCAGGAAACTGCAGAAGACCAGAGAGCAGAGAAGGGATCCACCCTGGGGTGTCCGTACCTGTGACTGACTCCAACAAAACCATGAATCTGATGGCAAACTGCACCAGAACGGAGCCCAAAGCCAAATGCTAACAGAAGTCAAGAGGCCCTGCAGGAACTAGTGAGTTGTTTTATACACTGAACGTCATAGCAATAGCTATCCTTGCTAGATCCATGATTCAGCATGGGTGCTGGTCATCAACGTAAGATAAACTAGTTATGGGAAGCAGAAACAAGTTGAAGCTGCACAGATCAAGCTTCTTGGTCTCACCAAAAGGTGCAGTGGCCACAAGATTTCACCTGAGGACTCAGAGGAAGAAACGCTAGATTTGCTGAAAGGCCAGTTGAGGTTTTGGAGAATGGAGTCCACCAAGACCTCCAGAGGTAGGAGAGGGGCTGAAAGGATGCAGCCAGCAGGGAGCAGAAAGGCGAGAGAAACCAGCCTTGCCGAGGAAATTCCAGAAGCGGTGATGGCAACAGCAGCACTGGCTCCGGCTCCCTCAGTTACTGCTTTAAGAAGGGATTGGAGGAGAAGGGAGGGAAGATGTCCTCAGAAGAAGTGAAGGGTTGGCTGATGGGGTTGTGGATTCTCCAGGTTTTATGGCAGCAGGTGTAGCAATGGGGGTCTAGAAACCTGGCCCGATAATGTCTGAGGATTCTTCTTAGATGGATACGAGGCTGAGGTCTGTCCCACCTCTCAGACTTTCACCTCTTGCAGATATGAAATGAGTTGGCTATCTTTTTATCTCCTGATAGCCACACTTGTGACATAGCTCTGCAGTCGCTTGCCTTACAGGGTACCCTGACACCTGTAAGAAGTGTCCTGCCAGCAAGGGGGACCGTGCTGTCACCTCTGTCAAGCCAGGACAGCCACCTTTCCCACCCCTCTGACCAGGCACAGGTATCTCTGACCTACATCTGTGGTGGTCCTCACAGGCTCCCTTTATAACCGTCAGAGAGAAATGGGCAAATCGAAGGTGCCCTTTTCCCCTTTTGCAGCAGAAGATGTTGGGTGAATGGGGCCCTGGGAGCACCTATTTCTGCCCACCAACTCTGTAGGGAACCTGGGAGGACTGGATCATCTGGAGGCACCTAAAGTATGATGAAATGCAGCCAGAACTTCATGGCTGCTGGTCCACATCCAGAGCAGAGGGCACCCAGGCTTGGTGCAGTGCCGCGGGTTTGGAGGTGGCCCATATTGCCCTTTCCAGGGCTCTTCTCTCCTACAGGTGAGAGGGACCCATGTCGAGTGGTAGGAGACAAGTTCAGGGCAGCAAAAGCCCAGCTGGGCCTCTCTTCCTAGCGATGACCTTTCATGCTCTTGCTCCACCATGCCCCTTGTTGCCCTCTCCACACAGATGTTATCTTGCTACTAAAATTACACTTTCTCAGCATAACCTACCATATTTAAAATCAAGTCCAGCTCCCTGAAACTGTGACACTCACTCAAACCCCAATATTTTTTAAAAGCCCATTTTCTGTTCTTTGTATTTTCTGAGTGTTGAAGGTGATCTCAGGTTTCACACCTTATTTGAGAAAACTTTTTAAACACTGAAATTCTCACTTAGTCACATGACTCCAAGAACTGGGACTTGAGAAATACCACAGAGCTTGCAATAAAATCCTGTGAGTTGGCAGCTCTGCCCATCTTTAGGCTTTGCTCAGAGCAATCAAGTTCAGATCTGCCGTTCCTAAAAATACCGGAAAAATCAAAGTACTCCTCAAGTGCCCTGAGCCAATGCAGAAAAATGCTTCATCCCTCTGCAAAATATGGACAAGACAGCCCGTGCTTCCTCCGGCCTGTGCTCCTCTGTGGGAAAACACTCTCTGCCAAGGCAGCAATCGGCACACCGGCTTCAGCAAAACCTCCAGCAAGGACCTTGTGCCAGCTTGTGCATCATGCACTGAGAAAATGGTCCTGAAGGGAATTTTGGCAGAGAGGTGAGTCCATTGTCCTGGGTGATGTCTGACACAAAGGGTAGGCTTTGAGACCTCCTTGATCCCCCTATAGTTGTCTAGGGGAGATAGTTATACATCTCATGGTCAGATTAATTAAGCTGCAATGAATTCGGGTGCCGACTCAAGGCCAAAATGCATGAACATATCCACATCCAGCCTTACTCCAAGTATGGCATGTCGGGGCAGGAGGGTCATAGTCCCTAAACAACGGTGGGCAGGAAGGGATGAAGCTGGCGCTGATTAACGGAGCTGATTTTCCCAGCAAGAGCAGAGAGGGGGATCTCTCAGCCAGGACCAGCCGCAGGGGGGACCCGTGGGTGCAGGCTGGATGAGAGGGTAAACGCAAGCGAGAGGCGTCACGCATTCTTCTGTGCATCCCTCACCTACAGCTGGGCTTGAGGAGGAGGTGGCCAGCTCGCCGCTGAAGGGAAGGGTGTGTTCGTGCAGCATCCCAGCTCCCATGTGAGCTGCCCCAGAGCCAAACTACCGTTTGATTAATCAATCGTTCGATCCAGCTCCCTGCCTCCCTCCGCATGCAACAAGCATGAGCTGAACAGCACGCACTCACAGCCTTCAAGGGCTGGCTTAGGCAGCCCCTGATAGTGCTGTTTATACAGCTTCCCGATGGAAACAATGTGGATTTTATTAAACGATCCCATTAATGTTTCTCCGTGTTGTCATTGCAGACTTCAAACGATGATTTATGTTGGCTCGTAGGTCTTTGTCCTCGCAGCCGCACCGCGAGCAGTATCCAAGGACAAAGTGTTCTGGGACGGGACGGTGGGAGTCCTGCTGCTCCGGCTGTGTGGCCGTGCCGAGGTCTGCTCCTCCGGTGCCACGCACCGGGGAACAAAGGGGACCGCCGGCTGGCCGAGGACAGCGACACGAGCCACACAGCCACCTGGGACCATCCTTCACGCTGCACGGCGGTGTTGGTCTCCCACACCGATGGCTTAAAGGGAGACCTGCACAGCGCTGCGTTGCAAGAGAGCCTGCACAACCGCAGGCGATTATTTTACCCTATTTGAAATGGCACAGCTCCTTTTATCCCAGAAAAATTGTACCTGTTTGTCCCATGCTGCTTCTTAGCCCTAAGAATTATACCTCGACTGCCAGGCTGCTTTTCCCCCTGTTTTTCCCATTTTTCCACCCCATCATTCCCCGGCTGATTTTACCTCAAAAATAATTTTGCATCCTTGCTGCCCATTTTGCATATATGCCAGTTTTCACCTCAGAGGCGAACCAAATAATCCACTCAGCAGAGAAAACCCAGCTATGGTGTTGAGGACTGTCCTCTTTGGGACCGACAAGCCGCAGACAGCCGTTCTTGGCCAAGGTAAGACGTAGCAATGCCTGGTGTGACTCAGCAGTTGATATGGATGGAGCCAGGAGGGTTATATACCCCGGCCAGTTCTCTATATGTGCTTTGGGAGGTGTCAAAAATGCTGCAAAAAGTCCATTCTTTTCAAAGTACTCACCTGTCTTGCTCTGGTGCGTGCTGGGTCTGATCCAGGGGCAGTGCTCAGGTTGTGGGAATGAGGCATTCCTAAGACACATCTTCCATCCAAAAAACCCCAAGGTTTTCGCTGGCCGGCACCAATTTTGTGTGCACGCACGAGGGCTTTGCTCTCAAAGCTCACCCTGAACATCCTCCAGATTATTTTGGTCGCTCAGTCTTCCTTCCAGTGAGCAAAGAGCCTGCAGCTCTCGTGCAAACTGCCTCGAGACCATCGTTTAAGATGAGTGCTCTGGGTGGGGTGGTCACAAAAACGCATCCAGCAACTGCATGGCCACATGCAGCTGCTGAAAAAGCAGTCAAGAAGATTTGCAGTGAAGCGGCTTTTCATGCACCCAGTACGGTTGAATCAACCTGCTCCTTACCCTCCTGTTTAAATACAACCCCTGCCCTTGGCTGCAGTCTGAGAACATTTCACCCTGTGGGAGTCTCTCAGGGAAGATCTTGCTCTTTGGGGAACCACAGTCACATTAGAGCAGATATTGTGAAGGGGTTCAAACCTCCTCTCTCTCACGCATGTAAGGTCACCGTAATCACCGTAAAAGAGAGCTTTCAAGTTTTTGGAGTATAGGCTGTGACTTTCCCGCTGTTTTTGTCAGCACCTGCACGGACCAAACGTTTCCACACCCAAAACTGTAATACCAAGAACCACAGGGTGATGTGGTATAGAGGAATTTTGGGGCAGCCTGTGCAGAATAGCAAAAGTGCAGCTCAGCTTCTCGCCTATTTTTTGCTTTAAAAATCATAAGCTGAAAGCAAAAGGCAGAATTAGACCAAACAAAAATGCCTCTTGTTGTCATCCACAGGTAAGTTTAAGACCCTGCAGCATCAACAGGCTTTCCTTGCCCAGCTTTGGAAAGCTCATGTCCCTGGGCTACGGCCCTCCTTCTGCTTCTTGTTTCTTCCTTGTTAGCCTATTACTCTCCTCAGGCCTTCAGTTTACCAAGCACATCCTCTGGCCAGCTGGGACATGACATTCGTAGCACTGCTAAAAACCTTGGACCAAACCCCAGGAGGTCGTAGCGATGGCCAGACCAGCTCTCCAGGCACCAGCTTGCTGGGGTTGGAACGTGGTCACCACGCGCGCCTGGTCACGTTGCAGAGGACAGTCACAAGCACGCAGCTGCTCTCCTTGCCCTCTGTGCTGTCCCCTCGACTCGGGGACGTGTGTCTTCTTCTGGCTGCGAAGAAGGAGGATGCAAACTTCTGCAATAGTAACAACAAAGTCAAACAGTCTCGACTTTCCATCCTCCTCAGGAGGAAGACTGCTGTGTCTAGTTTGCAGCGCCATTTAAAAGGCCACCAAACCACCAGATTTCTTGCCGCTCCAGTGGGAAATGGTGGTATGAAAGCCCAAGTCCCAGATGCCCACCTGGATCTGGCTGAGTGGGGACCAACCGAGGGCTGTATCCGAAAAGACCTCCGAGGTGCCTGCTTGAGCTTTGCAGGTGAATCCCTCTCCTGGGCAAGCTGGCAGGAGGTGAGCTCTCCTCCACAGGGTTTTGCAGGGAAATGTTTCTCCTGAGCACAGCATAAAGGCTGTCTATATTACTACGGGCTAGCGAAAACCCTAAAAAAGTAAAATACAGCTGAAGGGAAGAATATATTGGGAAGGGAGTCATATGGCTGGCTGGGAAATGCAGGGCTTTGAAAGGGGATGGGGCGGGACAGGAAGAACATTCCTTTCTCACTACAAACGCCTTGAGCCGCTTGGGAAACATCCGACGAGGCCGCYCGCTCGCACCCTGGGGCCGGCAGCGCTGCGCGGCGGAGCCGCAGGCTCATCCGAGACCACCACCATAGACGGAGAGGGATGAGGTGCCCGGAAAGAGGCAGCCTGAGCCCCAGATGCTCCGGCTGGAAATCGCCGCCCGCGCCGGGCGCAGGTGGCTGCACGCAGCAGGCTCACCTCGTCCGCGGCCGACGGTGCCGGCTCGGAGCTGCTCGGCTGCGTGCGTGGAAAAGGAGGGAGAGGGGAGCTTGTTGCTGCGGGGATGTGTTTTGCAGCTCCGTGTGGTGCTCGCACCTGGATGCCTTCACTCTTTCCTGGGAAGATGGGGAGAAGTGTGGGTGCTTTGTGCTTTCACCTCAAACGTGGCTTTACAGACCCTTCCCCAGCTTGCTGTGGGGCACAGAGGATTGGGACAGACTTCAGGGCAGGTTTCCTTTCCACCACCTTGTTCCTCATTCCCCTGCCCCTGTCTCTTCTCTGCCCCACTGTTTAATAGGGTTGTCTGTTCTTCCCCAAATTTCTGAATTATTGTCAAAAGCAGGGTTTGTAGATACATGGAAGTGAAGAATTAAACCCCTCCTCTGCATCTCCATGCTGACAAAGCCATCACTTGGGACATCAGGGCCACCCCAAATGACCAGA
Source organism: Oceanodroma leucorhoa (assembly GCA_030449065.1). Classification (NCBI taxonomy): domain Eukaryota; kingdom Metazoa; phylum Chordata; class Aves; order Procellariiformes; genus Oceanodroma; species Oceanodroma leucorhoa. Next base: position 4,119,822 of record JASVER010000057.1, on the reverse strand, counting down.
TGACAACAACAACTGCTGAGCTAGACCCAGGCTCCCTCGGTCCCCACGTAAGCAGCATAACCCCTCACCTTGACTTTTACAGACATCCAAGAGAGGGGACTCAGCCCTGCTCCCCCAGTGCAATGCCACCAAAACTTCAGGATAGAAGCCCCATCCTGCAGTGGGCTTTTTTTTTTTTTCTTATTTCCAAAGGGCTGGCTTTTCCTTTTGATAATTATCAGCCACGCTGATGTGCTTTTGTTCCCTTTGAAGTCATTTGTGTCTCCACACATGCTTGCTGCTGCTTCGAGACACGTTTTTGTCCCAAACTGCTGGGGACACCCATGAAGAGTCATGGTAGCGAAGTGGCCCAACTGCCTCCTCCCTGGCACAAAACCGCATGGGGAAGCTCTCTGCTCCTTCCCAAAGAGGTACCAACAGTGCCAACAGCGCTTGCCTCCCGCAGGTATGATATCGAGTGAGCTCTTCTTGTAGAGAAACTCTTGATGTCTGTCTTTCCCTCCTATCAGCGGGCTGATGGCGTGGTGTTTGGCATTTTTAAATCTGATGTCCCGTCTGTGTTTCGCTTTGCAATGCTAAGACTGAGGCAATGCAGCCAGCAAACACACACGCAGCTGCGCTCGTTCCCATCCAGGTCCCCACGTCACCCCGGTGACACGCAGCACGTGGCACGGGGCTGGCAGAGCGGCAGGGCACGGGGGGAGCACAAGGAGACCCCAAAGGGAGCAAAGAGCCCGACTGCAGCGGGGATGGGAGCAGGGTTTCTCAGATCAACACAACCCAGAGCCAGGCAGGTTCCAGCATCCCCAGAGCTCAGCCTTTCCCACGCCTGGAAAAAGCCACTGCGGAAGCTGCGACGGCAGCCGGCGGGGATGCAGGCAGAGCACATCTCACCCTGGACAGGCAACAGGTAGGGAGCAGAATTTCCCCCTTTATTTTCTTATTCTGATCAGAAGGGAAGATTTTTGGAGCTGGTGGGAGAGGCGTGATAGTTTAAATCAACAGTTTGCTGTTAGCACCGGAGAAGCCTGCTCTGCACGTTACCCAGTAAACAAACTGTGCTCTGAGAAAGAAAGGCCTGTTTATAAAAGCTCCTCTTGACATTCGCCTCCTCAAACATAGCAAAGCATGTGCTAGAAATAGATGCATGAATGATCGAGTCTGTTTTGAGTCTCCTCTCTTCAACAACCAAGGAAATCCCTATGTACAAACATTTAAACTGTAACATCTGGAGCGCAGTAATTTTATCTTGAAGATCCACATCAAACAAACCTGCAGCTCAGCCCAAGAAGATATACAAATACTTCCCCAAGGAGACCCCAGTCTTACAACTTGGGTACCAGGAGACTTGTGATTTAAAAGAAAGATAATTCAGCATCTCTTTATCCACGCCTGACAAGTATGCCTTCGGAGGGCATTAGCATGAAATTATCGCTCTTAATCAAACCCAAAGTAAAACAGATTTGTCCCAATTATTTGATGCAGGCCTCGAAATACCCATTTTAAAATTTATAACCCAAGAAACCCTATGCATCATTTGCAGGCAGAACTTTACCCAAGAAATTTCACTTTGGTTACACTTTTTCTGTACAGCTGAATTGCTAAAATAAGCACCCAGCCATATATAGCACAGTACGTTGGCACTCACAGCGGTGGGGAATGAGTGGATTCAATTTTCCATGGAAGATGACAATTAAAATTGCTTTCTTTGGTATATCCCATCCTTTCTGTTGTTTTTCTGTGCTCTCCAAGCTCAGAGTAAATTTAGGACGCCGAGCTCCTTTTCCTTCAAAATCTCACTTCCAGTTTCCATCTTATTAAAGACATGACTTAACTTTAATGTGTGTAACATAAACGGTATCGTAAAGAGGAAGAATTAAAACAGCATGGGAACATTTGTAGTTTCAAGAGGGGGAAATGGCACAGCTTATTTCCTTTTTGGTTGTTGTTGTTTATCCAGCGGATAAACCTTGGCATTCCCTCTCCTACCGAATACTTCGCCTGCCTTGCAATAATTGGGAATTCCACGTTTTGCAAAGTTATTATATTATATCCACAAATAATCCATCTTGTCAAGTCCATCTCGTACGTCGAAGATAAAGTTGGAGCTGAGTCACTGCAGACATCTGGAGAAGGTTCATTACTTGTAATTGCGAGCCCCTCTGTTAATGCACCCCATGAGAAAGGAGCTGACAGGCTGCATATTTCTGCAAACTGTTCCCAGAAAGAACCAATTTCCTGACTTCCATGTGGTGTCAATAATATAGGCATGAGATGGAGCAGTGCTTATGAAATATTAAATCTGCTTACAGGACCCAGCTATAAGCAAATTCAGACCACCTGGGAGATGGAGGTTTGCACCGGGTATGTAGAGTTTGGCACTCACCTGGTATACGAGACCGATGGGCTCTAATCTACGCATTTTGGCTTATTTGCCACAAAACTTCCTGACAGTAGTAGAGGGGGGGAGAAAAAGGCAGAGGGTGGAGCGGGTAGAACACATTTCTTCACGTTTAGGATTCAAACCTTTCGAATCACTGACATTATTAAATTTACTATCACAGGCAGCCAGAGATCTTATTATTCATTGGCAAAAAAAAAAAAGGCTGATATTTCATGGCTTTTGAGTTAGATCATTTTGCTTCATGCCAACAAAAACAAAGCATTAGTGTTTTGATGTTTTAATATAATGATTTAATTCTCTCATTGATATTAGAACCCAGTAACACAACAAACACGAAGACCCCTTCAAAATCCTTGAGTTTGGAGCAAAGGCTCTTAAATCACTTCAGCACTCTGACCTCCCATTTCACAGCGTATGTTCTATGCCGGGGACTTTGCAAAGAGGGGGTCCTTACCGTTGCAAACGTGCAGTTTGATAGCGCTACCCTGCATTCGGCGAGCTTGCCTGTGTAAATTGAAAAACATCTGGGCTCTTTCTGCTGGCAAAAGCGGCAGTTCCTTGACCTCAGAGCAGATCCATCAACTTGAGCTCCAATGCAGCCTTTTCACCAGTTCACCCCTAATTTTCCACTCTTTGTGCAATGCTCCCCAGGAGGCAACCCCGCACCCCTGGGCCGGGAGCGGACGGAGACATGGAGCCATGAGCACGGGGAGAAAGCAATTTTAATGGCATCAGGCCACCACCTATGTTACACTCCCCAGTGTTCAGGGCTGGGGATGAGGAATGGTCTCCATTTTCCCCAGCTGGAAAAGAAAGACAGTTTTCCCCCAAAGAAAGGCGAGGGGAAGAAGCAGGGGAGAAATAAGCTTTCAGGAGAGCAACAACAAGATGCCAGCAAGCCTAATTGGGACATTTTGCTCTGTGCTGCATAGAAAATAGAGTTAAAACATTCCACGGGACTTATTAGCAACACCTTCCAGGAGGAGAAGCTGTCTGAGATGACGGCGACAGGCCCCAGAGGTGGTGGAAGATGGAAGATGCACATGGTACTGCAGACCAAGAGCTGGCCTATACCAAACTGGGACACACGGTATGGAGATGTAGGGTCAGGCCAGGCTGGCACCTTTGCACCAGCGGTGCCACATCCACCCCGCTCCTGGGGGGCAGGCGGGTGCCCCCCCCTTCCCCATGCTGAGCTTCTCTGCCGGGGCACCGCACAGCACAGCACAGGACGTGGAGATTTGGGCGCACGTACGCCTTCCCATCTATTTATTTCATGTGTGCGGGAAGGGACTATTTTTGGTTTATAGCCTCTTTGCTGCAGCCAGTATCTGTCAGCGGGACATGACGTACGGCACTGTGTGACGGCTCTGCTCCCTGCGCTCCCCCTCACGCGGCAGGAATGCCTCTTGTTTTCTCTCCTCCGGACCGCGTCGGAGCTGAGAGCATCCAGCTGGGTCAGCTTGAGGCACAGGCAAATCAGGCAGCTGCCCAAAGCAGCCCAGGCCTCCCTGCCTGAGCCAGAGTACTGCAAGACCGGTGGGCTCCTGCCACCAAGGGAGAGCTGGGGAGGTGCCTGCACCAGAACTTCTCCCACTCCCCATCTTTGCCCCGACTCTCCTCCTGAGGACCAATGGGCACAGGTTGAAAAGCTCTGAGCTGGATTTGTCCCCTGCCACACTGCTTAGACTTAAAAGGTCTGATGTTGCAAGGTGCTTTTTTGGGTTTTCTCCTGTGCCCATGTCCTGCATCCTCCATCCATAGCTCACTTCTGGATGCAAAGCCTACAGCCTCTCAGAGGGTGAGTAACCCCGCAGCCAACTGGCCGTCATGTGCTTGTGTTGATCAAGGCTAAAATCTCTCCCACATCACGTAGGCTGAGCCTGGGATTTGACCACGTTGATGGCCTGGTAGAGCTGGTGCAGACAGAGGAGGGCTGAGCCCGGTGCAGGACTTTTTGTCCTTCCTCTGGCTGTACAGAGTACTGCGCAGAGGGGCAGGCAACATTGAGGGGCAGACAGTCTGGTCCCCCGGGTTCAAGGTGATCCTGGAGTGAGCACCTGCAACTGTGCAGTCACTGGGATGCTCTTCTTGCTTGCCTCGTCCCTGGGTTTCCATGGAGACACTGCTGACATCATCTTAGACCTGCAGAGAATGGGACTTGCTGGGGTTTATTCATTGAAGTCTCCACTTTTTCACACTCACCACATTGACCACTTCAATCTGGATGGCTGAAGAGGTGCCAAAAACTGGATTCGTTTCCTTACTTGCCTTCACCCTCTTGCCACCACATTTTCCCAGCAGGACACAAGCAATGTTCCCAGCCCTGCCTTCATGCGCTTGGCTGCCTGCCTGCCTTGCAGGGCTGCCTCTGCCCAGCCCCTCTGCAGCAGCTCAAAACCATGCCCTTCTGCACAGGCAGCACCAAACTGCACCCCAGCTGGCGAGGCCTCTTGCGAGGAAGAGTTATATCTGCTCAGGACCAGTATCGGTGCCTGGAGCCTGGAAAGGGTGCAACAAATTCACGGAAAAAATCTTTCCCAGCCTGCATCAAGCTGAAGATGGAAACACAGGAGCACATTTTTATCTCCTTTTGTGGATTTTAAAATCGAAACGACATGTACAAGCAAAGTTGTTTTTACCTGCTGGGGAAGATCTGGCCATGGTATATGTCACCTTCTGTGGCTGTGCAGTGCCAGTCTCGCGTCTGCTGCCGGTCACTGGAGGACCCGAGTCTCCAAAAGGAGGTTCAAGAACATTTACATCTAATTGCAGATGCCACACTCCGGCAATAACTAATGTTCCCTGCTTCTCATGCAATGGGTGTTGTGTGCTATCCAAACAAGACAAATTAAATATGCTAATAAAATAAACAAGAATGGTCCTTTGTGTTCCTCAAAAGAAAAAAAAAGGCTCTGGTTTAATGAAGGATGGAGTCTGTTGCTCCTGACAGCAAAGACTCATACCTGGGGCTTGTTTTAAAGAAGGCTCAGCCCAGCGGTTGCTCATACAAGGCTGCATTTCATGCCCATCCATGTTGTTCACATGTCCACATTTCCGCAGATGACTGTCCATGCACAGCCCAATAAATTGTCATGAGCTCAGCCGGTCAAACAAGCACCCCACAGTGAGGTGGGGTCTGGGCAGCTTCCAGGACACCTACCAGTCTCAGGAGCTTCACTCTACACCTTCTTTTCTCCCAGCAAAGACCCAACACCACAACATCCATGGGGTCAGCAGCCGTGGAGGGTTACCATGACCTGTGATGGGACTAGCAGCCTTATGGAGGGATGAAGGACTGTGTAGCCCCGTGTCTCTGGTACTCCTGTAGTAAAGGGGAAAGGGGTTAAGAAAGCAGCCCTGGCTCACAGAAGATGCAAAGGTTTGTGCCTGAGCTGCTCCCTGAGTATCCGAAGAAGCTCAACCCAGGGCAGGACCTCTCCTCTGAAGATACGCTGCCCTGAGCACTGCGGCATCCCATGGATATCAGTACATTCACGGTGTGGCTCAGTATCCCCTTCCTGCATTAACGGAGCAAAGCTGTATTTTGGCAGAAGGTTTGTGAGAGCTCCAGCGGCTCTGCCTGGCTGTCCATCTCAGCTCCAGCTCTGAGACCCCAGATCCCTCCATTCTGGCCCGGTCCTTCCTGGTGCTGAGCACAGAAGTGCAAGCAAAAACAGAGACACACGACGCCGAATCTCACCAGCCATTTATCGCCTCAGCAAGAAGAGCTTGGTAACAGGCTGGTACCTTTCGCAGAAAGCAGCAGTAGAAAGGAGACACCAGGACTAGTTCACCAACCCCAGGTCACCTCCCTGGCCGGTGCTGTTATCAGTTATCAGTGTCTGCAGCTCTCCAGGTGCTCGGGGAACAGAGATACTCCACACCACCTGCGGACCACCTTACCCACCCACCAAAAACCAGAGTCAGCCGGGTGCCGCTGCCCATCAGCACATGCCAAGGCTTTTGACAGCCAAGGTCTGAGCTGGGGTATGAGCCACCTCCCTGAACCATGCTGATTTACCCCAAAACAGGCCTTCCCTCTGTCCGCCCTCCCAGATATTGCATCACACCCAGCCTTTCCCCTCTGCCTGTTTCTGATGGATCGTGGTGACCTTTTCAACACACTTCCTGGAGTATTATAAAGCGTTATCTGAATGGGCCTCTTGAAAAAAAACAGCATAAACCAAAGCAATTTGGGTAATGATGGCCTTTTGGTCCGGTTTATCCTGCACCAAACTCCATAGATGGCAACTCTGAAAGTTTCCCAGACCTTCACAGTAGACCTTGGAACTGTCTCTCTGATTTATCGGTTGTTTCACGACACATGCATTTCTCCTATGTAATCCTAGTGTTTTGCTTATAAGCCATATTATAACTGGGAATCAATCTTCTTTATTTGAATGTTTAGGACAGATTCACACATCATTTTACCATTAATTAGAATAGACTCAGCCTTGCAGATCTTTCAGGTTTCAAGCCTGGCTGTGTTGTTTTGGTTCTTTGCTGCTGCTGGCGTCACGTGAAAAAATCACAGACTTCGGGGCTTTCTGTTGCGGCTTGAGGAAGAACACAGGTTGTTTCATCACGGGTTGTGAGACATGTGTTACCCGGCTCATTAATTCACAACAGTTCTTGTTTTCTCTGCCTTTTTCATGCTGATCTGATACATTTGTGAAGTCCGGGGTTGTACTGCAAGTGATTAATGCCGCAGTAAAGTCTAATAAACTGAGATTCCAACAAAAAGTGTGAAAAATGTAATCTCTAATGTTCTGAAAGCTCACATATGACAAAACCCATAAATCACCCCAGAAGTAGTCATTATGGTGAGTTACTAACTAGATTATACAGCTGCATTTGTCATAATTTCCCATTACGTAGAGAATAAACCTATCAGCCTGATTTATGGCAGAGGGCTTCGCAATATGGGAACTGGGACCTGTGCTGTTCTGTGGCAAACGAAGAGAAATGTTGTGTCTGCTCAAGTGCAGGATGGAAAAGGCAGGAGGCGAGATCTTCCCTTTTGCTCACTGTCATTTGAAGACACCGATCCAGGGACAGCGAGCGCACAGAGAGGAGTCAGGCTTACACCCATGGAATGGCAAGAGGGAGCATCCACCAACCTGTCCCAACACCAGCAGCAGCAGCAGAACATGCTCTCCGCAAGTAGGGGGAAGGAAGAAGCTGGGAGGTCTTCTGGGGGGACCAAAGTTGGTCATGGGGAAAGTGGATGCTTTAGTCATGTCTGGGCATATGTTATCTCCAGACCCCATGGACCTAGGCAGCGCCTTTCCACTTTTATGGAGGAGAGAAGAGGAAAGACTGGCTTAGGACAAAAAATGGTCAGGTTCAGCCTGTAGAAGAGAATTTGGCCAACTCAAAGAAATGGCCTCATGAACAAGGGTAGGCTGCCTTTCTCCGGAGGTCCAGTGTGTTTTTCAGACCACTGCAGAGTAAGTTACGTCCTCCTACAGTGACCTCCGTATCGCCACGCCGTTCTGGATTGCATGAGAACGTCTGCAGCAATTCGAGATAATTCCCAGCCCCTCCACAGAGGCAAGCAGTGAACTGAAGTGGCTGATTTACTAGCGAGCACAGCTGATGAAGGCGACATCAATGAGGACACTTGGCAAGCCTGGCTCCACGCAACCAGAGCCTGCCTGCCTGTGGTGGTACAGCCTGTAATTAGCTAACACTCATCTGCTATATGCAGAAAGGATAAATATTGACAAACTTTGCAAGGGTCTCCATTTATTCGGCAGCTGCTGAAAGCACCAGGTGGTTTGGTAGCCCGGTGCATCTGTCTGTCACCGCAAGCTGCCACCCAGCCTTACGACAGCTCACAGCCAAGAGCAAGGAAGGGGTTGCCCGTGTCCTCCTCTTCTAATTAAATATCACGGGGGCCGGTAACACAGACACAAGGCTCAGAGCAGAAGCGTGAACTCCTCCTTGCCTCAGTTTGCTGCTAGAGATCAGACACTGGAAGCTGCTAACATCTACACAGAAGGGACTGGAGCACCGAATTTTGCTGCTGGGTTCTTGCAGGACTTTGGGCAGGTCCCCTTGGCCTTCTGTGCCTCAGCTCCTCACCTGTAAAATGGGTGGAGGAAAGACTGCTATTTCTGACCCATCCAAATGAACTCACAGCCACCACGTTTAGCTGCTGAGATCCTCTCTCTGGAGCTCATCAGAGCAACAGGGAACCTTTTTCTTTTTCAGATGGAGCAGCTACAGGCATCCAACCTAAAAGCTTCCCACAATCCTTCTCCCAAAGGCCAGGGAGCCAGAGAGGGGAAGAAACCCGAACAAGCACTTTTTCCTTTCTAGTTGTGGAGAATCAAAAGCAGTTTGTGGGTTGTGGGAGGAAGGAGCTGACAGGCCAGAGTAAGCCAGGAGCTCGGCGGCCATGGGCCAGATGCCCAGAGCTCCTACACTCCCCTGAGAGTCTCCCACCATGGTCTTGACTGTTTAAACACCCCAGAAAGGGCCCAAACATGCAAGAAAAGAGGCTGTGTTTGTCTCCCAGAGGGTTTCTGCTTGTTGCCGTTGTGCAACAGGCAAATGTAATGAAAAAAACAGTGACCATAAAGGTGATGGGGATCCCTAGGTGCCGTAACTCAATAGACTCCACAGTTCCAACTCTCTCATGGGCCAGGTTGCCAGATATTGGGTGAAGCAAAACAACATGGCTTTTTGGCTATTTATGGAGAACTCTCGCCTCTGTGTCACCTTCTGAGGGCAGAAGTACGAAGGGGCTCGAAAAACAAGTGGACAAAGGGAGATGGAGGTGAGACCATGCTGCCACCCCTCTGGAACCTGGGAAAAGGTCTTTCAAGATCCCCACAAACACACGTTGTTTGTGCTTGCTCTAGTGACAGCAAGCACTAGCAACAGGTAAGTACAACCTGAGCAAAGCGCTTTATCTCTGTGACACCTGGAAGGCAACTTGCTAGACGTTATCGCTGAGCAATACTTTGATCTACCAGGTGGGAGCAAAATGAAGGGATCCCACATGTTTCTCAGGAGACTTCTCCACTTCAAGCTCTCCTGGCCCACCTGAGCCCACCTGCGACATCCAGCTCCGTCTCAGATTCCCAACCCAGCAAAGCACCTGTGGAGCTCAAATCTACCTTGAAAAATAACCAAAAAAAAAAATCAAACAGAAGAAGAAACTTCTTCTGTGGCAGCCAGGAGAGCTTGCTTTGGCCAGACAGCAGAGCCCTCTTCAGTCCAGCGACGGGTAGTGAAGAGTTGGTTGAACCAATGTGACCTTGCAAGCACTGGCAATCTCCCACTTGGGCCAAGCTGGGGTTTACCTGGTGCTTGGGTACAGCAGGCAGCAGTGCCTTTGGGACACAACCAAATGCACCCAGCCATCGAAGCTCTCACCATAGATAGAAGACAAGGATCTGTCAAAAGCAGAGGGTGGGAAATGCATCATATAATTACAGATTACAATTCTAGGAGGAAGTGTTATTTTATGGAGAAATCTTGGGGTAGAGGAGGAAAAAAAGGGGAGAAAGGGAAGAAACCCACATTCTGAAACCAATAAATAAAAAAAGTGATTTAACAAAACATGTCATCATGTGACAAGGTAGTTTTTCTTGCAAGCAGGTGCACCGCAGTTTTAGAAATATTAAATCTTAAGAGGTTTGCATTGCACAATAGATGGCAGCCAGAAAGCATGTTGATGTTTTTTGGCAGTGTTTCAGATGTCATGGTATTATTTTTTTCTTTAAAGCTTCCATCAGCAGGAGGGAAAACCGTGCCAAGGAAAAGGAATCAAATCTGGATGCAGCAAGACTCGCATTCAGACGGAGGCTCCCTGCCAGATGCTACAGGGCCAAATCGGAAACAACCACATTGAGTTCATTACGACAACTGCATAATCAAAAGCCTGCATAAAGGCAAAAAAAAAAATTAATCTATTTAATACTTAGCTAAATTCTCAACTGTTGAAATAGATTTGAAGAAAAATTCATCATAATCCCCTCTTCCTGTTGAGAAATTCCTCCTTATTCTCCGAGACGTCCATGAGATGGCAGGAGTGCACTTTCCTCCGACGGCCAAAGGGACCGCAACACGGGTGCCATTTCCACACGGGGAACTTCGCTCCGGCTATGGGCACTGCTGAGAAAACACTGATTTATCTTTCTATTTATTGCTGCTGGAAAGAGATGAGCGAGTGGCACCAAAGGACACATCTTCAGAGAAGACATCGACTGATACCAGTTTCCCAGAGAGGCTGGGAATGGTTCCATTTGCTCCTCCTGCTTTCAGCCCCTCTAAACTGCTTTGGCTGACACGACCCTGCTCACTGCAGACCCTGGGTCTACACGTTTATCCCGTGCTGTGCGCAGGAATTTGTGAACGGGCACTGAGAAACTGAAAGAGGGCAATGAGAAAAGGACCCAGACGCTCGCCAGAAAAAAATCTGGAGGCTGTGATTTAGAAATCACAGCCCTGGCATTTATGGCTGGGGATGACTATGGAAACAAACCCTCAGGGATGTCCCAGTTTTCAGCTCTGTTTACGATCCCGAGGCCTCCACACAACTGGGGCACAACTGCGAGCCCGCCTCTGGTTAGGCAGGACCCATAGCAACCCAGCTTCTGCGTGCCGGGCCAAAGGACGGGCTGGCAGTTGTGCAAGCGCTTCCCTTAGCCAGCCTGCAGAAGCGACATCCCAACAAGAGACAGACGCCAGTGGCTGAAAAGCACCCGGCTGCCCCAACAACTTCAAGAGAGCACGTTGCTTGAAGGACCTGCTCTTTGCATGCTCAAGAGTCTTAAAACCAGGTGGTCCTCCAGTCTTTCACCCACTGGTTTGCCAAATCCATGCTCAATTCATAGTCACACATAGTTGTTGCAGTTTTGCATGGGGGAAAAAGGTTCATGTGCATACTGTCTCTGTGAAGGATACAACCACTTCTGCACCAGGTTCATGCTTGCTCAGGGACCCTCAGCTGAGGTTCTACCAGCACAAGAAGGCAAAAAGAACTCCAGCAGCCTCACGCTGGGTCCTTTCCAGCAGAGGGTATAATTGGGACATTACAGCCAACGCCTTTTCCCACTGATCTGCTCACTGCATCTGCACTGTGGGAGCAGAGCTGGGCCAGTTTTGCTGCTCTCAGAGGTCCCTCTGTATCTGTGAGTTCACACCGACGTGCACCGCTGCGATCAAGTACGTGCATGAGTCACCATGCATGTCACCATGCTCAGTACATCCCTTGTATTGAGCAGCAGGGGATGGGGGCTTAGGAGATGCTGAGGGGGACCCAAAAGCCTCAGAAGATCTGTATGTTTTAGCAGAGCAAAGGCCCACTCCTCCAGTGTCCCATCTCACAGCAGGCACTGCCCAGCGAGCAGTAGAGCTGCATTCTCAGGATCATCACTGTAGCCTGCAAACAGCTGTACTGCAGGGAGATACTGTCCTCTACAACCACCAAAAGTTGATGTTGGCTAACTTTTCTCAATGACTCTCTTAATCTTCACATAACCCAAACCTCCATTGTCTCCTGTCCATTGAATCCTTTCCTTCCGTATCTTCCTTAACTACCTCCTGGCTTTTGAGCTTTGTGGTTCACCATCCCTAACGCAATCTACAAGATCACTTTCCTGCTCCCTCAATCCCCTCTTTCTTCTGCATGGTACATCAATTGGTATCCTAGCTCCTGGTTGCAGAACCAGTTTCATATCGAGACACACAGATCTGATGCATCAGACTGCACAGGTGAATCATCTGGAGAAGCCTGCATCCATGGACAGTTAGCTTGCTGGTTATAGATAATGTTCAGAAAACAGTGGGACAGGAGCAGTGTGAATTCATCAGCATACGAGCTCTACCACCTAGCTCCTGAGAGCCCACAGAGCCCTGAGGACAGCAAGGGGACATCATCGGGATACAACAGCTTTGAAGATGAGGGGATAGTGGGGCAGGAATTGTCCCTTTCTCATGAGGACCATATCATTCACAAGGTTAGTGCTCCATTTACAAACAACATGCAAACCCACAAGACTTGGCACTCAAGAGAGCTCTAATCTTGAACCCTCAACCTGACTTGAATCACTGCTGCTCTCTCTAGTGTTTAAATAAATTATTAGAAAACCTCTGCCAAATGCATAAATCCCATCCTAATGCCCCCTGATGTCAGAGGGAAGGTGCCTGGTAACGTTACTGGTCTTTGGATCAGGCCTCAGAAAAGCAGCTGCAAGATATTAACCAGCAGGCTCAGAAATTCATCTTTGCTTTAACTCGGTCTAAACCTTTGTAAATAACTCACGATAGGTCAGGGAAAAAAGAAGCTAACAGCTCATATCTGGCTGTGTTCCCCTGTCCTATAAAATAAGCTTACACTCTTAAGAAAGAGGAAAGCTCGCTAAACAAATTCACCCAGAGCAGTGGTAGTTTCCATTCCACAAACCAAACCATTCAAGAAGTGCAGAAATTGCTGTGATGATTCTTCACCTTTTTCCGCGGCCGATAACAATTTCCTCCTTGTTCTGTTCAGCGTTCCCACTGCGACTGTTTCCTACCGTCTCCTGATTGCCAAGAAATCCCTCCCGCTGCTGCGAGAAGCATGACAGCTCCTAGGAACTATCTGCTCATGGCATGTAAAAGCAAGATGGTACGGGGAGGAGGAGCAGGTACGTTTTGTTCTGGCAGGAGATACCATGGGCAACGTGGCCGTCTTGGGGGGGTACCAGGCTTTAGGGGGGCAGGTCTGTCCTAGCTTGGGGTGTGGGTGAATCATTCCACTTTCTTCTAGCTCCAGTTGTGTCAACCAGCATCTCAGAGTGCCACAATAACACAAATCATAAACTGAATGTCTTTTTCGTTTGTTTTTTTAGGGTGGTTCTGAAGCGGCAGATGCTGTTACCTGGCTCAGCTGAGAAATTGTTCAGCACTGCAGCAGGTCTGCGGCATGATTATCACCGCCCCAACTGGGAAAACAACAGCTCGACAGGGAAATACAGAGCTGGAACAGACTGAAGATGGGCAGTGATAGCTGCACATCATGTGCAGATCTCCCACAGGCAGAAATATGGAAATATTAGCATATTTTCCATTATGCAAAGGACAGGATTCCCGTGTTGCATTGGCATATGCTGAGCAGCTGCGAAAGGCGGGGATCGAGCGTACCATGCTGTCGCTTCTGGGGAAAGCAGCCAAATGCATTGACACTTTTCATGTGCCCTGGCTCCAGACCAAATGGCTTTATAGCAGGACTTCCAAATTCCTACCTTGACCACCGCATGTGCTTCTTCCATGTCTTAAAATCCATCTATGTAAATGCTCATTCCTTTCTTCGACCAGGGTAATTAATTTCTACCTTAAAACTCCACTCTCCAGTTCGCATTTCTCTGGCCTCCGTGAGGATCTTAATTATGCTGAGACATCTCAGGCCTCACGCTGTCTGCGCTGAGGGTTGTTTAACTCCGCGTGAGAATCACCTCCCAACCCTTGGGGAGGGCAGGACTCGTGAGGGCAGCTCCACGTGACAGACCTTTGCAGAGCCAGAGCCCCACGGAATCGAACTGCAGAGGCGAAGAGCGTCCTAGGGCTCGCTTGAACTGCCGCCGAGATGTGGTCCCTTCTGGAATGAAACGCAATCGCCAATTACCGACACGCACAATCGGCCATTGAAAGCGGCGAGTGAAAGAGTACAGCTTCAGCAGAAATTGCAGACAGAAGCGGTCGTGGCACGAGGGGGGCAGAGCGTCCGGCTACAGATCTCTGTTGGATTAGGTGTGGGAGCAGACTAGATCATAACAGCAATGTAAAACCAGACGCACTGCTGTTTTCCTATCAACGGGGATTACATTGGTTAAACCATTTATTTGATACTGACTAATCGAGGAAGGCTCAGAGGAGCTGGGAAATGGAAGGGGTAATCAGATATTCCGGAGCTCGCCCGCTCTGAGCGCACACGCAAAATGTTCAAAGCCAAAGCGGTGCAGGTGCATATTCCCAAATGCAGACTCTTGTCTTGTGCGATTTAAAACTGGGTTGGCCAATGACTCAGTTTTCCATGGGAGCTACTGTGCCTGCAAAAAACTTCCCAGGCTCCAGCTGCCATCTCGTGGTCAAATGACACATCTTCCTATTTTTTTCCTTCTGATCTACCACCATTCATGGCTCCAGCAGTATTTTTCCAGGATTGGTAACGTCAAAAATTTCTGTGAAATGTTTTCCCCAGGAAAGCCTTGGTTGGAAGCATCATATTCCCAAATTGCAGCGGTTTTGACCTTTCCTCTACGCATTAGAGAGGCTACTTTATTTTCCACCAAGCGACATTTGAAAAAGGCGGACTCTAAAGGAGGGAGGGTGTTTAACATTGCTTGTCATCCTTGAAAGCTCCGGGGAATTTCAAGCAGTGTTCAGCAATACACTCGGGTTTGAACTTTGCTGCTGGCTTCCCCTGACTCCTGGCTAATGCCCTCTGGCCCACCCACCCCAGGCAGGGAGGCTTCAGAAGGCTGTAGGGTCTGCAAAGCCAGCGGGCCAAGCTACGGCACGCTGCAGCCCCTCCGAGTTGGAGACACTGTTTGTTGGCTCCTTCCTCTGAGCACTTGCTCTGTCCCTGCTCCGTGCAGCAGATCTCGGAGCCATCTGCAGCCCCAGGGAAACCAGCGAAGCTTTGAACAAAATCAGAGGTCCATCTGCACAGAACAGCTTGCGGTACAGAGAGTCCCAGGGTAATGTCCTGGCTCCGGCGAAGCTGATGGGAGTTTGGCTGGTTTTTTCAGCAGGACCAAGCTTTTGTCCCTGTTCTCTTTTCCAGACTGGTTCGCTGTGATTCAGAGTGTCAGTGGGACTTACAGATGCTCATGGGGTTACTCTGTGCATAAAGTAAGATACGTTCCCAAAGCTGCTCTGGTCTAGCTATTAGCTGCTGTGTCTAACCACCACGTCGTACCCTGCTCCCTTGTCCTGCTGCATGTCATCGTGGCCGGCAACCACCTGACTAAAAGGTCTGTTCCATTCATTCTCCTCATGCTTAGTGACATCCGTGTGGTCACCATTGTAAAGCCCTGGGTTCCTCAGACACTGTGTGCACCAAATAAGTCTGCGATACCTGTACATTGACATGAGATGTGTTTGGTACAATCTGAAAAATAGCTGATGTCCCACCAAGACACTTCCTTCAGCTGGTACTTTCTGGAGGCAACTGCAAAGGGATCACAAGTCCTGTGCATGGTCCATCACTGCTACAAAAGTTCACATATGCTTCCCACCATCATCTCTTGGCTACCTCTGGTCTGTCAGCTATAGATCTGTACCAGTCTGGTGGCAAAGCTGGTGTCCAATGCCAGATACTTGAGTAGACCTAGAGGCAGCAGGTTGCTCTAAATCATGTCTTCTTTGGGGCAGCGTTGTGTAGTACAGAACATGCCGAGCTGATCCAGAGTTACCAGACATGCTGGGTTTTCTACAGAGGAATTAAACTTGAGCAGTAGGTCCTTCCCCAGCACAGACAAAACCTGAAGTCCAGCAAGAAGTTTGGGTACCATCAGATTAAACTGTCAAAACAGTTATTTTTGAACTTAAAATCTACACATTAGCTCTATTAAATTTCTTCAGTGCAGAGGAAAGGAAGCCTGCTTGCAATATTACTTTATGGATGTCTAGAGAATGGCTTGCCTTAGCTGACTACCCTAATATAAATGTAACACACTAGTAACTCAAGAAATAATCCCATATGGGGTGTTTGTGTCTCATCTTAGAGAGGTAAGGCCAATGAGGAAGAGCTTGTCCACTGGTACAGTCTATACCTGATGTGGCTCATCACATCTCTAGCTGTCAGGCAATGTCCAGCAAGGATTTGCCATTTTCAACCATTGCTTCGTTACGTACAGCCAAATGGTGGTGTGTGGCCAGTCATGTAACCCCTGCCCAAGTGCCACTTAATTCCTGGGACAAGACTCATCTCTGATGCCAAGGGCTAGGGGCTGGCACCAAATTTAAGTTCTAGGCCTGCATCGCCTGGCAGTCAATCCAGGCCTACAAAAAATCCTCGAAAGAGCATTTTTGAGTGTCTCAGAAGCAAAGCAAGGATCATGTCCCAGCAGGACCCTTGGACCAGCCATTACTACAAAATGTTCATGGCTGTGTTGTGTAAGATCCTTATATCAGAAGAGGCCACTTTCCTTTTATACACTTTTCTCATTTGGAATAGATTTTGGATCAAAACTTCACATCATATGATAACAATAAAATCCAAAAATTTTCCCCTGAAAAACTGGGATCTGCAAACAGCAAAATTAATGGCACCTATAGGCTGAAATAGGGCAGTAAATGTGTAAGGAGAGAAGAAGTCACTTAAACTGACTTCTAATGCCCCAGAGAGCTAGTATTAGGTCAAATTTCATTGTCCAGCTCATGGGGGCTGGAGTAGGTGAAATAATGGAAAAATTTAAGTAGCATGGGGCCCACTGTGTAGATCCACACTGACTCCATGAGGAATCACCCACAAACATCTGCTTTCTGCTGCAGGAGCAGGGTCCCCCCAGCCAAGCGCCCAGAGCAGACAATCCCAGGCTGAACGCCGTATGAGCACGGATGCACACGCCAGGACCTGGGTGGGCGATGGAGGAAGAATAGCCAGGGATCTGGGCCAAAGCTCACAAACACCTCTGTGCCAGAGGTTTAGTCACATCCCCAGCAAACCAGGTGCGCCAAATATTTTGGGGTGAGCCCTGATTATCACTTCTCGCAGGCTCAATCAGCCAGCTCGCTGTTTGTGCAGGGCTAATGCAAGGTTCCTGTAATCTCCTTTGCATCTCACACTGGCCAACCAGTTCCTTCTTAGCTCAACCCACTTCCAGATGAAAGCATATTTCGTGTACTTTGCTCAACTCAGAGATAAGAATCACCAGTAAGAAAGGATGTCAGCTGCCAGGTAAGCTAGGTTTTGCAGCAGCATTGTGCTGCAGGAATGATTAAAAAAAAAACCATGACAACACCAGTGAACTTCGCTTCAGGACAATACCTAAAGCTTCAAAACACAAAACATCAGCAAAAAGGTTTGGCAGGGCAGTTCTTTTGGCTCTTTTGTTCTGCAGTAGGTCTTGGCCATGAGATCTCATCCTCTCCCGATGATTGCTAGCCACTACCACAGCTCCAGCAATATCTAAGCTACCCTTCTGCAGAACTGAGGTGATGGTGAGCTGTGAGGACCTTCTCTTAAGACGTGCGTGCACATCTCATCAGCACATGTTTGGCTTTGTGCATCTGGCCTGTGGAGCTTAAAAAGTTGGCACTCACAGGTGGAAGAGGGAAAATCTGCCTTTTTTCCATTGTCTGTCTGGATTTGGTGTGAAGGTTTAATCAAGTTCAGGCCTCTTGTGGTGCTTACAAAGTCAATGCCAAGTCTAGGCACAGGCTGGCTAAGTAGCTGCTGAGTGCCTCTGCATGTTTCCCAGCAGAGTTGTGCAATGGATCTGATGTTTTTCAGCAACAGTGGTGGGGAACCTCTTCCTTTCTCAGGGAAAAATAGGCTTTGTTAACACATTAGCCAAGATTTTATTGTAAAGCCACGGAAGAATGAGCCATGTGATCAGGGCTGTATGAATGAAATTCCAGTCTGTAAATGCCCGGGCTGCAGAATCCCCACCCTGGTTTACAAGTTTTCCTACACCATGATCCTGCTCTCGGCTTGTGCTGGCAAACGGCAAGACTGGGGCCACAGTCAGTTTACTACACCAGGTTCTGGTATGCAAACCCTGTCCTTTCCAAAGGGTTTTTGTAGCAAGCTTCATCTTGCCAGGTGCCACACACTCCCAGTTCCCATGAATTTCAGAGGAAGCATTTGGCAGTTTGCAGAACTTGGCTCATACCATATGAAGGAATGTCTCAGCATCTGTGGCACTTGGATTAGCAGGCTTCGTGCTGCCAAGCAGAGCCAAAGCTGACTTCTCACATCTTTGATTAGATCAGCCTCAATCTGATTAACATTACTTAATAAGAAAATTTCAATCTATGGTCAGTGATCTTCAAGAAATTCCATACGATATAATTTTTGCACTGAAAGTAAGCTATATGCTGTGTGCAGAGCAAGGATTCAGGTGCGGTTCCAATTCCTTAGGACTACTATGTATTTCTCATTATACACTGCAGAGGATGTCTTTAGGACATTAATTATCTTAGGAAGAAAACATATCACAAAAAGAATGGTTCTAATTGCTTATATATTTCTTTTCTTTCATTTAAACAGTCAGATTCCTGCAGAGACCAAACGTACATCTGAAAAGCACACTTACCTGTGTGAGGCTCAGATAAGTACCGATTTTTTGTAATCGGACCTATTACTAAAATTTCCTCATGGATTTCTAAAGGCGCTCCCTGCATTATTTCCTGGTGGTGTTTCACAGAAGCTACATGACATGAAAAAATCAGCATTTTACCAACAGTGATGAAGGGCTGTGTTTCCATGAGCGGTTGTCTCCGCCGGTGGGCAAATCTGGAAACGAAAATGTGGAGATGGGATGGGAAAAAAGCAGTGTCTCATCATCGCAGCATAAGTTTGAGAAGACTGCTTTTAATGATGCTTGTAAGGAGCCACAGGGGACAGGAAGTTTAAATCTCTGATCCCTCCATCACGTCCTTTTGGACAATGTTGGATGCACAGTCGCTGCAGATGGGTTCCAAATGCTTGGGATGGTCTTGCTGCAGAAAAACTAGAAACACCAGGAAAAAAAAAAAAAAGACTCCTAAGCCAGTTATTTAAACACTTGGCAGCTTTTTATCAATCAGTGTTTATCTGACACAGAAATGCAGCCAGCTTAGCTGTACTTACACATGTCTGAACTTGCCTTTTGCAGAGCATGGACACAGTTGTGCCTTCCCTGAGCTGGTTGAATGATCTGTGCATTGATCTCCTCTCTCCCAGCGCTGATATTCTCCTCCTGCCAAGAGGGGGGAAGGATGGGCCAGAAGTGGGGTTGCAGGAGACATAAGCCCTTCCCCTCAGCCCTTTCTTGTAGTGCTGTTTTCATCATGGAGATTTTTCCCCACTCCTTCTTTAAGAGGGGCCCTAAAGACCGATGCAAAAGGGGAACGGCTGTTATTTGTGCAGAGTTCGCACTGCCAGAAGGCTTCGAGAGTGGCTAGATACCTTCTGATCTGGATTCACATCTAGACTCTGCAAAATCCCCATGTGCCCTCCCAGAAACCATTCAATCATGCAAAGCGTCGCTTTACTCTCTGCCAACATCATGTTAAAATACTTCCTTTTTCTTGATTTTTCAGTTTCTCCTTAGAGCGTGCACATTTTGGGAGGCAAACATGGTTGCACCTCTCTCTTTGGCACAACACCCAGCACAGTGGTGCTCTGTTTTGGTTAAGACCTTCATAATCATATTTAATAAGAGCTATTAAAGCCTCCTGGACAAGCTAGGTATGTTCCAGTTTGACCAGGCATTTCTGGTTCATCAGCTATGTCGTCGCTAAAAGCAGAGAGAGCATGACCTGAAATAAATGAGCATCATAATGTGCAAATCAAATTGTGATACAAAAGCCATTTCAGATCCTAAAGAACAATTAACCAAGTAGCGCTTCACCTGCCACGCTGAAATCAACCCAGAAAGAAACTTGAATTCCCAAAATTCGCTGCCTAGAGTCATCGTTCTACATACACTAAGGTAGTCTCTGATGGGTTGCTGTGGGGTTAAGGACGGAGCAGTCTGTATGGAGATGCTTTTCATGATCTGTGCTGATCCGTGGCACAAAGAGGTTTGTTTTCGTGGTGGCTGTGTTTACTCTTTGCATTGCCCCATCCCACCATCCCCTGGCACTGAGGACCAGCTCCCAGGGGAGCCCTCCCTCCTCCTGGGCTCCCTCGCCTCGTCTCGCAGGAACGGAGGTGGTGAGAGGGCTGGGTGCTCAGTGTGGGGCAACCCTTCCTCCACCAGTTTCGTGCCTCCAGGGCTCTGGATGGGGGATGGCTGCAAAGGGCTTGCTCTGACTATTGCAGCGCGGCTGGAGGAAAACCCACAGCAAGGTCAGGTAAAGCAGGGAGAAAAGACCCCATGTCATCTTCAGGGTGGAGAGGGAAGCTGCTAGAGGTGCCTTAGGTACCAACCGTTGAGTAAAATAAACCAAGAGGGGCTCGTCCCAAAGCACATAGAAGCTCCTGGAAAGGCTCCTGCTGCCTTGACTGAACCAACCCCTTAGAGAAGCTCACTAATGAATTCACATCAAGTCAAAGAATCCTTCTACTTGAGCACTATCGACTGATTTATAACAGGAGGTGAAAACAAGGAGCTTCTCCTGGCTGCTCTGAGCAAAGCGATTTCAAGCTGACCTGATGGAGTGAACCCACGAAGGGGGTGAACTTCTTGTCAGAAGAAGAGGGCACCGCCAAAAACGCGAGCAGCAGCCTACCCCAGTGGGAGCTGAGCTGCGTGGGGGGAGTGTTTTGTTCATGCTGAGCACAGACATAGAGTTGGGTATTGTTCGCCGTCATGTCCATGAGCCGAAGCATCCACAAACCACATAAAGAGAAAAAGCTGGATGGAAGAGAAAGGGAGGCAACGCGGCGCTAAGAGAAAGTCACAAGGCAGAGGGTTGTTTTTCCTAAGCATAGTGTTGCTGTTAATTTAGATGGAATAAATGAGCTTGAGCAGACCACAAAAATAAGGAAAAACAACTCGGTGAAGACTTTTTGCACCAGTGATTGCCATGAAGTGACCAACAAAGGAGGAGGAATAGCATGTTTGCGGTACCTGTATTTTCTTGTGTAGCTGTACCCAAAACAGTGGCCATGATCCCACTGCTCAGAGGTTTTTGAAATCCTTGGCCTAAAAGCATGTCGTGAAGGTGCTCAGACTCTTACCAAAGCATGGATGTTTAATGATCAGAGCCACAAGAGAAAAAAGCAATCTAGTATTTTGATCCAAGTGAAGTGATCATGTGAGACTTAACCAAATCCTACAGAAATCAGATTGTCAGAGTCAACCTATGTTGTAGGCATTTAGTCTGCCATGTAATCCATAGGGGAGGCTGATGTCCTTGCTTCGGTTCTTGGTCCCACAAAGGGACAGAAGATCTGCAAAAAAATCCCGGATCCCTGGCTTTCCGCAGGCAGTACAAGCAATAGGCTCTTGCTTTCTTTTTACAAAAAGATAGTATGAGTGTAAGGTAAAGTAGAGAGAAAAGATGAATAAAAGATAGAAATCACTGCTTGATTTCAAATGTCATTTGTGATTTGGCTGCTGGGGAAACAGACACTTTCCCTATCTTATCAGCAGCCCTGAAACCTGACACATTTTGCTAGCTTTGGCCTCTTTCCCTGGATATTGCTTTTCCAGCATCAGAAACAGTTACAACAGTTACAACAGTTGCAAAATGTGGATTCTTGGCCGGCTCTGCTAGGCCTTAGGAAAGGAAAAAAGGAAAGGATATGCAATTGATGAAGAAAGAAAAACCTCACACGAATAGTAGCAAGAGGGGAAGTTGCATCTCTCATTTTGAGCAATGCTCAAAATGGCACAGTAAAAGGCAGCAGAAAGGACAGACACTTTTGCTGGGCTACCCTTACTGGGGTCTGTCTCAGATACAAAGCAACGAAAGGTCCAATACTAGCATCTTGATACTTGCTAGGGGCCCAGGACTTCATGGGTGTGGAAGCCACATGATAAAGCCTACTCAATGCTATCCAGATACCTCCCCCCAGAAATGTTCTTCTCTCCATTTTCTTAAGGACCTGAACAGAAAGTGATGGACAAATAGACTCTCTGCTCAGAGTTTTGTCTGCCCGGAGACGTCTAATTGCAGCATATCCACTTTGGCTGAAGGTGGCTGAACCACCTTCCCAAGTCATGATCTGCAATGCTGGCCACCTACTCAGGCCAGGAGGGGTGAGAATACAGAAGGTGGTTCTGATTTTACTCCCCCCTCATCAGGAACTGCTGATTTAAAATCACTGTAAAAAGAGAATGAGGCACAGGACATTACTCTCTGAATATGGATGGTCACATCATTAAACCTGTCATTACCCGTGCTGCTCAGCAAGCCAATTGCACTGCTGACGCCGGCTTTGGATATGTGACTCTATTACCAGAATCTCCCTTATGAAGTACAAATCCCATGTAATATCCAAGTGATAAAGTCCCGTAGGAAAAACAAACCCTCAGATCAGGGCGTGAAATCAGATGCAGTGAGAGGGACACAAAACATTTGCTCATCCCTCACCCACCTAAAATGCCATACCTGTACCGAGCCAATCTGAGAGGGCAGGCACCTGGTTCCCAGTGCAAGTACCTGTTTGGGGAACAGGGCAAGGATCATTAAAGACACCGCTGTTTTGCAGATCCATCCATTACAGCTTGCTTTACAAACATGGAGTGTACATGACTGTAAGCTTCTAACTCACATAGGTCACCTGGGGTGAGAGGGCTACAGTGACCTGTGACTTAAATAGCCAGAATACTCTGGAAAGGGCTATGATTCAACCTACTAAAGAAGGGAAAATATTCTGAAAGGTTTCAGTTATGCATTTATGCCAGCCCAGGGACAGATCCACAGGTCAGAAGCAGGAGGAATCCAGTGCCCCGAGCAGCCACACTGTGTCCCCATCCACGCCGCCCGGGCAGGAGGTGCTGGAAATGCTCTTATATGTCACTATGCATTACATAAATGGAAAATTTTGGAATGGTAGGTTGATGTAAAAGAACGCAAATCGTTGGGAAGCAAAAGGTATATTTCACAGTTAGATGGTTGTCTCTCCCTGCAAAGAAACAGGGAAGAAATTTCTTCATGTGGCCTTTTAAATAATCTGAGTCTTTGGAAGATTTCCACCACAGTCAGATTTCCTACCACAGTCAGATTTTCTACCACAGGAAGACTTTCCACATCAGATGCTTTTTCTTTCTTTTTTTTTGATCCCCCTGTGCTATGTGAGTACAGACTGTCTCATTTCAGCCCGTAAGCCAGCAGCGATCTTGGATAATGTGAAGGCTAAATAAGTTTAACTGGAAAGATCTCACTCTCCGAGGCCCCTCTCCTGACTTTCCTTTCCAGGTCCTTTACTACTTGCTATAACAGTACTTCCACCACAAATAGAAGGAGATCTCCTGCCTGCACTGGCCCGGGCTGTAGGAACAGTTGGCCTTCAGTCCCTCTCAGGATTGCAAAACTACAGTTCAATCCATCTGCCAGACATGACATAAGACAGGAGACCTTTCAATGGCACATTAGAGGAGAAGTGAATAAATCTGGCAACGGAGGCAGAACAAAGTATTGTATGGAACATTCAGCAAAGAGCAAAACCGGAGTGTCCTGAGGCCCATAGGATTGAGGCTTTTGATGAAAGTGTTTCCACGTAATGAATAAAATGTGATATATTTATAGCTGGAATCTGGTCCTAGCTGTCGCCTGACCGACAGACAGCTCCAGCCAGACGACAGCGCAGTGTCTTTGACTGCGCACTCCCATAGCAGCTTTCCACAACCCTCCTGCGCATTTTCACACATGCTACAGCCACAGGCAGCAAAGATCCCATTTTACCTACTAAAACACAAGTCATAAGGACATTCCCTCAGGGGCAATATGACGGCGTCAGATGATCCAAGGTCACTCACCTACTATCAGATGTCGTCTTACCGAGAGGTAGCATTTGCATCTCTGCAGATATGTGTAGGCTTAAAGGTCTTCTCAATCAGACACTATTTCAGTAAGATATTTAAGACAGTGCCTGACTTTACATGAGTATTTCCATTACTGCCCTCACGCTTGAAGTTAATTATGTCCTTTAGTACTTCCATCAAGGATGCAATGACGAACGTTGCTACCATGCTTTCCTAGAACAGCATGTACTGCGAGGACTAGGTAATATATTTTGTACCTCTTATGATTCATCATGCGTAACAGTTATCTCAAGTTTGAGCCAGAAATACGTCCAGTGGATTGTGATCAATTGACAATAACAAACGCTTGGGAGGGGAAAGGATGAACCAGAGAGAGCGGGTGAATTTTTAACCCTGCTGAAATCAATGGCAATACTCACATTCGTCTCAGCCAGGATTTCACACACAATCACACTGACAGTGACCTCAAAGTCACGTTTAGTGCCAAGTGTTCCCAAGGTCCTGCAACTCCAGCAATGCTTTTGGGTGGTATTATGAGAGGAAACATTTGCGTGTAACCCTCCAGACCTTGTGACTCTGGTACAGAGGGCTTTAAAATTTCTTCATTCCCCATCTGACCCCGCTCCCACGTTCCTTAGCTGTGAACTCTAGCACAGCCCCGCACTGCTACAAAACCCTCCTTACCCCGGCCCTGTGTCCACCAACCCTCCCCCAAGTGAATGAGGGAGTATTTTTGGTTTGTTCCCTTATAATCCCGATGTGCAGGAGTTTTTGACAACTTGTAACCACCCCTTGTTCTTGGCTTTTCCGCCACTCGCCAGACAGGGGTTTTTTGTGCAGGATAAAGGGGTTTTTTTTCTTTTTCTTGTGGCGCTTCCAGTTTGTGCTGTGTGTATCATATCCTTTCGGACGGCCAACCGCAAGGTATGTGGGAGAGACAGCGGCCTCCTACTCTTTACTTCAGCGTCTACAGAAAGGAACCAGGTTTCCATTCTCCCAAAGGTCTGTGATGGTTTCCTCTGGAAGGTTTTTGTGCTTCATCTCTTGGCCTAGTGGTTGGCACAGTATGAATACAGAGCCCTTGTTTTCAACCTTGATCTGGTCAAGTCCACAATCCACACTTACCAGAATGTTATACAACACCCCCCTCCCTGCCCCTCTCCCCCCCAAAAAAAATTATCTGTGTCAACTTTATTGTTCTTGGATCTGCAAAACTCGCTTGCCTCACATGTGCCCGCACTCACAGTATCTCATCAGGAAGAAAAAAAAAAAAAAAAAACAACAACAACAAAAAACCAACCATGGGAAGAAATGTGTTTACTCTCAGATTATATTTCAATTGCTTTGGCTAAATGAAAGACCTGGAGAAAGTGGAACTTCAGGCACCTTCTGCATCCTGTTACAACTAGGGGGAAAAAACACCGCAAGAACTACTTTTTCTACATTATTTTCATCCACGTGCTCACCATGTCTAGCAAGGAAAAAAAAAAATAATGATAGCAACCCCTCTAATACTGGGAACTGCCCCAATCCCAGAACCAAGGGACATGTGACAAAACTGCCTTGGAAGAGTATTCTGGAAGGAAGGGAAATATCCTAGAAATGAGATGGCATCATTTACGGGACTGTGTACACAGAGCAGCTGTTGGCATCCTTGGAGATGGGCTACGTCAATGCTCTGTGAGGAGAAATACCTGGGTTTGAAGGACTATCTCTGGTGTGGGACATGCATCTGGATTTCAATCACATTTATGGGAGAGGCCTTTTATCTATCTCTATGAGCACACATGTGCGTGCGCACACACACAGAGAACCTTATTTTAGTAAGTGAGCCAACCTTGCGAATAACTTTTTTTTAACATTCCTCAGAAGAAGGCTGAAGGGGTCTTGGCTAGAAGACTGAGTGTGGCCCCTCCATTTGATGCTTTTATATCTTTCACATCTTTGCCCTCTTCTTTACCAGGGGGACAAGTGCAGGGCCAGGATTTTTTTGAGAGAAAGAGCGAGCAATAATTCGTGTCCAACATCTCTATGACAATATTAGTTTGCGTGATAACAGACAGACTTACCACTCACCATCAGAAACTCTTCCCTTAGTCCCATCAACCCCACTTTGTCTTATTGAACAACTTACCCCGTTCGCATTCACTCCTGCAAGAAGGGCAAAATCTGTACCCCTGGAGATCCAGAAAGAGATAAGGAGGACCCAGGAGGAGATGTGGTGGCTGAGCCCACACCAGCAGCACGGCTCCAGTTCAGCCTTTTCTTTGCCAGCGCTGCCAGCAATCTGCCTGTGCGTGGCTTTCTGCGAGTCTCACCAGCACATAGGTGAACACTTAACACTAGGGCTTCACCAGATCAAAGTCTGAAAGGATAAATATTTCTGCCAGGGATCATTATTTTGCTTCCTTCCTTTATTTGCCCTGGAATAATGGGAAAAGGAAAAAAAAAGGGGGGGGGAAAGCCTGTACAATTTGACAATGCTGCGTTGAGAGAGAGAGTATCTGACATCACAGAAATGACCCTCTCCTTGCCCCCTAATTCTTGTCTTTTAGAGGTAGGGTGATATTCTGCTGCTGCTTGCAGCAGGGGTGAAGAAACGTGGAGCTGTGGCTTTGGAAGAACATTTCAGATCTGGTGAAAGGCACTTTTGACCTTGGCATAAGAGCTGTACCAATATTGCTGGTGTTCAAGGAAAAGAAAAACATAAATGAACAGACAAGCCTCCCACGTCTGACAGTAGGGTAAAACACTCGCAAGGGGGATTTTTATCCCAGTTGACCAACATCCCTTCTAAAAGAGCCAGAGAGTTAATGATCCCTGTGCAGAAAATATCATGTTGTAAGCAAAGATTTTTTGGAACCCTGCTTAATTTGATGAACAATATTTTAGTGGAGTCCAATTACTAATACTCTCAGTGTATCCAAATATATTTGGATAGCTGTGAAACTGAAAAAGCAGAAGTGTTTGATAAATATTTCTCCCTGTATTTGGGACAAAGTTGAAAGCCATTTTCACATTGTATAATGATGATGAAACGCTTCCTATTCAAGCAACTTAAAAAAGAACATCAAACAGCACAACTAACATTTTAAAAGCATGGGTCTAGAGAACTTGCATGTCGGCTTTTTAAGAGCTGGTTCTTCAGAAGACTGTTCTCACATAAGGTGAAAGAGTTTAGAAAAAGTCCAGGAGACCATTTCTAATAAGAAAAACAGTATTGTGTCAATATTTGAAAAGTGTGACTGAGGTAAGCCCACATAATTTCAGGCTGGCTGGTCCAGCATTGCTCCTGACCTAGGTATAACGAAGTGGTTCATACCAATTAATAAGGACGTGGAGAGTGGGGATGTAATGAAACAGCAATCAGCAGTTTTCGTGGGAAATGGTTCCTGTTAAAGAACAAATTTGATCTTGTTCTTTAATAAAATCACGGGTACGGTTGATAACAGTAACTGTGTTGACTCAGTGCTGCACAGTATTCAGATTTCAGAAAAAAAAAAATCAATATGAGTGCATAATAAATGGTTTAAAAATAGCTAATGGAAAGATCTTGAAATGGCTTTGTTATAAAGGATTCATTAATGAATAAAGACTGTTTCTAATGGACTCTTGCAAGCACTTGCACTTGTGCTATTCATTGTATTTTATTTAGGATCTGCAAGAAAATACAAGATGGTTGCATCATTTGTGAACTGTGAGAGGGAGTTTCAAAACTGACTACACTATTTAAAATTGCACTAATGGGAGTAGCTTGTCTTGCAAACTAAGGCTGCTGGGGTGAGGATAATTAGGAGAACTTGGAAAAATGAGCTTAGTTAAAGGAAGCCTTAGGACAGGCAAATGCAAAGTCCTACACTTAGGAACAAGCATCCAGCAGAGTGCAGGGTCATATAGACATAACCTTTAAATGCAGAAGTGCCTCTTGGTTAGTCCATACCCTGGAAAGCAGCGGAGTGTACTGTGGAAAACTGTACTTCAGGGACATTTGTAGCGAGCTAACTCCAGCGCGATGCTGTGGCCACTGGAGCTAACAGCAACCTTGGGCAAATGAACAGGATAAATAGGAGGCATTGCTGGGTTTCATTTTTGGTGAACTTGCTGCAGAAATTCAGAGTCCATTTCTTGTGTGCACATTTTTTTTTAAGGAATATTAAAAAATGGAGGATATTCAGAGATGGTTTGCAGTGCATTATACTTTCAATTACACACATACTCCCTACCTTCATGGCACCTCTTTTTCTCTTGGGCAAAGGGAGGTCCTTGGGAGCTCCTCATGGTACCTCCCTACCTCTTCTCCAGGAAATTCCCAGCTGTATTAACTCTGCAGAAACGAAACATGTATACATATGGCTATGAAAGTCTTCTGTGAAGGTCTCATGATAGAAGGATCACAGCATCCACTGCTCTTACTCTGCATGGAAATTCACAGTGTTATATAAATGACATTTCAAAATAAAAGTAACTTTGCCTTAAAACTTCCATACAGGCACTTATATTCTTCCACATTTATTCCACTGTAAGGAAACTTTCCTCCTCTGATGGTAAACGAAGTTTATACATTTGATCTTATTTTTCATTTCATGTAACACTGTGGTGATGGAACTTGAGTCCTGTGTCATGCCAGAAACTTTCAAGCTACTCTACACCTGTGAGCTCAGAGCTGCTAACAGTAACAAGGGGAAAATACTCCTTCTCTGACCTCAAACGAGAGAAGTCTGGGCTCTCAACTTCATTCATACCAGCCCACCCCAGCAAAGACCTTCCTCGCAAAATCAGAGTGAAAGCCACTGGGACTCTTTAGGGAGGGGTCCAGGCTCTGGAGTTCCGTTCACTTTGCATTTAATAAACCAGGTTTCAGGCCGTGTGTCTCCGTAGGTCTCCAAGATGGCTGTAATGAAGAACAGTCACATTGCAACTCTCCGTGCTGTGGTCCAGCTTGATGATGATGAACCACTAGTGCTCAGTCTTTCTGCCTGTTGTCTACAGAGAGACTGTGCACAAGAATGTAGCATCTGCATATGGAGAGCAGACATATACCCCCAGAAATGCCATCAAGAAATAATCTGAAATAATCTCAAATAATCTGAAAGAATATATAAAAAAGGTAAAGAACACTTAAAGGGCCCCTTGTTCATCTGGACAATCTTTTCTTATCTCAGACAAATCACAAGAGGAGGGAGAATTTAAGTAGGATGACATGAAGAAGGGTGAAACACTTGTTGAATGAGAAAAGATGGTGAAATCCCCCTGGCTTTGATGGAAATGAGGATAAAAAGTGAGAATCCTACAATCTGTGTCTTCAAAGCCATCTACAAGGTAAGTAACATTCCCTTTTTCTTCCCCACTGTGGAGAAAAATCTGGGACAGCCTTCAAGGAGAGTTTACCTTGTGGAGTTCATTAGAAATGCAAAAGATAAGTTAAACAAACAGATCATGTCCCTGTTGCTAGAGCAATGTGGTCGACCCTAGCGCAGCTCCTCCGCTGACTTCTTGCGTGTACCTTGTTTGTCTCCTCTCTTTTTCCTCTCTTTCTCCATTTGAAAAGGTAGAACAAGCATGCGCAAAGCTCCTGCGGTGGGGACTCGTGAATGCTAACAAAGTTCTTGGAGCTTTTAGGATTGAAAAGTGTTGCAGATGCATTCGAGGACCCGTGTGCAGTCTTTCAGCATGATTTTAATGACTCAGGGAAACAAGATGCTAGCAGTGAACATTTTTAAAAGCTTCACCTAACCTTCCAGCCTGAACTTAATCTGGCCTCTCTCTGTGTTTTAACACACTCCATTAACAGGATTCCCCAGCTGAAAGTGGACGTAGGAGATAGATAGGACACAAACCTATTTTTGGACATACAATGCTGTGCAATACACAGAAGTCCCCTTGGCGCAAGAGACTGTAGGATGGAGACAAGCAGAATGTGTAGGAGACGGGGGAATCAGGGAACACATGCACTGTACCCTGTTTTTTTTCCCAACTGATGTACAGGGCTGTGAGAGGGGTTTTGCTGTCAGTCAAGGAGGAGAATGACAGACACAGACATTTAGGGGTGGGGGCACACAAATGTATATGACATTCAACCAGCTACTTTCCTTCCTGTATTCTGACTGTACACACACACACACACTAGCTGCCTCTTTTAGGTGGGGTAAAACCCAGCCATCCACCGCAGGCCAGCACAGGCGGTTAGGCGTTTTGGGTAATTCACATTTAGAGGTGACACCCAGTCGTCCTCCCTTCCCCCGTTCTTACCTTAGGAAAAAGTGTGCGAGTGCGCGTGTGTGTATGAAGGTCAGGTTGGGGGTACAATCTGCGCACAGCCATATCACCCCGTCAGGCTGCAGGGTGTATATGGCTAGAGGCTGCAGACCAGCACCCTGACCTGCCGGCTGTGATGTGTGTATGAGTAAGGCAGCAGGGATGTTGTACACACTGATGTGACAAAGGCGCAGGTATCAGCTCCCTCGCCCTTTGAGGTGTAACTGAGATAGGAGTATCACCCACATACCCTCTCATTGCCTGCTTCCTCCTGGGCATGTTACGAAAAGTAGGGGTGTCTCACAAACAGGTGACCCCACCCCAGTAAACCAGGGTGTGTTTCTGGGAGTCTCTCTCTTTCCCATACACACAACAACCCTCAACCCATGAGAAAGGATGGGGGGGGACGACTGACAGCGCAGAGGTGATGCATCACTGCCCCTTACTCGGCTGTAGGGTGTGTGTTGTGATGGGGAGTTGTCTCACACAGGTGTAAAACCCGGGTACCCTCCCTCATCCTTTTTCCTGCTACAGGCTGCCAGGTGTTTTATCACACAGATACACATCTCAGCACACCCTCCTGTGGATTACGAGGTATTGGGGATGGAGGCGGGTGTTTCTCGCTCACACACACAAACAAGCACAGGTGAACCCCAGCCCCTCCCATTTTGGGGGGCATTGCTAGTGTTTGGAGGATTGGGTGACCCCAAGGTTGATTGGGTGACCTCTCTTGCACAAGGGTGACCCCAGGTTGTTGCCCCCTTGTCAGTTTTCAGAGTGTGTGTTTGGGGTATGCCTGTCTCACACCCCCCCTACACAACCGAGAAATGCCTGGCTGAAGGCAAAAGGGGTGTCACACCAACAAGCAGAGGTCAAACCTGACCACCTCTCCCTGCCAGGGTGTCGGGGTGTTTAGCTGGGGGGAGGACATCTCATGCACAGTGTCACCCTGTGCATGATTGTCAACCTTTAGCCTTTAGGGTTTCCTTGGCTTAGGGGGTAGGGTTTCACGCACACAGGAGGGATCCCTGTTGCACTATGGTAGTCACAGGGTGTGACATCCCCAGCACACGTGGAGTTGAACAGGTTACCCCCCCGTTAGGCGTTGAGGAGTGTGATGAAGGGTCCACTTTCCCCCCCCCCCCACGAACCCTGGTACTTCCTGGCACACTGCAGGTTGTTGACTGGGGTTGTCTCTCTCACATATGTGTGTACCCCCCTTGCCCTGTTATCAGGTGTGCGTTGGGCCTGACACCCACACTCAGAGGCCAAACCTCAGCGACCCCCCGGCAGGCTGTAGGGTGCAACACACATGCACACACAGACCATCAGCAACTCTCCCACCGGGCAGCAGGATGAGTGCTGGGGGTGTCAGGTACCCCCCACCAGGCAGCAGGATGAGTGCTAGGGGTGTCAGGTACCCCCCACCAGGCAGCAGGATGAGTGCTGGGGGTGCCAGGTACCCCCCACATGGCAGCAGGATGAGTGCTGGGGGTATCTCCTGCACAGACACCGATCCCATGCAGGGATGCAGGACGTGTGTTGTCTCACACACACGCATACACGAGGGTGCAAGATGTGCTTTAAGAGTGTCTGTCACCCACATGGGGACGCAGTTTGTGTCTTAGGGGTGTTGGCCACACTCACGGAGGGTTGTTTTAGGAGTGCCTGTCATAAGCACACCGAGCTGCGGTTTGTGTTTCAGGGGTGCCCATCACCCCCACACTGGGGCCCAGGATATGTGTCAGGGTGTCTCGCCCACCTGTGAGGCCTCAGGTTGCACTTCAGTGTGCCTGTCTGCGTGTCGGGGTGCCTCACCCACATGGAGGGCCGCAGGCTGTGTTGGCGGGTGTCACTCACGTCCGCGAGGCAGCAGGATGGGTTTTAGGGGTCTCACATACACAGCTTGTAGTTCAAGGCGCGTGTCACACACAGCCAGGGCTGTGTTTGACGGTGCCTCACATGCACACACCTGTGCTCGAGGGCACCTCACGCACGCACACGGGGCTGCAGGCTGTGTTTGAGGGTGTCTCACACACAGAGCTGGGGCTGTCAGCTGGGGCTGAGGGTGTCTCACACACACGGGGCTGTAGGCTGTGTTTGAGGGTGTCTCACACACAGAGCTGGGGCTGTCAGCTGGGTCTGGGGGTGTCTCACACACACGGGGCTGTAGGCTGTGTTTGAGGGTGTCTCGCACAGGCACATGGGGCTGTAGGTTGTGTTTGAGGGTGCTTCGCACAGGCACATGGGGCTGTAGGCTGTGTTTGAGGGTGCTTCGCACAGGCACATGGGGCTGTAGGCTGTGTTTGAGGGTGTGAGACACACACACGGCTGCAGGCTGTGTCTGAGGGTGTCTCACACACACACAGGGCTGCAGGCTGTGTTTGAGGGTGTCTCACACACAGAGCTGGGGCTGCGGGCTGTGTCTGAGGGTGTCTCACACACAGACGGGGCTGTGGGCTGTGTCTCAGGGCGCCTCACAGCCCCCCCTCACACCGCCTCCGCCGGCCGTGCCTGAGGACGCCCCTCACGCCCCTCCCCCCGCCGCGGGCCCTCAGGCCGCGTGCCGCCGCCCCGCCCCTGCCTTGCCCCGCCCCCGGCCGCGTCGCGGCACGGCGCGCGTGACAACGCGGCACCGCCCCCGCCCGGAGGGAGCCGGCGGCGGCTGCGGCAGCCGCGGGCCGGGCGTGAGGGGGGCGGCGGGGGCGCGAGGGCGGGCGAGGTGAGGCGAGGCGAGGCGGCACCGGCGGGCTGGGTGCGCTGCGGCATGGATTACCCCGAGCCCGGCTCGCCGCCGGGCGCCTCGGACCTGCCGGGCGAAGCCGGCGGCGACAGCTGCAAGCGGCCGGCCCGCGGCGAGGAGGAAGCGGGGGCAGAGGAGGCGGCGAGCCGCGGCGTGCAGTATTCCTTCTCCCGCCCGCCCCGCCGCCGCCGGCTGCTCCTCGCCGCGCTCTCCACCCCCTCCTCCGAGGAGGAGCCGGAGGCGGCGGCCGCCCTGCCGCGGGAGCCCAGCCTGAGCGACGAGGCCGGCGGCTGCGATTTCGACTCGGCCGAGTCCGGCGCCTCGCTGCGCTACTCCACGGGCACGGGCGGCGAGGGCAGCGAGGGCGCGGGGCTGGCGAGCAGCGAGAGCGGCGGCAGCGGCTTCTCCCTGGCGGCGGCCGCGCTGCCCGAGAGGAGGCGGCCGGGCGGCGGCCGGCCCCGCTATGAGGTGGTGCGGGAGCTGGGCGCCGAGGAGGTGCGCTGGTTCTACCGGGAGGACCGAAAAACCTGGAAGCCTTTTATCGGCTACGACTCGCTCCGGATCGAGCGGGCCTACCGCGCCCTCGGACCCGGCGGCCCGGCCGAGCCGCGGGACGGCGAGGCGGCGGTGGAGCCGGTGTGCGTCCGGAGCGGGCTCTACGAGGTGGACGTGGCCAGCGCGGAGAGCTACCCCGTCTACTGGAACCGTGAGTGCCGCCGTCCTCTCCCGCGGGGACCGGGGGAGCCCCGTCCTCTCCCACGGGGAGCGGGGGGTCCCGGTGTCCTCGCACCCAGAGCGTGGGGGGCACCCGGGGGGTGGCTGGGCTGCCTCTCGCCTCCCGCTCTCCCCAACGAGGCACGCTGGGCATCCCCTGTGCGCACAGAGACCCTGCACGGGGTATCCCCGCACCCTGGGGACACCGGGTAGCCCTTCCTGCCCCTCCAGCGCACCCCCCCTTGGTAGATGGGGGGGGCTGAGCACTCCCCATCACACCAGCCCGGCCGAGGGGACTGGGCACCGCTTGCTGCCCGTGTGCACTTGGCGATAAAAGATACAGGACAAAACATTCTCCAGGGAGAGGGGACCCTCGGTGTCTCTCTCTAACGCACACCTGAGCGAGGAGGGACTGGCAGTTCCCCTTCCAAGTCTCGGACACGGGGCATCCCACCCTCCCAGGCACACTCCTAAGGGAAGCGGTGTGGGCATCCCTCAGCATGCACTTGAGAGAGGGGGCACTGGACACACACGCACCCCTCCCAGAGGATGAGAGGCACTGGGTAACTCTCACCCGCCATACAGGGTCATGGGGGAAGGGTGTACTGGGCACCTCTTCACCCACTTCCAGCTGCAAAGGGAACTGGGCATCTTTTCCTCTCGCCCCCCTGTGCACATGCACCTGGAGAAAAGGGGGATCTGGGCATTCGCTCCTTGGCATAGAGACACGGGAAAGGGAGGTCTGGGCATCTTCTCATTTCTCAACACATGCAGAAGAAAGCGGGAGGGAAGGTGTCTGACAACCTTCTTTCTTACGCTTCCTATTTCCTAAACAAAGGGTGAGGGAGGGTGGAGATTTGCCTTCAACTCTCCCCCCTTCCCTCAATATGCACACCCTTCCTTCAGAAGGAGCAGGGTAGAAACAGCAATTGTTTGTCCACTGCCTCCCCGCCACACGCACACTTCTGATCCCTCTTCTTTTGTGAGGAATGATGGAAGAGAGGGCTGATACCTGGCTTCCCCTTTGCTGCCCTTTTCTTCTCCGCTAGGAAAATGACGGTAGTGTGCTTCACCTTCCCTTCCCTATCACCTGTCCACTGGGAGGGGGCATGAAATGGGACTTTTCCTCCTTTCTATTGAAGGGGATGCAACAGGCATCTCAGGTACACACAAAGTCCTTACTTCTTACCCTTTCCCCCAATAGAGGGGAGTTTGCTTCACTCCCTCAACTTCAAAACGAGGTGGTGATGCATTCCCTCTCCCACCCTTCCCTTTGCATTCATTTGTGTTTTGGTGGAGGAGGGGGTACCTTGGGGAACAGAGAAGAAAGAAGAGCAGGCACCTCAGCTCTTCTGCCCCTTCCTTTGGAGGGGATGTCTCCCAGGGTCTTGCTGGACAAGTGGGCATCTGCTTTCCTGGAGCAGACAAGCTGTGCCACTGCTCACCCTCTGTCCCTGAGGACTTGCTTTCCAACTGCATTCCTTCAAGGACAAGGGAAATGTTATGGAGTAGAGTGAGAGATGCAGAGTAGCCGAGCAGTAGACGCTGTCCTGGCATGGACTTGGGAGAGGGGCAGGCAGGTTTCTCTCGTCTCCTCTGCATATTTTTGAGACTCAGGTGGGAGACACGGAGGAAACAGCAGCACTGTTTCAGATATGAAGCCCGGGGCTTTTGGTTGTTTCCCCTCTTCTTTATCAGTAACTTTACGGGAGGGAGATCCATAAATGACAATGCCAGGTGGTATAACTCACTTGTGGTGTGACAATTTGTCTTTCAAATCATTGCCCCAGCAGTGAGCTTGAGGATCGAGCAGAGGTCTCGGTCCACACGTTTTTTGAGTTAGAGGAGCCTGGGCACAGCTCCTTGAGCAGAAAATGGAGGTGGTTCTCCCTGTCACCACCCTGAAGTCCCTGCTGTTGCTACGTGATGCATCTGCCACATGGTCACTGGAAAGAGAAGATGCAGGTCATCCAAGGGGTGAGGAAACTTCTGCCATCCTTCTTGTGACTGTGCCATAGGGAGAGAGGGGAGCGAATGAGCAGAGTTGTCAGGTGAAGCAGGATTGCTCCCGGTAACGGAGCAAGAGGCTGTACTCATCAGCAGCTTAAAGGTTTAATTTCTTGACCCTGTGCCTTGTCCATTTTGGAAGCTGATTCAGTCTCATTAAGCCTGAGGAGCAGATGTTTCAGATGACAACATATGGTGTGCAGAGACGATTTCTGATGCTTGGAAGGAGAGATTCCCAGAGGTTAGCACCAGAAGTGGTGCTAGGCAGGGGAGAAATAAACTCATGGTCCTGAGAAGACTTAACGACGGGGATGTCTTTTAGTCCTCAGAAAGCTGATTAAGGAGAGTGCTCAAGTCTTTTCTTATTAGCAAGTCCACTGCTTCGCAAGACTGAGATAAACTTTTGGTGTTTCAAGGGTCTGTCAGTGACTTCTGGTCTAACTCCTTCTTCACATACACATTTCCTTGCCTCCCTTCTCTCTGTACGTGAGGTCTCTTGCCTTTCTCCCATTCTTTCCTCCCAACTGCTTCGTCCAGACCTGAGAAGACAGCAAGGTCAGATCCCAAGGGTTCAGTCTCATCTGTGCTTTTGAAGGCCTTGGTATAGCCATTGTTCTCAAGTTATTCCCATTTGATAGTGTGCATGTAATTTTGGATCCAAAGGGTAGCTACTACGTTGGTTCACCGTAGTGTGGGAGGGAGCCGGTGGTGGCAAACCGGATCGCACACTATTGAAGCCCATGAGTAAGGGAGGAGAATCTTGCTCTCTCATCCCACAAGCATGAAGTATAATGAGGACAACTGACTTGAAATATGCTGATGTGCACGTTTAAAAGAGTACAGAAATTGCTATCCGGTTTTGCTGATTCACGTTTTCAGTTCAGAGCAAAGGTCAAAAGCTTTTATCTTTGTTCTTGCCCGTTTTGTTGTTCTGTTTCATGTACATGCCGTACTTCAGGGAAGGCTGCTATCTCAGCTACAGTACTGAACGCACTGACAGTTCTTCAGCTATTGTGGCATCTTAATGACAGGGAAATGCTGATTATAGTTTGGCGTGTGCTGAAATATTTTTTCACTCCACATCTTCAGAAATCTTAAGCTCATCACAGGATTCGTTTGTAATATCAGGAATATCAGACTGAGTTACAATTTGAGCAGATTAATTACTGACAATTTTATCTGTACCTTGTGACCTGTGGGATTTATTTAATTAGTATTGTAGAACTAGCAAAGACAGCGCAAGAGGACTAAAATTATTAATGTAGGCTTCCAGATCAGTGAATAACTTGGAGTTGGGCTGCTTCTTGTCTTCTGTGGACATAACAACGAGTGATATTTTATACAAGGGTCTTCTGTTTGAGTCTTAAATTATCCAGCCCTTTTCTGCCCTCCCAGTTGAAGAGGGCTGCTTTACAACCATTTTTCTACAGAGTTACTCAGTCTAGTTTTCAAAGTCCTGGGTGAGTCTGTTAAATCTGCAGCCTGTGGACTTCTGGGTGACTCTCTCCTGTTCCTTGGCTTCAGAGTTTGTCCCACACAACTATTGCCCTGTCTGGTATTTGCTTTTCCCTTGCTTTTTGATGGTTACATTGTCAAGTTGCCTGTAGTTAGTTCTTGCAGTGTTTTCTTATAAATCAGTCCACTTTCACTCTCCAGGTAGTCTTTTTCATCCCAGCATGTTCTCCAGTTTGAATTCACACTGTGTTGGGGACACTCATCACCTTGGCTGACGTCTGTCTTGCAGTGGTAGTTTTTAAAATTGAACTAGGACTTTTGTAAAATCTGGTGGTGTGTGGAGAGAAGCAACAACAAAAATGTGTATTTCTACAGCCATTTTGGGAGTCTGTGGAGCATTGTCTTTTAGGGAAGGTTAAAATACTCCACTCCCAGACATAGGTTTGGTAAGGGTGGTTTTTTTGTTTGGTGTTTTGTTTTGGTTGTTTGTTTTTTTTTTTTTTTTAACATGTATGTTTTTGTACCTAATAGTTGCAGAAGTCTATTAAGTGAAATATCTCTTGTTGTGTTTAAAAAAACCCAATCGTTCACTAGGAGCATCCCCAAGTGAAGACGTAAGATCTGCTGTACTGATATAACAGATATTTTACTGATCTTAGCCTGGAAATACCTGTGAATACAGAGTGGAGCACTGGGTCTTAATTTTAAAATTTGTACGCTCAGGCTGGAATTGGGCAGCTTTTAAAAACTATTGCAGCTGCCTTTAAGCTTGGACTGAAAGAAATATCCAAGACCCTGTATTTTCTTTTGCAAGCTCTCTGTGAGCGGCTTTGTAAACTGGAAGAAGAGGCGGTCATTAGCACCTTGTGAAAAGCCTCTGCAGGTTGAGCTTTTGCAAAATGAGACGTGAATACCAGGGCAGTGTTATCTGCCCTCTGAACTTAGAGTTGGTCAAGATTACTGAGAAGTCTTGGAGTATAGTAGTTGATGCTTGGCACCACATGATTACAAAAGGCTATTTTCTTAGTGGATTTTTTTTTTTTTATAATGTGCTTGTTTTGATGTAGGAGGTAGACGTTAGCAGTAAGATAGGAAGCCTTTTGTACCCCAGCCACTGGTGGTTCTTTGGGCTGCACTGTCAAGACTAAAAATCAACGTTTCAGAGCTGTAAGGTGCTTCTCTGCTGTCTGCTTTGTGCAGGAGTGTTGGGTGCTTGTGCCTTCCCTAAAGCCGGCAGCATAAATTTGTATGTTGACGATTTACAGACTAGCTACCCTAAACCCATCTTGAGGCCCCACTAGACCTCTTGCCTGGCTGCTTTAATCAGTGTCTGATATTTCTTCTGAGGTTGCATGTTTAGTTGTTTTGTATTCTGAAACAGAAATAGTATTAAAACAGATTCACGAGTCAAGATGAAAATTAAGGGTTTGGAATCAAGAGTTTATCAGTATGTTTGTGGCTTGCATTTGTTTTAGTCTGTTCTTAGCAGCAGAACACATTTTTAGTTGCTTTACAGCATACTTAGAACATTGCTTTTGGTGTGTTGGACAGTCTTTGGACTTGGATGATACAATCTCCTTTATGTAAAGGACCTTTTGATTGAAGGCTGAATTCCTGAATACTATTTTCTTGCTGTTCTCTCCAGGTATGTTACTCTCTTGCAAAGAAAACACTGATAGTTTACATGGCAAGGTAAAGTGTTACTTTTGCTACTCAAAATCTTTCCTGGGTTTTACTTTGTTGCTTCTGTGCCTTCCATACTATCCTTCCAGAAGTATCTTGTAACTTAGTTTTGGCCAGCTCCTTCCTGACCGGAAGGCCTAACACACAGATGAAACAATTTGTAGATTTGCAGTGCTCCATGTATGAAATCACAGATTACATTTGTTTGTATGTATATTCTGTTTATGGTCTCTGGTACCTTTCCTTCTTTCAGTAGAGATAACTTGTGACATTTAGGATGCTTTTACTAGAACAGGTGGGAGATGTCAGCACTTTGCTTGGATGTGTCTTTGAGGGCAAGTTTCCTTTGTGTCCTTAGCTTTTATTTTTGTGATTTACAAGCATTATTTACGCAAAATGAATCTGTTTGTCTTACTGCTGTAAATGATACCAGAATCACACAGTTGCTTTCCAGCGGATGGTATCGGCTACAGCAGAGTAGCTAAGGATGGACTCAGCTTAGAAAGCGAGCTGTGCTTGCCCTTTGATGTGGTCCAGCACTTTTCCTGCTGGATGTGGTCAACAAGGAAGAAGGCAGAGGTGCAGGGAATACTTGGGTTACAAGTTGTGGGTGACAGGCATAAGGGTGTTATCCACTGTGGCTGAGAAAGCAGAAAATGTTCGTGGGGTGAGAAGGATCAGGAGTTCTGACTTAATTCAGGCTTCAATACTGATTCAACTGTGGTGATATCAAAGAAATAGGATGGGATTTAATTTGGAGGTGATGGGGCTAGATTAAAGATAGGTGAATTTCTGCATGTATGTGTGTGAGAGGGAGATGCTGTCTAGGGAAAAAATTACCCTGAAAGCAAAGAGAGACCTTGGGCAGAGCTCCTTTTTGCCCCGAGACGAGCACGAGAAGCATCTGGAAGAGCTGACACTGTGTAAGTTAGTAAGCAAAAGGACTAGATGGAAGAAAAATTTGCAAAAGAACAAGGAATTAAAATAAGAAGCATGAGTAGTTTTGTCAGTGGTATCTGTAAGGTTGAAAAAAGTGAAGATGAAGTAGTGGTTTTGAGTGTTGGCCAGAGAAAAGGTCACTAGTGTGGGTGGGTTTGAGTGGGTTACAAGTAGCTGAAGCTACACTAGAATGTGCCTGCTGTGGAACTGGAGAGGAGAAGCTCCAGAGATTGTAAATGTTGTAAAGAGCGTGGTTAGTGAGTGCTGGGACGGAGGGAGTACAAGGTGCAAGTGGGGTCCCAGGCAGTGATATTTAAGATGAAAGAAACTAAGATCGTGCTGGTTTTCAAAGGGGAAAAAACCTATAGGGTAAAAAAAAATTGAAGGAAAAAGTGAAATCTGGCGATGAAAGTGTAGGGAAACCTGGAGCTGGGGTGGAGAAGTTAGGAGGAGAGTGCAGAAAAAACATCTCTGCAGAGAAGAGAGAAGGAGTTGAGAGCAAAGGTTAGTGTGCCCTTGAATATCTTCATCTTGTTCATTAGTGGTAGGTCTGAGGCATGCACAGGAAAAATCTTGCTCTTCTGTTTTTTTAAAAGATATTCCTGTATAGGAACCTACTTGCTCAAACTGCGCATACACGATCATTGCTGCTTGGTGCTGGTGAGAGCTCGCTAACAAAAGACCGATTGAAGAGTGCCTGCCAGGAGGGCACACACACTGAGAGCTGAGGGTGTGATTGTGCAAAAGTCCCGTGACTGGCAGTGGGATTGGAGCACATGCTTACATTTTAGGAGGTATTCACATGTTTGTCATGTGGCACAGTCATTCTTTTGTGGGTCGATTTAGCTTTCACCTAATACCATTTCAAAAAACGCAAGCTTCTCGGGGTGAGAAAAGAGCTGATAAGGGACTAGCTCCTACAGCTTACTGACTCCAGCAGCAAACCCTGCTGGTGGAAGTGCTTCACTTCAGATTACTGGTGTTGAAATTTGGTAAACTATTTTAATTGATAAGAATTCAATAAAAATAAAGCTCTAAACTTAAAACTGCAGCCCCGCTTCATGTTTCAGCAGTCCAAGGTTTTTTGGTAAGCGTTTCCTGCTCGTCATTGACACAGCTAGTAAGGTGAGCTTTCTGATTTTGACTTGGACCATAGGGTTCAGGTCTGCGTAAAGAGAAATTGTAGAGATGTTAATTAAACTACTATCTTAAACAAGAAAAATCCTTATTGAAAAACATGATACACACTATATTTTGGGGTGGTATACAGCAGTTGAGATGAGAGATAGCTTTGAGGGCATTCATCTCATTTTGAGGGGTTCCTTCTGTGTTTGACATTTGAATCAGCCCCAGAGATCAGCCTTTTGTTATCGTTTTGGATTGCTCAGTTCATAGTGTAAACAGATTAAAAATGGTTCAGGGAGAAACAGTTACAAGCTGTTGCTTGAATACTTCAGGCGGTCCTAGTAAAACAGAGGAGCAAAGCGCGTGTTCCTCCCTTGCTGCATCTAACACTGAAGCAAACTCGGAGGCTCGCATGTGTAGCTGCTCTGTAGATCAGTCTGGAAAGAAAATCCTGTCTATGCCAATCAGATTGCTCTTAATGTGCTTAGTCTCTGTGAAACTCAAAAGTAACTTCCACCTGTAATTTTGAAATTGCTTCAATAAAGCAATTTAGAATTATTTGATGGACCAGCAAAATAATATCCTTTACTGCTAGTGAATGAAATCTCTTTTCATCTCAGACACTGAATAAAAAAATAAAAGTCTGGCTCTGTAAGTTCATGTAGCTCTGTTAAGTTTTCTGAGGCCAGGATTTCACCCTTGAACTCCTCTTCAGGTTATGTTTTTATGGAAGAGCCCAACAGATTGCATGTGTTTGTGGTTTAAACAAAGGAAGGTCGCCCAGGCTGTGATTAAATGAGTGGCTCCATTTATTCAAATGTCAGTAACCTGCTCTATTCTGAAATAGTATGTTGGGGAGTAGCTAGAAACCTGTAGAACACTAAGCTATTAAAAAAAAAGTCAGTTATGTTTCCTAGCAAACATGAAATAGTGAAATTTTAGATTTGCGCTATTTTATTGTAACATCTGTTTGTTCACCCGGCGTGCATGATCATGTCACTGACAGTAAAGTGTAAGAATCTTCAATCTCGCGGTCGGTTTCTGTGACCATCTATTCTCATAATAACGCTTCCTGTCCTCATGCGTTTTTCTTTTTTTCCTTCGCTAGACTCTACAAACCCAGCCGTGTGGGAACTAAGTAAGAGGAACAGATCTTGTCCTGCAAATGGCGCTCTGTGCATTTGCATTGGCAAAAATAGAATCTGCAAATCATTATTGCTGTAGAGGCAGTAGTGGCCGTGGCTGCTGGGTGGGTGGGACGCACACTGATGCAGAGGTTGAGTAATACCTGTCCTTACACTTAAGACTTTTTGCTAGTGCAAACACTTACGGGCTGTGCAGGAGTTAATATACCCAAAATATAATTTTAGGCCTGATGCAATAGGAATGGATAGGAAATTTTAAAAAGTCTCCGACAGTACCCTTGATGTTATTCTGGAATACATTTCTTTCGGTGGCTCATGTCAACATTCAGGTTCTTGTGTGTATTACAATTGCTAGGAGGGCTGTGCTCCGAGACATATGACGTGTAGCACTTCTAGCAGGCCTTTGTGGAGAAGAAAAAAAAAAAAAAGACCATTTTGCCCATTTTTTTTTTTTTTTTTCCCCCTTGGTAAATGTGTGGGCACTTCTCTTAGTTAGTTAAATACCTTTCAGCTTGGGATGTCACATATGGTAGCTTCACAGTTACCTTCAGCTTGTGCAGATGTTATCCTCATGCACTGCAAATTGTTTGCGACTGTAGTAATAAGTCAAATTTAAGGAACAGAAATTACTACACTGGAAAGCAGGAATCTGAAATTACTATACTGAAAAGCATCTCGAGCTGACTGCATTTTATGAGCTGGTGTTCTTGTCCAACCTCTTGGCTTTGGGCTTGGAAAGCTGCGAAATTGGGACTGGGATCAATTTCAGCAAAACACAAGCTTCAATTTAAATTTTTGAGCCTTTGAATACTGTATTAACCTTTTAGATCTCATTTGTGGGTAAATTGTTATAGCTGTCTTGAGACTGATGAATGAATAGTGCCAGAAGTGCCTTAACTTTGCCATCAAGCCATCTGAACAGGACCTCAACTTTGAAGCAATGAAACAGAGGTTTATTGAATTTTACTCTCTTATAATTTTATTCTGTTTATCTTCCAGGTTGCATGCTAGCTGGTGTTGGTATTTCCGAAACAGACCTCCTTTGGGCTTTTTGTTTAAGCTCTATTTGTTAACCTTTAGTTATTATCTCTGTATGGTCTTGGTTTTGCAACTGTTTCCTGGTTCTGAATCAAGTAAGGTG
Source organism: Oceanodroma leucorhoa (assembly GCA_030449065.1). NCBI lineage: Eukaryota > Metazoa > Chordata > Aves > Procellariiformes > Oceanodroma > Oceanodroma leucorhoa. The sequence goes on along the minus strand of JASVER010000057.1, from coordinate 4,076,624 downwards.
AAAGAGGCTTATATGAGCCACATCTGAGCTGTACAATATTTAAATTTAGGTTTACACCATTTCAACCAATGTGGTGGCAGGAAACAAAGTGTTCATGTAGTAGTACAAGAAGAAAAATGGAGGCAAATTCTGCTCAGTTATTACTTTTCATACTGCGTTCTGATGGATTAGTGAGCTTTTTCATGCAATTTATATTGGATGTGATCACACAGTTTAAAGATCTTCACAAAAAAGGAGTAGCTGGGGTATACATATATAAATTGCTGCACGTGTGTATACTATATGTTGCATACAGTTTTTATTTTAACATAATTCTTGTTATTCAGAGGGTTTAGGTGATTATCATAATGCAAATCGCTCATGTTCTTGTCTCATCGCATCATTAATTACAGCACTTGTATTATTTTATTCTTTGGATTTTCAGGAAAAAAAAGACCTTTTTGTGTAGAAAGAAATAAATCCTTTGTTGCAGTCTAGATCTCTTAAACTATTTTCCTTTGGAAGTGATAAAATATGTATGACTAATTAAAATAAAGCGCCTTTCATCATCTCATAATCCCTGCCATTCAAATTTATTTAGAAATTCTTGTATAAATAAACGATGCCAGTGTGTAACCGGCCAAATATATTGGTATCTTTCAGTTTGAAGCACTGCCAACTGCAGATTATATGGCGTAAGACTTAAGGCAGTAAAGAAATAAAGGCAAATCCTTTCCTAGGGATCAAGATTGTAGGGACAAAGATAAATAACACTTCATATTATAGATTTGGAATTCTGTATTGGCAAAAAAAAAATAAATTACAACATGATGTAAATATCTGTGCATTTAATTCTCCCATAAAACAAAAATAACTGGAAGAATGTAGTTTAAGCTTTCTAAAATCATCTGAATATCCAAGACTGGAATGAATTTATTGAAGGTGGATAGGAGTGAGTGAAATTGGTGCTAAAATGACAATTTTGGTTTATCGCTTTTTAATGGTGATTATTATAATAGCTTGCATCAAGTTCTCTGGATGAATCACAGAGAAGTCTTTAAAGAACAGCACCTGTTCAAGACTAAACAGAGGAATTGTGTTTGTCAAGGCATGCCTTTACTCTTTCCCACAGTCCACAGTTTATACTGAAAAATCTCCTCTTGTGTTGCAGTTGCTTTGTTTCCCCGCCCAACCCAGAATATTCAGTGTAATTACCATTAATATACCACTCTTTCTGCTTATCTGAAATGCCACTTGCTTTTGGAGCTGGTGACTTTTAGCATCAGTAAGTTGTCATCATCACCATGACTGGAGTTAGACTTTGACCTGGACTGAAATCCAGCATTGCACACTTATAATATTATACCATCGTTGTTCAGTTTTGAAACCACAGGTGTTAATGGGCACTTTCCCACTTTACCAAGCCTCCTCTCTAAGGAGAAGTAAGGTGAAATGGTTCATTGTCGGCTGTGATCACAAATTTGATTGTTTCGGTTCTGAAAGACAGCGTTCAGTTTTCTTAAAGCCAAACAGTGCCTCTGACGGAAGGAAACGTCATTTACTCGCTTCCTCTACCAGGCGGTTTTCTCTTGAGGTTTCCCAGTAGCACAGTGATCAAACCTGCCATCCAGCTGGAGATGTGAAATAAGACAAGCTTCTAGGTCAGGGTGCTGTGGCTGCATGTGTAGCGTGTAATGGTTTAAAGGAGGGGAGGGGAAAAAAAAAGGCAACTCCTGGGTCCCCCTAAAATCCCACTGAGCTTTGGAAAACTGAATTGCCTCGCTCAGGTTTTAAAGCCCTAGTCTGAAAACAAAGCTCCATCATAATCTGTCTTTGGATCTGAAAGTGATTTATATTTCCATATAAATGCCCTTTCCAGACCCAGAGCCAGATACATTAGTTTACTCCCAAACTAAACTATCCTGTAAAGATTTTACAATAAAAATTTTCTTAATTCAAACATGCCGATTTTTCCTGGCTGAGCCTTTCTGGAAAAGGCACTGCCCATCTTATGTCTGAGAGCTGCTGTTGAGTGCCACAGTCTGCTCTTGTAAAGAACCACTATGCGAAAGCTTATCTCAGGCAAAAAGAGCCTGAAAATGTTTATTTTAATGCTTTATGTTTAGAATTTTAGAAATCTGTAGGTGGAGATTCCCATGTGAAAAACTTAAAGCCCTTCAAAACTGAAAAAGAGGTGTCTGTGTTCATTTGGTTTGCAGTACAAAATAGTATTCATATGATTTTTTTTTTTTAAATCTTTTTATGGAGTCAATGAATGGAGCCTCGTTAGAATGCTTAGTCAAGAATTAAGGAATTGCTTACAGATTTTCCCAGTAAGGATTAACATCTGACGTAGTTGTGTCGTTGCTTCAGCAACAATGGGATCCTTTATCTACGCTCACGTACTACGTGCATTTTATTTTTTCCTACAGACGGTGCTTTGTTTGTAAGGGCAGCCTAACTGGATCTGTGTGTATTAGCTCTGCTGAAGAATGTGGATATCTGACAGGTGTAAAATGTAGGGGAACACGCAAAGGTTAAGACAAATGTGTGATGAGAAGCTACTGTATATGGTGACAACTAATGTTGATGTGGTTAACTTTCATTTCATGAAAACTAAATACTCGTTTTTCACACTTCGTTGATGGGATGTAGACTCCAAAATTAGTTCAAATTTTCATAGACAATTGAATTTTCTATGTCATTTGTAGTGACTGTTAACTTCGGCAGCTTAAAGCCACTCAGACCTTTTGTTCTTCTGATACGTTAGGATTCAGTTTTATTAAATAATCATGCCCTTTGAACACCCCAACCTCTTTATTCATCTGATGGATCATCAGCATCCAAAACATTAGAGTTCTTAGCTGCTTTGGGGAGGTAAACTTGTGCGGTTAGTGTGCACACACATGAGACGTTTGCATTTGGCGGAGTCCTTCTGTACGTATGCAATACACAGCAGTGCACATTAGCGTGCGCTGGAGGTCAGCGGTCCGACTGCAGCAGAGCTGTATCCGTGCTGGTCCCATGAGACTGGAGGTTGGGGTCTTACAGGCTTGTGGAGCGCAGGCACACACAGTATTTCTCCTTGATTTTCCAGATGTAGGAGGAGAAGTTCTGAGCTGAGCTACGATGGATATTATTGTCTTAGCTTGCTTGTAGGGGTAGATATAAGGGGAGAATTCTTGCTCCCTATAGCCCCAGTAATTAGTGTGGGCATCAAGCACAGTTTGATGAAGAAGAGACACCAGGACACATTTTTGTAGACTTCTCTTTTGTAACGTGGACAGCAAATGCTGGGCACCCAGCTTCCTCATTTGGAGTGCTGAAAACTAGAATGGCAGTGACTGAAAACAGCCCTCGGTGGAAGACTGATTTTAATAAAAAACCTTTCCTTTTTAAAATCACCCTTTTATGCTAGTTGATGTGCAGTTTGGGTTATTGTAAGTGCAATTCCCAAAGGAGACAAGGCTCTCTGCAGTAAGAGTAAGCATCAGTGGTTTTGTATCTCCTCACTCTGCATCCTCTTGATAACTTTGAAACCAGTGGTTGTTATCAGTCAAATTTTATATAGGAGCAGGAGTCTCACAAAGTTCTTAATTTTTTGAAAGTACAAGGCAACTGGGTAGAGAGGAGTATATCCCATTAAAGTTGGCCTGTTGTTTGAACTTAACCCTTAATAAATTTTGCAGAGTTTACATCTTTCTGTCTATCTCTCACATCCTCACACACACTCTGAAAATTTGGCCTCATTAGCTGTTTGTAGATCAACACTACTTTCACTACTCTTTTCAGCCCCATGGGAAAAGGTGGTAGTGTTTCTTGAGGCATTTGTGGTTACCTTGTTAGGGGTCCCAGCAGCGGGAGTGTAACTTTTTCATCAAAACACCAAAGATAATTCCCTTTCCCTCTTATCTGCTGTCAGTTTGTGATTTGTTGCATTAAAAAAAATCCCTCTTGTTTGATTTTCAGAGACAGAAAAGATCCCTGTAATGCGTGGACAGTGGTTTATTGATGGCACATGGCAACCTCTGGAAGAGGAGGAAAGTAACCTAATAGAACAGGAGCACCTCAACCGCTTCAAAGGCCAGCAGCTGCAAGAGAGCTTTGATACCGAAGTATCAAAACCTGTTGATGGGAAGGAGGGTAAGATTGTTTAGATCACTGTTTTTATAGTATGTTCTCTGGACAGTTGGGGTCTGTTTTTCTTAAGAATGTGATCTGTGATGGTTTTCCATCCTACATAGTGGGGAACATCGTTATAGGCATCAGTTTGCTCTCCCATTTCTCAGTGCATCTTGCTGTTGTAGGATTTCCTGCTGCTGCACATTCGATGAACACTGTACAAATTATATTCATGGATAAACTTCTTGTTCCCATTCTGCTTTGTGTTTCATATCTTTTAATTGTGTTTGAAATCTCACTTCAAACTGAAATCTCTTGATGGGACAAGAAGAGTCGTGTCCAAATGCAAAGTGGCTATTAGCTTTCCAGCCAGCATTCCTAATTCTGCCCTAAAGGCACTATCAGTTTTACAGGACACATTTCATTTTCCATTCTAGTTCAGCCTGTGACTTTATTAGAGTAGTTTTCAGCGATAGTAAATCTTGAGCATTCATTCTGTTATGGAAGTCCTTAAATTCTAGTGACCAGGCTGAGGACATTCAGTTAGTATTCTTGCGAATCTCAGACAACTGCATTTAACGTTTTTAAGAATAGCCTTCTGAAATTACCCATCTATTATTTAATGTATGCAGTTGAATTGGTTGATCAGGGTAAGTGTAGCACAGAGAAAGTTCAGTATTTTTGGCTTTCACGCTTCACTTCTGTTTGTTGGTTGTCGCTTGATAAGCAATCTACAAACCAAGAGCTGCAAGTACAGAGGCCTCACAATACATTTTAGTAGGGTTTTGGTTGTGTTATTCTGTATAAAGCAACTTTATTTTTAAACTCTTTAAACTACAACTGTGTACAAAACAGCTACAGAATGTAGGAGTGGCTGTGTTTTGGCCATGAGCATGGAGGAGTTCTTATGTGTGAACTACATGACCACACAAGTAAAAGCTTGTTAATAAGTTAGAAGCAAGGCAGGATTCAGGGTTCTTCTGTGATTACTGTAAGGAAAACCAGAATAGCATTTGTTGACTTGGAGAGATTTTTCAACGGTGCAGAATGTAGTTAAGTTTCTAACTCCCCTCAAGGCTAGTGAGGACTCTGTAAATATTTTTTTTCTGTTTATACCGCTTTAAAAGATCTTTTCCTCTGGCCAAGCCTGCAGTACGGCCTTCTGCTTTAACAGCTCTGTCAGGTAGGTGCATAAAATGGTGTGACCCCTGAGCCATAGCACTGTGCCAGTACAACCGCCCTTTTGAAAGGCACTTTTACCTGTATTCCTGTGTGCTTGTACTGATTTATTGTTCCAGTGTACTGGTACAAAGACTCAGCTTTGTTAATACAGCCGCACCCCCACTGAGAGTGCAGTGCTGTTTGTGGTAGGGTGGTATGCTTTTACTCGGAAAGCACATCTTTATGGCTGCTGAGTGCTTCCAGCCTTTGGTAGCTTAACTCCTGATGGAAGGAAGGAAGAATGGCTTCAGTTGTACTTGGATTCTCCTTATCGATTAAGGAAGGGAGTCCTTTTTTTTTTTTTTTTCCCCAAAAAATTCTGGTCTGTGGAGCAGAAATTTTCAGATTTAAGACTGGGGAGAGTGGTGAGAAAGATGCCATGCCTAATATTTACAAAACATAAAAGATCAGAAAAAGAAAATCCAAATTCAGATACCAATGCCTTTTCTAAAACTGAAGTTAAAAAAAAATAGCTATGTATGCAGTCACTTCAAAATGGAGTACGTGTAAAGTCACCAATAACTTTCAATAGATTTTTTTTTTTTGGTAGTAATAGGAGAGTTGCAGGAAAATTGTAGCTAACAGTAAGTGTGAAAAGTGGTTTTGTCATTATAATATGCTTCTCAATACATGTCTGATCAGCTGGCATCCATGATTGCCATCTGCACATGGCACTGGGAGAAGCTTTACAACTTGCATTATCGCTGATGAAGTAAACATAATTAGTTGGAGAAGTGCTGAATTCAGTTTATAAATTTCTTAAATGCTAAGTTTGATGCTACAATTTTTTGTAATTGCTTCCCGTATGAAACATTTTGGTCCCATCAAGGTTTACAGGTAGCTGTTATTTAGGACTAGTGAAAGTTAAAATAGATCTGTAAATATCATTGAGAGGTGAAGTGACTCTTCGCAATGCTATGATAAAGCATTGTAAATGATGAAAAACTAGCAATCTCGTCTAATTTCTCAGCAAAATTAAGACGATCTGCTGGAACAGTCTCTTAGTACTTAGACATAATTACTTTTTTATATGAAAATGCCAGTTTGCATCATAAATAACGAAAAACAAGCTTGCCAACAAGCATCTTGTTGATACGCAGTAGACAAACCTGTCAGCCCTTGATTTGACCCCAGCCGTGCTCTAAACAGTGGCAGTAGGCTGAAAAGTTAGGAGCAGGTTCCACTTTGCTGCTCCTGTTCTGGGTAATTTTTGCTTATTCAGCCTGCTAACTCGGGGCAACATATGATAACCTAGAACTTAGCATCCAAGACTTAGCTGACAATTTATTTGCAATTTAATCATATTTATTTATTTATTTTATTGTCCTCTGAAATCTTTTCGTGAAGAAAATTACTAGTAGAATTGCTAGCAAGTCTGCCAGGTGTTTAGCACCCTCAGCTTTTTTGCGCAGCCTGCCCAGTGCATGGCTGGCAATGGAATCACCCTCTTTAAGGACAGGGCGAGCGGTGCTGCTTCCGTCTGCGCATGGAGTCATCCGTACAGATGAGTTCGTCTCTGCAAAACCTGCCAGTGAGCACTATGTACATTACCTGTGAAGGGTAGCTGCTCAGCATGCAGTTTCCCTCTTCTTTCCTTATATCTTTAGTTTTGGGATACACGTTAGGAGAGTACACTTACATCTAGAAAAACGATTTCCCACTCCAGTGATTTGATTTATTAGTTCTGCTTCTGGATTGTAGCACGTTAACAAGGAAATAACTAAGCTTTATCCCGGGGTTTTGTTGACGATAGGTGGTCAGTTAATACATGCTCCATTATTAAAATGTTAATCCAAGCAAACCTTCCTCCAAAAGTGCAAAATGTTTCAGAATAGGGATCTCCAACCTGCGTCCTATAAGTAACATAACGCCCATGCTACCTTCCAGTGTTGTTTGGGACCGCAGGAAGCTGTATATGCTGAAGGTAACAGAACAGCATATGTTTAGGTGAATGATTTCTCAAGTTCTGTTTTCCGTGGGGCAGCCTGGAGACCACTGCTTCTGTGGGAGATCCCTCTGAGCAAACTGCCTGTAGTGGCATTTTGATTTTCACCCTTGAAAGTATTTAGTTTCATGCCTTGCAAAATGAACTGCGTTTATGCTGCCTAATGACCCTGACTCCCCTTGGTTTCTGATCCTCTTCAGTGGTCTGCTGAGCTGTTGGTCTCAGCAGTGGCATGACTTTCTCAGGTAAATTATTTGTCATGGCAGAATGCAGACGTGAGACACTTTAGTTCTTAGGACTGTCCAAGCAGGTCAGTGTGACCTTTAGTTTTACAATACCCAGTTGACCTGGATTTGTCTCCAAGAAGGTTATGTCCTTGTAGGAGTTCATAGATGTGATTCCCAGTACCAGAGGTCTATCTGCTGCTTGTAGAAATTAGTCATATTTCTGAGATTTCAGGAGGGATGTTTGGTTCTGAATGTGTTGGTATCTGTGACACTTGTAAAAGGCCAGCTACCCTGACGGGCCATCTCTGAAGTGCAGCATCCACAGGAGGTGTCGACATGTGACGGCCGGCTCCCCAGACCACTGCGGACCAGACTGTGTGCATGGCGGGGAGGGATGCTGCAGGCACGAGCCTCTCTCTTCACCCACCCTGCAGGGAGCTCTGCCTCCCGGGGTGCCTAAAGCCAGGCCAGACGAGTGCTGCTGGGGTCCCGGTGCACGCAAATCCTGCCAGGGCATCACCCAGCTCCTCCATGGCTTGACCGCGCTCTGTTTCACATCTCGTCACCCCGGAGTCTGCTTTGATCCTGGCCAAATTCCACATACATTTTTCAGTTTAAATAGTTCATTTTATTGTTGATAGGTACAGGAAAGGATGTTGCTATTCTGTCTTTTAAGACAGAGTAACCGATATGGCTGCAGAAGGAAAACACACTTAGGATGAGGAATTAGGGGTTTGGCTGCATTTTGACAGCTTTATTGTGAAACTGAATGTCTGCATCCTGAATTTGAGTTCATGCAAATCACGAATTTGCACAAATGCAAATCTGCATAGCTGTAGGTTCAGGAAGGCATCTTCTGTCTTGTCATTACATAAAGTAATTTTACATATTTTTTTTTGAGCAAAATGAGAGTCATCACATTGTCATTTTATGGTTGTATTGAGGAGTAGACCTTGACGTTTGCCACACAAGTCTTTGCTAAAAACAATTGAGTCTGAAGACACCTTAAACCCCTAAACGAGACGCTGCACTGCTGTAGCAGTATATGTGGGCTTCCAGGACTGATTTGTTGTTCTGCCACTCTGTTGGCAGGTAGACAATGCTGGAGTTTTTTTGGGGCCCTCAAATTCATTTGTCCAGTACTTGTTTTTTTTTCATCCAGGTAAACTAGGCTTTTTTGTATATTGGCTTTGCTTGTCCTTCTTATAGAAGATTCATTCTTCAAACTTAACGTATGTAAATTAATATCAACACAAGGTGTAAGGTGGCATTTTGATCTAAATTCTTATGTTCAAAATTTTAAATTATACAAACTTCAACCCTTAAAATATGGAATTATCTGTGTTGTTTATTTGACCACACTGAGAATGGTTATAACTCTGCCTTTGTGCAGAAATACTGACCTTCCTTGTACTGCATATACCCAGTGATTACACTTAAATATATTCCTACTGTAAAATAATTCTATAAATATTTCTGAGAAAGACCTAGGTTTTAACACTGGTTCTTTGAAGCAGTATTCCAGCTGAAACCATTTTGAAAGGAATACAAAAAGGGTATCATAATACCTTTTTAGCAGTCAATAAGCTTAAAAAGTGCAGAATAAGGTAAGATTTAGAAACTGCTTTTTGTGCATACTTCGACAGACAGTGAGTTCAGGACCTATCTAAAGTAGTCTATCAAAGGAGCAGCGTTCTCAAGTGATCTCAGTGATACGAAGGCCATTGCAAGATAAAACAAGACCATGAACTCAGATCATAGCAGGTTCTTAAGGGTTCTCAGACTGGACATTTTGCTAACAGTACTTAACCATAATAAAGGCAGTGATGTTCAGACCAAGAGCTTCTTGATGGAGGGTCAGTGTCGCTACTTCAGTGTTGATTTTTCTCTCTTGCTCTGGGGCCAAAGCCCACGTATCCCTTGCTGTGAGTTCCTTGAGCACAGAGGAGCAGTTAGCGGGCAAGTGCCCGCCGCTTCAGGTGCAGGGAAGTGGTCAAGGATGGACGAGCAGCTTTTGTCCCACAGTCCGACTTTCAGCTGGAGGTTCAATCTGCGGGACCCACAGCTGCCTGGTGCATGGTAAAACTGCCATCTCTTGCCTTCTGTGTAGCGGCGATGGTGCCAAACAGCAAGTGCTCAGCACGCTCCTGGGGAGGTAGCGGCGGGTGATACTTCTGTCGTGGTTTAAGCCCAGCCGGCAACTAAGCACCACGCAGCCGCTCGCTCACTCTCCCCCAGGTGGGACGAGGGAGAGAATCGGAAGGGTAAAAGTGAGAAAACTCGTGGGTTGAGATAAAGACAGTTTAATAGAACAGAAAAGAAAAGGAATAATAATAATAACAATGGTAATAATATATTAATAATACAATATATAAAATGAGTGATGCACAATGCAATTGCTCACCACCCGCCRAGACAATAGCCAAAGCGATCGCCCTTTCYGGGACCCCTTCCCCCCTCATTCATATACTGGGCATGACGTCACATGGTATGGAATACCCCGTTGGCCAGCTGGGCTGGCTGTCCCGGCTCTGCTCCCTCCCAGCCTCTTGTGCGCTTGGTAGAGCATGGGACGATGAGRAGTCCTTGAAAAGTAGATTACCTAGCAACAACTAACAACATCAGTTATCAACATTCTTCTTACACTAAATCCAAAACATAGCACTAGGAAGAAATTTAACTCTATCCTAGCCAAAACCAGGACAACTTCCCACTGCTCTAGGCTAGTGTGAGGGCTAATTCTTATTCTTCTGCATGAGGCTACGGAGCAGTGGTTCAAAGGGTACATCGTAAACTGGTCCCCAGTGTAAATAATATCCTCTAACAGCTTTAAGGTTTTCTATCTCTGCTTTAAGAATACTTGGTTAGCTGTTACTATCATAGATACAGTTCAGTACCTATCATCTGTTGCTCCATCATCTTTTTTAGGTGTATTCATTTAATTAGGGTGAAGCTGAAACCTTAATATATGTGATAGTAAGGTAGGGATAGACAGAGTTTACTGTATTTGCACAGAGATATGCTCAAAATTCAGCTGGAAATCGCCTGAGCAACCTGATCCAAATTTGAAATTGGATCCAACTTAAAAGTTGATCCTGCTCTGTGTGAGGGATTGCAGCAGACATACACCAGCTGTCCCCTCAACAGAAATTATTCTGTGATCAAGTCTATGATTCTGTGATAGATGATAAAAAAAGGTAGAAAAAAATCCAGCGAGTCAGAATCAGAAGGAATTTTTGAAATGCGTTGATTTTGAAACTGCGTAAGTTTGTTCGTTTTTCTTAGGGATTTTCAGCGTGTGGTTAGATGCCACAAAAACTATAAAAGTTGCATTTGGAATAGTTGATTTGTTTTGCCTTAGATTTCAAATAAAATTGTTCATAAAATATTTATATTAACAATGAATTTTTGTCACAGCTGGCTAAGTTAACCTTTAGATGGGAAGGTCATATTCATAGAATCAGAGTCGTGCAGATCAGAAGGGATCTCTGGAGATGATCTAGTCCGACCTCCCTGCTCAAAGCTGCGGAGTCAACGAGAGCAGGTTGCTCGGGATGTTTCCAGTGGGGTTTTGAATATCTCCAACGATGGAGACTTCACGACCTCTCTGGGCAATCTGTACCACTGTTTTATCAACCTCACCGTAAAAAAAAGATATTTTTTTTTTCTTATACTTGACTTTTATTTTTCCTGAGGAGGTTCTTCTTGAGTTGCCATAGCCAGTAAACCATTCTGTAGACTAAATTATTCCATCAAGTTCCAAGTGCGGTAGCTCTGAGCCTAATTTTCCTCTCCTCTAGAAAAGTGACATGCAACAGTTATATATCACTTGCATCTGTATTAAGGCATCTGCTGACAGAGGTGTTAGCTGAGGGTGTGAAGAGGTGTGATCCTGGACCAGCAGTCGAAGCCCTTGACACAGGCATGGAATATCACTCTCTTGTACTGGCATAAGTTACTGGATTACAGAGTATTAACTATTCCTGCTCTTTGTAAGGGAAGATGTCATTCAGTTGCATTTCTCCCCGCTCTCCAGCGGGCTAACTGATTTCAGGTATTGCAGCTTAATGACTTTGTGGATTCAGAAGCCAGACTGGAGCCTCTTGATTTCTCACTGCATGTAAACACACTCTCTTGACTATATCAGGTTTTTGAGGCTACAACAGTTTGAAATTAAGACCATTTGTATGAGTGAGGGCCCACACAGCAGTAACACAGAAGACGTAGATTTGTAGGACTTCACTTTCAGCCTTGCTCAGGAACCCCCAAAGAAGCGTAGAAGGTGTCCGTCACAACCGAGTTAACAGCGAATACAGGTCTCCTGTTGTGTGAGTGCCAAGAGCAGCTTCTTCCTCCTCACATAACTTTACCTGCTCCTTAGCAGCAGCTTTCACTTACCTTAAAGTATTTCTTCCATAATCACACAGCACCAACATCTAAGTCCCCAAAAAAGAATCTTTTGGACTGCTGTGCAATATTTCAATATTCTCACGAGGAGTGAAATAACACAACTGAAAGTCTAACAGAAGTTATGGCCTTGCCTTACCATCAAGGGGAAGCTCAGAGGCAAAGCGTGCATGCGGTTGCATTTCACCGTGGAAGGCAACTTCTTGAGGACTTACAGAACAGGGTAACAGTAGGATGTTTTGGCTAATCTAACTTCTAGTGATCCTCTTACACTCTTTGGGGAAAACAATAGAGCTGTGCTTAAAACTGAGTTGTTGTTTTTTTTTTCTCAAATGTTTAGTGTATACTTCAGAAGGGTTGCTGTGTTCTACCCTATACAAATAGGGCGTTTATGCTTTTGCACGTGTAAATGCAGAGGCACTCTGGTTACGCTGTGTTCCAGCTGTCCTTTACTAAGCCTTTAGCTTTGTTGTGATGTCATAACTGTTTATGAAGAGTGAAGAAATTGAATTTGGCTAATTTGACCTGACACTTTTGCTACAAGAACAGTGTTTTAAGTGTATATACTTTTCCAGAAAATGTGCCAACTTTTTTTTTCTAAAAATGGTAATACTAATGAAAAAAATGACACCCCTTTTAAAAATTTTACTTTGAAGCTCAGTGTTTTTACTTTTAGTTCTCTACTACTTCGCTCCCTTGTCCCTCCCATCTTTGTTCAAATGGAGAGGATATAAGGAGAATTCAGATGCTGCATGTCTTAAGCGAAAGCGTTCCCAAGGTACAGTAACTGTAGATTTCTTTTTTGTAGTACTCATGGCTTAGGAAGCTTTAAATTCTAGTTTGCTTATATTAGTTAAATTTGTTAGATTTACATGCTTCAATTTCTTGAGCTGTATTCATGCCATTTCCTTCAAAATGGAAGGAAAAAGCATCACAGACCTTAAAAGAAAAGTAGAAGTGTTGTGAATCTTAGAGAAAAGTAGATGCTAACAGTATCATGCAGTAATCCTTATTATAATTGTTTGTAAACTGTAAACGTTTGTTTCTTACACTCTTTATATGTGGTTTGGCTTTTTCAATAAACTAAAAACAACTTTTTTAGAATCACAGCAGACTTGGTATAAGATAAATTATGTCAGAGAAGGAATTTTTTTTGCCACTTTTTTGTATAATGCGTGCATCTTTGATTTCATGTTGTAAAATATTTTTACTGCAGCTTTTGTGTGAGTACTGGAATGAAATGAGACTTTGGCCATACAATAGAAAAAGGGGGAGCTGTATAGAATACTGATAAAGGCTGCTGTGTTGCAGAAAACAACTTTGAACTTTGCAGCAGCTGATACTATGCAAGTTTGTTTCAGAAAGTGGGAGTAGGTCTTACAGGAGCCATTAATGATTGCAGAAGGCTCAAAACTACTTGTCACTGGTCTTTCTCTACCACCGTTAAAACCAGTAGTAATTAAACTTTTACTGACTTCAGTGACTGTAGAACTAGACTTCTAAAAACTGCACCCTCGATTTAAAATGTAAATGCTCATGGTAGGTTTAGAGTTACTCTTGTCATACCATATATTCTTTTAGCTCCTGGGGATATTGTAAAGTATGAGAATTTATTTTGACATGCATAAATGTTTGCCTTTTGAATTCCTTTAATTATATTTTTCTATAATTGGGTCCAAATGAAAATGCCTGAAATCAAAATGTTTAATAGTAAACTTTTTCCTGCCTCTTCTTACACATGGAACTCAAGCCTGTTAAAGGTGAATAAGTGTAACTACTGTCCTGAGCAGTAAGAAAGGAATTATGCCTTTTATTTTGTGATTGTATTTTTGAAATTATTTTGTACATATTGTTTCTCCAAATCATGTTCAGTTGTGGGAATGAATGTGCTTGAATTAAAAAATTAAAGTAAGTGCTTATATAACAAATTGTGATATTGATGAATTGAGAGGTGGCGAAGTGCAATATAAAAATGACAGCAATGTGAAACAGCCCAATTTAATTAAGAGGCAATAGCCTTTTTAATGGCTTTGCATTTGTTTTTTAAATAAATAAAAAAAGGCTTTAAAATCTGCAGCTGTACCTCAGGTTTACATACCAGCACTTCAGAGTTGTTTAAGAAAGAACAATAGTGAACAAATTATACTCTCAGCTGTGTGTATGATGTGGCAGGGTTCTGTGCAGAAACTAATGCTTACTGATTTATTTTAAAATCCCTGAAAAAAAGAAGGCAGAAAAGGTTTTCAGACATATTTATCCCTTCTCTGGTCTTTAGCCCTGACTGGAATGACAATGCCTTTGTGGAGGTGATGGAGATAATATCAGCTCTTAGCACTTCAAAGATGCTTTCCTCTAGATTGATTTTGACTTGAGCGTAGTCAAACTCTGGTCGAAGAGAATCACCCCATGCTTTGGTCTTGGCAGGTGGATGAAAGTAGCAAGTAAAAAAGCAGGTGCTTACCTTAAAAGGTATTTAATTTTAAACTGTTGGCCCCGTGAAATGCCATGTTCAAGTGCCTGTCTGTGCACTTGCTCCTGGAGGTGTTCAGCTCCTCAAGCACTTGAGCTGGGACAATGTTTGCACTAGCAGTGCACATGCAGTGTGCACATCCCCAGCTTCTCCACGGGTTTTGTGCTCTAAGCATAAAAAATAGTGCAGGCTTTCTGCTCCTCAGTTATTCTCCAGTTGTTTTGACTCAAGGTGAGTTTCTGCAGTCTCACTGAGATCAGGTTCTTCAAGGCTTTAGGAATATGTAGTCTATATTTTATGTTTACCTCTTCATTTTTCATATTTAAACTTTTTAGAGGGGTTTTTCCCTCTGTGTTCATCTATCTTGGTGAAACTGGAGGTTTGTGTGATAGTAACCACTGATTTCTTCAGCTGAAAGAAGTCCTTTCTTGATCCCTCTCACTTCCCCCTATGCTTCTGTCCTTGTTTTTGCATGGCTTGCCTCGCTACTGTCTACGGTCAGGCTGTCTTCCATCTACAGTGGGGTTGTGCCTTCCACGTACTCACACTCTAGGTGTCTGTCGTGGTTGGTATTCCTGAAAAATATTTCATTTCTAGTTTCTGGCTACAAAGGAAACCAAAACTTGGTCTCATTTCTATGGGCTTGGCCATTAATCCCAAACTAGAAAACTAAGCGGTGTGCAGAATACTTAGGGTTTTCTGTAACTGGGGAAGATGCACCTACGGAGAGGCCTACTAAGAAAGCTGTGCATGTTGTCAGTGTCAGAGAAGTAGCTCATGTGAAAACAAATCTACAAGAAGTCTGATCCACAGGGAGATTCCTGTCCCATGGTTTTACGGGAGACCCTTCATCTTCTGTGCCTGCCATTCAGAGACGCCGTAGCAGCAGTCAGATCTCAGTGAAGCTCAGCAACATCCTGATGCCCTGGAGAGAATCCGCAAATGTAGAAAGCGGGCTCTTGAAGGACCCAGAAGGCAGAGGAGTGAACACGAAGAGCATTCCCCTATGCCATACCCACTGCCTCACCTGAAATCTGCGACTTGGCTTCCTCAGCCACGCTATGACACGCCTTGGTGACTTCCTGACACTCTGAGACATCTCTCGGTATGAACAGCTCCTGAGTTGTCAGTTTGACCACCTCTGCAGCATGCAAGAGGTTTATAGAACAGTCACCGTTTGTTCTGAAAAGAGAATGTAAATCATGTTATCTCATCATCTTCACGAAAACATAACTTTCTTTTCCTTGTGTTCAGTTTCAAAACAGCGATGGCAGCCCTTGTTATCCCATACCTGGAAAGCACAGTTTGCATATTTTGATTTTTTTTTAGGATACTTATTTTCAGACTGCTATCAAATCCTCTCCAAAGACACTTTTTTTGTTCCCTGCTTCCTATTAACACTGCCTGGGACCGTCAGCAGCGGAAGCTCCTTTTGGTTGGGCTCTTGAGAGTCTTGAGAATCTCTTCACAGTCCTCGGTCTTGGCCCTCATGAAGAGGTACCTTATTGCAGGTTGTTTTTTTTTTTTACCTAAAGGGTATCTCCTGTGCATAATGACAGAGAACCACTGTCTCTGGCTAGATATGCATGCACACATGGCTTCTGGATCATTTATCCCTGTGACTGACCTCAGCTAGGCAGCTCTTCTCTCAGTTAGGTTTCTGCCAGGCAGATCTGCAAGGGTGTACCATTTCTCCCTCCCCAGACATTGTCATCACTGGGACAGATGCTTATGTATGGATTGAGAGCGCATAACCATAGTCATCAAGTGGGGTGTCACTCCTATTTTGAAGGGGTATTCTTGCACACCGAGAGGGTCTGGAGCTCAGGGTGACAGATTTTCCCTTATGAGGGGATTTTTGTTCCACTGGTGGACATCACATTCAGGGTCTGAATGAACAGACATCCCAATGTTTGTATAAATTAGAAAAGGGGAGACAAAATCTCACCCCACCTCAATAAGAGGGTGGGTTGGTCTGTGGAACGGGTCCGTTGATCCTCAGGCAGACTTTAAACAGCGCATCCCGTGGGATTTTAAAACAGAGGGACAAGGTAGAGCACCCAGCGTAGTTTGTTTTGACCCAGGTGACTCTTGCTAACTTTTAAAGGAATGTGTCTGCTCCTGGTTGGTAAGATAGACACCCTGGAAGTGTTATCCAGACTTCTGCAAAATACTGCACTGGAGTGCATGGTGCCTTTGAAGTGTCCCGCAGCCACTGTTTTTCAGTGTTTGAGTCTCTCTACTCCTGGTTTGGGCTTTGCTCTGGAGTGTGCACATGGACAGGCACTCAAAAGCAAAGCAGTGAATGTGTTGGTAAACAAAATTTACTGAGAGATGCAAAATAAAATGTAAATATATAAATTAAAATTGCAAAATTAATCATCTTACTGGCAAATTGGTAGATTCTCTGAAAAGCGTTGTCCATATGCATGTTCTGGATCCTGCCGCTTCCCTAAAAACGCCTGATATTTTGTGGTTGCTGAGAAGCAAGAACAAACAAACACTTTTCTTTTTAATTTTTATTCTGGGTGCTGGGTAGAAGGGAAGTGTATAGTTCAAGTGCTTTAAAAAATATATCAGAATATATATCCTGAATGCAATGTGTATGTTAACAACATATCTCAGAGAGGTAAGTTACTCTATTGTCAAGAGACAAGGAAGTAGGGTCCTACTGAAGGTTACTGGTAGTTTCATGTGGTGCTTAAATTAACAGTAGACCAAAATTTTCAGGTTCCCTTTTGAAGGTCTTACTAAATATGCAGAGAAATAGTGTTGGGTATTTCATTTGCAGTTCCTCAGTGCATGCATGTCTTGTAGTTGATTTTGGTGTGTCCTTCAACATACGTGTTTCTGAAGAACACCATGAGAATAAAATTTAGGAATTTGTTCCTCCCAAGTGAGAATAATTCATGCAGCATGGGGAAAACCTACCTCTTTCTGTATATTTTTTTCCAATAGGAGGCTGGCCTTGATTCCAGAAAGAGTTTGAGGATTGTTCCTTCCCAAACTCTATTCTTCCAGTGGTAATAAGTGACTCAGCCATGGACCTCTCTGTCTCTTTCTCTGCATGCTTTGGACCTTGAGCACCACGCTCTCCAAAGAGAGAGCTTCCAGCCCTCCTCTGTCAGCTTTCCCAGGAACATACTCTGAGAGGGATTTTACAGAATGCAGGTGGAACAGCTCTTAAAGACCTGCTAGACAGTGCATAAAAAGTCTACATGGGTCATGGATCTGAGGATGGAGGAGATTACAGACACATCTGCAAGGAGGTCCCTTGCCTTTGCCACTAGACTACATGGTTGTCTCAGGACATCACAGTCTGTGTTGCATTGTCTCCAAGTCTGAAAGAGGAAGTTTTGCCCTCCTTCTCCAATTCTAAATTGAGATTTCTGGACATGGACTCATCTCTGTGCCTGCAGGGATGTTTACGAAAAATCAGTTTGCATGTTCACTGAGTTCTCACTAGATTGCTTCTTGCTCAGGCCAGTCGTTAGTCTAAGCTGAGATGTCTGCTCTTCAAAGTCAGGTTTACTTCCTTTCCTGTTCTTGCTCTGTCAGTGTAAAACAGCAATATAGTTCTAGTTATTTTTTGTGAATCAGTTGTTTACTATAACAGAAGGGGTAATCCTTTTCTAATCGCCTTGTTTCTTACAGACTTCATTTAATTTTTCATCAGACTATGTTAGGTCTATCTGCCTTGGCAAAAAACCAAAAAAATACTAAAGGAGAGAGGTCACAGCATCTAGCTTAACGTGGCCGGTTTGTGCTGTAGCAGAGTTAAAATACGAAATTGTGATGGCTCAGGCTTTCTCAGAATGTTTTTAGAAGAGTATAAAAAATTCATTTGAGTGGCTTCAAGTAGGGAACAGGTTAGAGCTCCGCTTGTTACGGAAAAAAAAACAAACCCAGAACAATCCCTCTGGGTGTTTTCCATAACTTTGGACTTTTTAGCAAGACCAGTGACAGTTAAATAACACTTTTTTTCGTCACAGGGCTATTGCTGTTGTCAGCTCTCCAAATGTTGTGTATCCCACGTTAGAGGAGACCTAAGCAGCGGATTTCCAAACTTAGGTGAAATCCCAATTACTAGTAATACAGCTGTGGTACTGCTTTGCTCAAGCAAGCTCTAAGCCTTAGGTGAGAGATTCTGACTTGCATTATAACGTGCCTGCTGTGCTTAATCCCGACAAGCAGGCAGTGTGTCATGAGGTTGGTCCCAGAGCTCAATCAGTTCCAAATCTGGAAAACACAATAACTGCACAAAAAACACTCGAGCTCTTCGCGGCTTTTGAAAGAGCTAGATTCTGTTCTGTGCCAGAAATTACTCATTCAGAGGCTTTCTCATTGAACTGCGTTTCCAGCTCCTAGATATTTCTGAAAGGATAGAAATGCAATGGAGCCTTCTAGTAATGGAGCCTTGAAAGCCTCTGTGTTTCTGCAGCGTACAGTCAAAACCAGGGATCTCATTGTACGGACACAGGAGAGAGAAGATAGGAGTGAAATTGCTCTTTTTCTGGTGATGAGAGTGCATGGGGCAGCCACCTGGTCATCACACCAACCTGCAATATTTCAGGATGCATTGCCCTGCCCACCCTGGTTTTTGTTTTCAGCTAAGGGAATATTTGGAAACCTACCATCCCAAACTGAGGGTGGGAGGAAAATGATGTGAAATGTCCTCAAAGGTGGTCTCTGAACTGCTGCTTGTCCTGGTCAGATTAATCCTAAATGTAAAAAACTTTTCAAGGTAAGAAGTAATACGGATTTAGGTATAATGGAGCTCTAGATTTTAACCGATGTGTAAATGACTCTTCTCTCTCTGTGTTTGAAGAGGCTTTTTTTTCCTCTTACCCATCTAAATTAAATGTTGTTCCTTTTTGCTGCAGTTATTCATAGTCTAAAGTTGAGTCGCAACCATGTGGACTGGCACAGTGTGGATGAAGTGTATCTTTACAGTGATGCAACAACATCTAAAATTGCAAGAACTGTTACACAAAAGTTGGGGTTTTCCAAAGGTAATATTTCTCAGAGTTTGTAAAGAATATTGTAAATACCAGTATTTTAAGTTTGTTACTTTAACACTAGAAGGAGATTTCAAGTTTGAAGTTTTAATATGTGACTAGCCCACTTTGGCCATTGCAGTTTTTACAGAAGAGTGTATTGGGCTCCTTAGGTTGTTGTACATAATTATAACTAGATGTGAATAGGCTAAGACTTATTTTTATTACATATTTTATTATTATTTTGGATGCAGCAGTTAGCATTACATAGTAAGTATATGAAAACATTACAGTGGCAGAGTCCAGCAGCTACGATACAAGAATTACAGTTCCCTTTGCAACCTTAACTTCACCGCTGGGTACTTGCATACTGTGATGCATTCCTTAAATACATGATCATACCTTCCCCTCTCGCCAGCTCTTGCTTTTTTTCAGTTCATTAAACAGACATATGAACTGAGAGGAGGGGTGAGGCATTTAGGCAGAAGTTGTTTCCAGTAGGAATCCAGGCTCATTTATGCTCAAAACTACCAGTTCTAAAGCCAGCCAGGCTGAGATGGTTGGAAGAGGGGATGGTCTCTCTCAAGCAAAAGGCAGATTATTGCCAACCTAGAAAATTAGAACTTGTCTTCTCTGTTGTGGTGTTCCTGTGCACTGCTGGACAACTACAAAAACAAGATCATACGCATCTGTTTTGTTCCTTGGTTTCTGAAGAGACAAGATCAGGTAACAGGTTTGGCTTTAATCTCCATGCCTCTGTTCTGTAATTAATGCCCTCTTACCCCACAGGGCTCTTGGGCGGATACTTAATTAATGTTTGCCAAGAATTAATATAATTCAATGCTTCAGTTCTAGAAGAAATGAAGTATTCTGTATCCAGAATATAATTTGGGTAGTGTGTAATAAATAATAAGTAAGATCTGTCCTAAACAATTTGGGGGGAGAAATATCAAATAGAAGCCCGCTTGGTAAACAAAACCTGTCCTGGGTAAAAACTGCCCTTAGCGTTTTTGTAGTGTTTTCCTCCCCCTTAAAAACAAAACAAGTTGTTTGTTTCAGTTTTTGTGGTGGGGAATGGTGCTGCCTTCCTCGACGTGGCCATCGGAAGGGGTGGCTGGATTCGTGCGCCGCTGGCGCTCACGCAAGGCTGTGGTCCTCTGTATGGGTCTGTCACTAGAGGGGGATGGAGACACGCTGTGCCAGTGGGTTTCTCAAGCCATCGGCGGGGCACGGAGAGAATAGCCATATTTGCTCTGGGTAATTGATTTTTGGTTTGGCCACTGAGCTGGAGAACGAGCAGGGAAATTTGAGGTTGGATCAGCTTGAAATAAAACCCATGTTTTCCCCATCAAAATGAAAAATTGTAAAGCTTTTCAACCAGCTCTCTTAATTGGGTCAGAGAAAGACTGACAACGCTTATCAGTTTTGTGGCCAGATCATTTCCATGGTCCTTCCACGCTGTGGAAGTAAGGTGGAAATGTAACGGAGTTTAATGATTGACATACACAGAAGAAGGGTATTGTGTTGTAAAAGTTGATGGACAATTATACAACTGTTTTTTAAAATTGTTTTTCAAAACATCTCTGAAATGAGTTGTCTTTACAGTGGAAATGGCCTAATAATACATTGACTGATACAATTAATATCACCTAGTTGCTCAAATCTCTCAGGAGTTTAAAATTGCAGATATTTAAAAATACATGCTATTCGTTTATGTATAATCTTCTTTTCAAAATACTTTAATGTATTGGTCTGAGACAAGTCAAGCTTCTATCAACATATAAGACTGTTGCACTTCGTAGGATGTAACTGATCTAGGATAATGTTTTTTCTACAGCTTCAAGTAGTGGGACAAGGCTACATAGAGGCTATGTAGAAGAAGCTACGTTAGAAGACAAGCCACCACAAACTAGTCACATTGTGTTTGTTGTGCATGGTATTGGGCAGAAAATGGACCAAGGAAGGATCATCAAAAATACAGCGATGTGAGTGCTTCGTAATATTTGCAGTACCAACTCTAGCCTGAATATAAGGCTGACGTTATAAATGACAGCAGACCCTTCGGTTTCAGCTGTATCTTTTCCTGTTTCCTTCTCTTCCTCTTCCCCTGAGTCATTAGTCTTTATATTGTGGGTACACTGCTTTCTGTGTTAATTCGGATGTATGGACTTAGTGAGAGCAGCTGCAAGCTAGAAGAGCAAGAAGAGCAAAGATGTATTCTGTTTTCATGACCAACACTTGCGATTTTTAGGGGTCTGGCCCGTGAATTTCTAGCACCTGTGGTCGGTGACTGTGCTGAGCAGGGAGAGATTTTTCATTTGGTCAAAATCAAGGAGAATCTCCATTGTTCCTGCTGGTTGTCAGAATAGTGGAAGAGTGAAGCACATACTGGTAAGAGAGGGGAAACGGGAGGTAGCAGGAATGCTGGCATTCCTAACAGGACAGAGTTACTTCATGCAGTTGGAAGCTATTGCTGTGAGACTGCTCATGCAGTTCTGTGCATAGATGCCAGTTGAAAAGTAGAACATGATTGAAAGCTTACCAGATCTTTTCGTTGAATGTCTTCTGTGAAGACTGGTTTGCAGATGGCTTTCGATTTGGCATCTGAGCTAACTCAGAAGGCCAATTAGGGTGCTGGTGAATAGGAAGAGAAACTCCTGAGCTGTTGAGAATGCTGTTGAGAATCCTGAAAAGATTTTTGAATATTAGAATAAATTGTGAAGTCGTGATGACAGCATTGTGGGGGACAAGGTGGTGTTAAGGAATGCTTCATTAGCTGAAAAAAGAGACTAAAAAAGTGTTAATTGCAGATCAATATTGCGCAGATGGTTTAGTATGTGTCCCCCAAATAGTAACACGTTCCGTCAAAGTTGACAGAAATAGTGACATACCCAGTGACTCCTGTGAAAGCGTGTGTAGAGCTGGGATTGCTGATTTCGGGGCAAGAGCTTTATGAACCTCCCTTTAAATCCAGAATGGCAATGTAGGTCAGTGCTCATGTGCCGTCGCTGTGGTGTGTACCATCACGTCAGCAGGCTCTTGTGTTCGTTCAGCTCGTTGTTCCACTCTAGAGTCCTCTCGTGGGGTAGAGCAGACCTCTTGATTTCACTGCTGTGTCATTTGTCATCTCAAAGCAACAACCTGCTACTCCCTGCTCCCTTGGTTCTGGCACTTCACTGCTCTTTTATTCATGGTGTTTAAGAGCAAGCAATCAAAACCAAAGAGAAAAGGATCCACAGCCCTTGATAAAAAGCTGGTTAGTCACCAAAATAAATGTAAAAACTTAAATTTTTGTGGGATGCAATTACGCTGGAAATGCAAATACCCTAAATGGAAGTTGTTGTTTTAACAGCAACCAGAAATAAAACTTCCACCTTGGAATCATTAAGGTTTTCTGCTTTTTTTTTTCTCTCTACCCCATTTTCCATTGAACATACATACGGGGGTTATATGGCTGGATTAAGGACACAGTGCATAGGCGTTCTTTCCATAAGAAGTCCTGCTTTAATTGGCAGCCCTTTATGTGAAATCTTTTATCTAAAAGGGAAACAAGACTTTTTGTGCTTCAGTAAATCTCGCTCATATTCCCCAAGAAATATCAGACAGTATCGCATAGCCTTTTAAAATGCTAATTATTGGCATAAATTGTGTATTCTGTATAAAATCTGCAAACGAAAGCATCATTTTAGATTGGTCTCTCTCTCTCTTTTTTTTTTTTTTTTTTAAATAGCTTAAAACTTATCAGCGAGGAAGATCCCATATGTTCTAAGAAGAGATTTTAGAAGAAATGTCTGCCAGGCCAGCACAACGGCAGCTCTCACAAGCCGTACTAGCACTTCATGTTAGCACTTTCATCCATGATATGTGTGTGTGTTTTGTTTTTTTTTTACTTTCTTTTGCATTAGGGACACAGGGAGTCAGATGTTGCCTTTTGAAAAATGCTAAGATGGATACGGAGAAATATTTTTTGACTGTTAAAGTAGAAGCTAAGGAGAAAAGACTTTGGTGTTTTTTTCTTTTTACGTGCATATTGTTTAGTAGGAAACCTGTAGTTGCAGCCATGCTAAATCTGTGACTTAAGCCATAGGTCTGCCCATCAGTGTCACCGCTCCTTTCTTCCTTCATCAATATCTGGGTACCACCAGCAGATGTAGAAGGCATTATCAGCCCTCAGAGCTCATCAATGTCTTGTCTTGGGCTTCATGCAGCTTTGAAGGACTTGGATGTCACTTGTGATATACACGTGCTGGTGTGGGAACCTTGGGGTAGGTGGTGTGCGTGTCCCTTAGAAATAGAAAGTTGCTTCTGGTTTAGGCCCCAGGACATCTGGCAGGACACGTTCCTCTGCAGAGTGCCACCAGTCCTCTCTGTGGATTCTGGAACACGGATGGGGAGAGGAGAGAGACGAGGCAGGTTGGGCGAGGCAAACTCCAGTGCACCTTGCATTTTTTTGGTATGGTGCTTGGAGGGACTCTGGGATCTGCAGAAGGGAATACTTGTTCAGGTGCTTTCCCCTTCTACCATCCACAAAAAAAAAATCTCTTGTGCATTTTGGTTTTGCCACGTACATTTATTGTTGCTTCTTTTTGGATTCATTCTACCCTGGGATAAAACTTCTGTATTTATTTCAACCTGTGTGAGAGCAACACTTCAGTTCATAGCACAAAAACGTAGCCTCACTTGAACAAGTGGTCCTAAAAGAAATAAAAAGAAAGAAAAGTGCAGAAATACAGCTTATAACCCAGACATGGGATACTCTGTCTGTAACCCAGGCCTGTGAGAGACCCTACCAGAGCTCATCTGATATGCTCTGTCCTGAGGTGACCGCCTCGAGAAGAAGTTGGTGCAGCTCACGTGATGCAACTGCATCATTAGGCAGATCCTGTTAGTTACAGAGGTGAAAACAGAACTCTGCTTCCAGGGTAATTTAAAATTATATGCGCTAATTTCATTAAGGAATGGAGTTCAATCTAATCATTAATGTGGTTAGATGCTATGGTCGCAGGGTGTCCTGTAAGTAGGTAAATGGAAAAGATGCGTTTTATCGATGCTTGAATGTACAGCTCTTCGGTAGATGTGACATGATTTTGTTTCTTCACAGTGTAGTTAAACACATTTATTATCTAAATGTAGCACGGCAGCTGGTACCACAAGCTGCTCCTGTCAGTGCTGATATTAACTGCAGAACTTGTCTGGGAAGAGACAGTACCTCCTCCAGGCTGGGACAGTGATTCAGCTGGCCTGACGTGAACAGAATAACGTGCTGTGAGCTGCTTTGGTAGCATAGGGATGATTGTTTAAGGAAGAAGATATTATGTTCTGTATTCCTGTGTAATATAAACTAAGATATTATGGCATAATTGGAGGAGGTTTTATTTGCCATCAGATGCAGTATTCTGGCATTACTAGGTTTCTGATAAGGTACAATGTTAACTTTTAAAAAAATAATTTTGGGATATCCTTTTCATTTTCCTGTATACACTTTCATACTGTTAATTGGAATTTTTTTTTCACTGAACCCTAATCTCTGATTTTGTTGAACTTGTGCTTCTAGATTATGGCAGGGGCGGGATGGGGTTTCTTACATCTATTAGATGGAACTTAGGAATGTTACTATCCATGTTTCCAACCTCATTTAAAAAAAATCTTGTTGTTTTACCTGACTTAGGTAAAGATCAGACCTTTAGGCTGGCTCTCTAAATTTCATCAGCTCCTGTGCTTGAAAATTGAATGGAGTAGCTGTTCTGTGTATTTCCATAATAGCTGTAATGCTGTGACACTTCTTGGCCGCTCTTACCCTAAAGCTGGTATCTGTCTGCCTCTGTCTGAATCTCCTGTTTTGATTCGAAAATCGTATTTGCCTGTGCTGCTGCTCGTAGCACAAAAATTGCTGTCTGCACAAGCAACATCATCTTGGCGTTCTGTAATCACCAATTACATTTTTATTGCAAGTCCCATTAGAAAGCATTTCAATTGTGGATTATCATTATAATAATTACTTCAAAATAGCTATTTTGGTAAATTTCCAGTGGTATGCAAGCCCTTACAGAGTGCAGAGCCTCTCAGAGGCCTTTCACTGCATTAAATATGTGCTGCTGGAATCTTAAATCAAGATTTCCTGTAAAATTTTTCCTATAATTTTTAGCTTTTCAGATATTTGGTAGTTTTGCTTATTTTCCATTTAAATGCTTACATTGCATTAAATACATATTGCGTGCTTGTTTTCCATTCTTTGGTGCTGGTAATAATTGCATGTTCTTCTAAAATTAAGTATCCAAATGGTAAAAATTGTCTTACAGGTTTCAACTTGAGCTTGTCTTGCAAGTTCAGCCCAAGAGGTAAAAGGGCATTAAATACTTTCATAAGAGCTTGTTTTGTGTACATTTATTAATTATCTAACACATGACTGCATATTGGACGGAAGCTGTAACAGCCTGTTCAGGACTTAGATGTGTCTCTAGTCCTTGTTCCCGTCCTCCCCCCAGCCCTCATTTCTGCCCGGTGCTGCCCTTTCCCTGCCCACACCAGCACAACTGTCTGTGTGGTCCCCCTGTAAACTGGACCACTGCAGCTGGTCCGAAAAACTGGAATCCCATCTGAAAGATGGGAGTAAGTGGCGAGGAGGCAGGGGCCGACGACGGGAACAGGGAATGCCTGGTCTGCTGGATGCCAAAGCCAGCATCTCCTTGAAGGGCAACTTGGCCACCGTTTGGAAAGCAGTGCTGGGGAGGGAGGCACTCGGGCTTGGAGCACCTGGATCTCCGCAGGCTTCTCTTCGGGATCCCGTGATCAGCTAACCGAGCAGCTTGAGTTCCTTTGATCATGCAGGGTCCTGTTATTCTTGAAAAGGATGAAGTGTGAGTCACGATGGTGCATACTTTGGTTGCAGCCGAGAATTTCCGTCTTTCTTCGGAGGTAAAATGAGTCTGCGTATGTCCTAGAGCAGCGGTCCTAACGTGTTCTGGTCTGAGAGCAGATGAATCCCTCAAGAACAGTGGCAGAAGATGGCTTGTGTCTTGCAGTTGCTCTTTGAAATCTGCCTAGAGTAAGACTTGAGTTTGCATTTCTGCAGTGCAGCTAAGCTTTTGAAAACAGCCTCCCTTTCATTTCCTCTGGCTTGAGCTGATCTCGATTTTTATTACTCATGCCCGCTACTCTCACTTTGACTTAACAAATTTAGCTTAAGCCAGCCCTGAGTTTCCTCAATAACTCGTGGTATTATTTCCTCAAAGAGGCAATGAGAGCTGCCCTCCATTTGAGGGAACTCCGGAGTGGTGAAAGCAGCTGGGGAATGCTTTAGAGCATAATTTACCAGCTGTGTGACCAAAAACCAGGAATGGATCCACACGGTTTTGCAGGCAGTAGCAAGAATTTAGGGTTTTTTTGTGGGGACATCCCATTGCCCTATCTCTTAAATCAAGAGTTCAGAGTAAGAAGTTGGCTGGTGTAATGCTTTTTAAATTAAAGACCATTCCCTTTTTCTTGGCTGTGGATCATCTGATTGAAGAGAGTCTGCAAAGATGAGTTGGGAATGAAATGAGTAACATCTTCAAGCCTTCAGGCATTTTGCTCTGTTACCAGCTATCAAGGTCATTGTATAAAATTTGTGACCTAGCTGAAGCTAACTTGTCTGTAGCTCTCCAGTTTTTAATGTAGTATTTGTGAATGCTCCACAAGAGTAAAATTAGTAGCATAACACAGCAATAATTGTAAATATGTTAATACATCTCTGGAATATACTTGCTTAAGCAAGGATGTATACCTGTGAAAATATGGTTTTATTATTTATTATTTTAATCAGAGAAAGGCAGCCAAGCACATTTTATTTATGGTGAGTCTCAAAGTATCTATTTTCAGGCCATTACTTCCTGCATGGAAAATAGCAATATGTCAAAATGCTTTCTAAGGTATGTGTTGCATCTGCACCTGAATGATTTTTTTTTTCCTTAGAAAAATAATAAATTTTAGTTGTTACCATGTGTTTTGATGTATAGATTTAAGTAATTGTTGCTCTGGGGTCAATATTTCAACATCCATTTGTATTAGAAAGGAGAAGAATTTTCTGCCTGTTTAAATGAGGATTTATTACTTCAGTTGGTGTTAATTTAGCAAGTGAGTGGAGGGACTTGCCTTCTAATAAAATAGCTCAAAACATTTATTTAAAAAAAGCCAGAAGAAGGAAAAAAAAAAAAAAGACTTTATAGCAGAACAGATAAGCATGTGTATATATTCTGGGGTTTTGCATAGCCACATTGCTTGGCAATTACACCACAACTTTTATTAGAATTTATAATATGAAACTGTTGATCAAAATCAGTGGGAGATGTTGTATAGTGCCATTCGCTGTAAATGAGATGTGTTGCATTGGGAATTGTTCTGCTGGTGTGTTTTAATGCCTCCATGATTCTTGTCATCAGGAGATCGGTGTGACATTGCTGCTGTAAAATAATGAGGGAGAGAATAATTGCACCTCTGACAGTATTTGGCTGGTAACACTGAACTGGATTGCCTCGGAAAGTTTAGTGAAAGGCAAAAAAATTAAATGTTTTCGTAACTACATAGTTTGTAGTCTGCAAAACTGAAGTCAGTAGTTTGTAGCATTAACCAGCTTCGTAAGGTTAGTGTGGATGCAGTGTATCGTAGCGGAGGAGCAGACCTGAAACACTGAGAAATGCAATTGCTGCTTACTTGATTTGACATCGGTGAAGTGGTAGTTAACAAAAATTTGTTGAAACAGACCTTTTGTGCGCTTCTACCAGAATATATTTTGCCAGGCATAAGGAAGATGCACACAGAGTTGGGTTTTGGTTTTCTAATGTACCCGGGTGCTTTTGAACATTTGTCCGTAATCCATTCTAGCAGAAATTTGCGACTGTTCTGCCGGAGGCTGGACCATGTCTGGACAACCTCAGCTGACGTCGGGGGGAACCCTCCAGATCCGAGTAAAATTAGGTTTTGCATTTCACAACAGTTTGGATAAGGACACAAAGCTGGCACAGCTTTTAGGAGGGGAGACTTGAAGCTTTTCCCAAAAGCTTTGGCAGAACTGCTAGGCTGCACTGGGTTTTCCAAACTCAGATATCTAACTTTAGAAAGGAGACTTTTAGTTTAAAAAATCCTCTGCGTCAGTTTGCCTGTGAATAGCTTTAGTAAGACCTAGACCCTTTTGAACAGGAAGAAACCCTGTAGCTGTCATATTTGAAGATGGGGATGTCAGTAGCTCTAATAGCTATTTCTTCATCATGTTTACAGCTGCTACTGATGTGTAAATAGTTCTGATGGTTTTTTCCTGCACTATTAGGGCCAAGTTATTTACTGGTTCCTTCACTTAAAGTAGTTGTTGCTGTGTAGAATTCTGTGCTTTATCCATACAGCGTTTCTGTGCTTTTACTGCTTTTAAGCCTAGCAGCTTTAGATTGCTGCTTGGCTGGTTTCCTGCTAAACTTACTGTTCCTGAATTCATCTTCGCTGGCCCCCATCCTCCTCCATGCAGAGAAAGTTAAGCTGACTTGGCAATACCAGAGAATTGTCAGCATTTCCAAAGAATATTCATTTAGATTTTAGGTCCTTACATTTCCTTGTGCTACTAATCATCTGATTTTGTTCAGACAGGTGTGTTTCTCTTTTGTTTTGGTTACTCAGGGACTCCAGGAATGTTAATGTATTTGCTGAATTTTTATCTTCTTGATAATCTGGAAATTCCGTGTGGCTGAAGTTGGGCTCTCAAATTAAGTGTCCTTCGAGGCGTGCTGTGTGGGGTGGTGGTGGGGAGGGTTGTTTTGTGCTTTGCAAGGCTAGGTCAGTTCGGGCCTTAAATCAACCCCGATTTAAGCAGATCCTCTTGCTGATTTTTTTTCCCCTCATCATGGTAAGGACGTTCTGCTTTACTTAAACCTTTGCCGTCTCGTTGGACTAGAGACTAGGAGATTAGGAGTGCGATCAAACAAGGCTTTAAAAATAGAGATGCTGATTAGTTGCATTTCTTGGCTGTTTGGTCAGGCCATCGGTAACTGCTTTGGAAGAAAGCGTGTAAAGGATTCTCCCCTTCCTTTCCCTTTTCCCTTTTCCCTTTTCCCTTTTCCCTTTTCCCTTTTCCCTTTTCCCTTTTCCCTTTTCCCTTTTCCCTTTTCCTTTCCTTCATCAGAAAGTAGATGTCACTTACAGAAAAGTGTTTTGACTGCCTGCTCCAAAATTTGGTACATTGTTGATCTGCTTTTTTAGTAGCATAATGTGTTTTTCCTTTTCCTGGGAAAAACATGATAAAGAAGAAGAATTAATTATCTTTGTAGAAGACATTTTTGCAAGGCATTGGCTTTCATACCCCTTCCTCAGTGAAGTGAGT
The DNA here is from genome assembly GCA_030449065.1 of Oceanodroma leucorhoa. Taxonomy (NCBI): domain Eukaryota; kingdom Metazoa; phylum Chordata; class Aves; order Procellariiformes; genus Oceanodroma; species Oceanodroma leucorhoa. The sequence continues at coordinate 4,046,914 of JASVER010000057.1, read as the reverse complement.
TTCAGGGTGCAGCTGATAAGGCTGAAGTAAAAACATAGAAGGCATTTTGTCCAAAGCCACCATGACATCTCTCCGCAGCCCTCAGGAGCTGAAGGTGATGGCTGAAATTCATCTCTATGTTCCACCAGATGCATCTGCCTTCAGTTTAAGATTAAGGAGATTAAGAACAAATTCTGTCAATACTTTTTCCATTTTGTCTGTAGTGTCACCTCTGGTGGCAACCTCGTGGAGGAGATTTGGGCAGCTCCTGACTTCATCTTGCGGCTACCCGCCGTGTACGGCTGACTTCGTTTTAAAGGGGGCTGAAACTCCAGATGGGAGTTTGGCAGAGTTGTCTATGGGCAATCGCCGTGTTGGTGCAGAGAGCATTTTGCTCATCAAACGGAGCTCCTTAAGTGATTACTGTCTCAGGTGTTGGTAGTGATTTAGGCTAAACTGTCTCATTTCTATTGAAGGAGAACAGAGGAGCATTAATATATTCAAGGAAAGTGTCTCGGCTAGGGGGTTAAACTTACTAAACCCCATTTGGACTGGTAGAAGTATAGATGGGAGATTAATGTCATCAGGCCCGTGGTTGTAGCAGTCATTAAAAGGGGTTTGCTTTGAAAATAGGGGGAAAAAAACCATGTTGAAGCTCTGGGCTTTGCCTCAGAAATAAAAAACTCTCTGATGTTTGGAACTGGGAACCAGGTACTGGAAACCCAGCACTGCTGCCCCTTGGTCGGGTTTAGTTTGTCATGCTCATCTTCAGAAATGCTAATACCATTGGGAACCAAGATTCGTGTAAAAGAAAGGAAGGAAAATACAACGCTTTCTCAGTTCGGTTGCTGAATGTTTTTGATAGAATGCATGGATATTTTACTATCTTGTATAGTTTCATGCTGGTTTTCATTTTTCACCCAAAGCAAGTAAAGTAGCATTTTTAAAAGAATATAACATACTGTTATTCTCCTTTTCCCCAGAGAGGGTCAGATATACTTTGGGTTTTAGGTATTTTAAGTTTCTCGCATCCCTTGAGAGAGGTGCATCAATGTTCGTGTTCAGATACGCTTTAAAAATGAAAGGTCTTTTAAAAGGACAATTAGCCTGTCCATCTGCTACTGCAAGTTGAAATGCTAATAAATGGTCCTATTTCTCACTCTGAGAGCTCCTAAGCCTTTCAATTTGATATGCGAAATTAAAATAAAATAAAATTCAGACTTTTCAAGCTATATTTTTAATAGTTTTATTTGTGTTTAAAAGCACTGAATTGTCTTCTTTATGTATTGGTCTAAATGGTTGATTTCAGTGGAGTCAGGATTTCAAGGCAGTGGTAGAATTCTTATTTTCAGATCACATTCTACCCCAAACCCACCAGAGTCAACAGGTATCTTTCAACTGAATTTAGGTGATTTATGTTAAGCCCATAGTATAATACATTTAAAGTTTTTTAAACATTTAAAGGTTTTTTGAGCATGTAATGCACAGAATTTTTCATTATGTGAGAATTTAAGTACTTTATAACAAAAGCATGAGGTGAGGTAATTACCCGTGTTAGTAAGCATGCATTGGATATTTGAAAAGTAGTGATACAAGAAATGTGTTGTTGCTGGATGCATTGGCTTTATTTGATAAGAGCACCAGTCTTTACGGGAACATGTTCTTTTTTTCTTTTTTATAGGATGCGAGATACTGCAAGAAAAATAGAAGAAAAGTATTTTTCCAATCTTGCAACGCATGTTGAATTTCTTCCGGTTGAATGGAGATCAAAACTTACCCTCGACGGAGGTATATTACTTGGTTCTTTCGCTGTTCCAGTAGCTGCAGTCTGCAAAATTGCCCCCAGAAGTTTCATGCCATTTTCTCTGCATGTGCCTTGTTTGGATTTTATCATTCTCCTGCATGTAACTCACGTCTTTTTTTTTTTTTTTTCAGACACTGTGGACTCCATTACTCCAGATAAAGTACGAGGCTTAAGGGACATGCTAAACAGCAGCGCGATGGATATCATGTATTATACAAGTCCTCTTTACAGAGATGAAGTAAGTGTGTTTTTATGTAAGTTTTACTAGAGCAGGGCCTAGAGGCTGAAACAAACTGGACTTCGGAATGTAAGCAAAGTTTCCTTCTGAGAGACCCTGCATAAAGAATACTAACACACTGCAAGTATGTAATGGTCATCCATTGTAATCAAAATACAGAGTTTTAAGAGTGAGAGGAGTAGAGAAACAGCAAAAAGTACTATCAGTGTTATTTGTTTAGAGCAAAAATGGCTGTCTAAAATGGGTCTGTATCAGCAGCTTAGAAGTGGGAAGGTTTTTTACGGTGTTTTCATACATCTCTATATTCAGAGCAATGAGAGTCCATAGAGCTCAGATTCTTCCTACCTCTTGCAAAATCTGTGAACATTTGTCATTTCATTTGTGTGAGGTGGGGTGGCAGCACGTGTAAACATGCCCAAGCCAGTTTTAATGCCTTGCAGCAAAAGCAAGACGGCCCTCAGTTACCTGTTTGTTAGGGGACTGTTCATATAGTGGAAGCTCCCATCTTACCTTGCCACGTGTGTGTAGGCACGTGCGTGCTTTAGTCTGTGTAGCTGTAGAGTGACCCCATTAATCAGAGGGGAAAAGCCTTGAATAAAGTAGCCTGTAAAACATGTACAGTGCCTCACCCCAATAGCACCCTTTCTGTGTCACGCTCACTGGAGAACCCCTGCGGGGATGTTTTAGGATTAGTTTCTATAGGAATTTTAGTTTTTTTCTGTATTGACTATGTTATGTATGGAGTAATGATAATCTTTTTGCAGCCTCGGTGCTCTGTGCATGGTTAGGCTGGGGCAGTGGGGAGAGACTTTAAAAGCTTACCTGGGGATTTGGTGCTACCTTTCATTAAAATTAGATACGTTTAAATCCTTTAGCCTGGCAACATAACTTTAAAACCTAAACTACCTAATCATACTTCTTTTCCTGATAGCAGCAATCATGGTGAGATCGCTATGAACCTTTTAAGCTTCCAGCACTAGCAATAGGTGTACCGAAAGCTGTGCCTCTCTTGTTGCTCAGAGGTGCAAAAGTTTATCGTTCAGGGCTCCTGGGTTCTCCGCTGTGTATTGGGTTTCTCTGTCTGTTGTGGAACTGAGGCCAGCATGAACTTTTGTGGCAAGCGATGAAAACTTCTCTGGCAGCTTTAAAATAGACTTTTTTAAACTGCATTAGGGACTTGGCATGTCTGTGGGCATCTTATGAGAAATGGATTAGCGAGTAAAGTTCAGGTACGCTGGCCAGCAATGCATGAAAAATTTAATTCATTGCTCAGTAGAACTGTAGTTCTGCAGGTGTATCACCATCCCTCAAGTACAAGAATTGACAAATAAAAGGAGTGTGCTGTGGCTGTGCTTAGATCTGATTACAAAAGACTTAAGTTGTTTTCGTCACTGAATCAAGTGAATTTTCTTGAAATGTTTGCAACAAGTTGATTGTTACCTTACCATATTCAGACTGCATTGATAAATCTTATAACTTTCTCAAAGCAAAGTTACACAATTTGAATTGCAAGTATTTGTCCAAAAAAGAAAGTGCTTTTACAAGTGAAATGTTAAAACCTTGAAGAACGGGTTTCTGAAATGGGTCTTTGGTATTGCAGCCAAAATGTTTGGGGTGCAGGTTTTCTGGTGGTTCGTTCAGCTGCAGACTTCGTGTTCTGACAGTGAGTGGTCAGGGATGCGCCTTCTTGTTTGATTTTGCTCATTTGGTTGGGAGTTGTGTAAAACTCATAGTCATTAAATCGGTTTTGCATATTTTTTAACCTTTTATTTTGCCTTTACCTACAGAAAGGAGGCTTGGTTTGGGTTGGGTTTGGTGTTGTTGTTTTTTTTGTTACTCTTCCTTATCCCATTTTATTTTCTGTGACCTAACTTTCCAGAGTTTAAACACAATATTATCAAGTTGAATATCCTTCTGGAAAAACAGTTGGGTTTTTTCCCATGTTCAGTGTGGCACTTTGTCCTGAGTGCTCATTCCAGCTCAGAAATGAGCCTTGTCATCAAGTATTCACATGGTCACACGTTGCTCAGAATTAGTATTCCTGCTCGCCACTTCGCAACGCCGACCCCATTTGTTGTATACTGTGAGCACTCCTAATGCTTTCCATCCAGAAATCCTAAAAGTATCTCAAAAGGAGCTAATTAAACTTTGCTGTGCCCCGGTGAAACAAATTGAGCAGTGCAGCGAGTTCAGCCTAGAGAAGCGTAAAGCTGCTATTCACTTTCAACACTCGACAATACTTTGATACGAATTTTCTTTCTACTTCCAAGGATTTTCCCCACATCTGGAAGTAACATAACTGCTTCTTTGAAGGTTTTGATCACTCTTTAAACAACTTGTTAAGGGATTTGCAAGTGGGTAGCCACTATCTTCTTTCAGGGGGAAGAAGCCTTGTCATATCAGCTTTCACGTGAGATAGCAGAGAGCTGTTTCAGGTGTAGCTGGATTGCTCTGCTCAGCGTTACGGGAGCGTGGTGGATAACCCCCTCTCTGATTTCAGGTATTGTTTCTTCTGCAGCGTGCTAGGAGAATATCTGAAAGGTGCCTCTGACTTCTGACATGTAACGTGATAGCAGACAGGTATTAATAATTCAGTGCAGCCCTATGAACATCTCTCAGACAGTCTGGTCTCGGAGTTCGGTCTGGAGGATGTCTGCAGCCAGCAGACTCGGCTGCTGTGTTTGTCTGTGGCTGCAAGTGGATTGTGCTGTGCAGGTCCTCATCTTACAGTGGTCCACGATGAGTAAAACAGAATCTGTCTTTAAACATTACACAGATAATAAGGAAAAGCAATACATTGATATTTTGATGCACACATTCCTATTTCTAAATGAAAAATCATTTCACGCTTTTAATTCTGACCTTGCTAGTGCCATCTGTGGTAGTGTCTTCAGTGAGTGACTTCGTTTCACATCTGTGTCGCTGTAGCTTCATATTTCTTTAATAATAAATGGCTGTAACAGAGATTAAAAAGACTAATTGATGCATAGTAAGTTTAGTGTTGTCAGCTTCATTATAAAGTGCTTATTTTACTGATCTTCACTGTACTTACTTGCAGGCTAATTGTGATTCTGTAAATTATTGATACATGTCTTGGCAGAAAATGCCTTTAGTACAGGATAAATATAATTTACATCCGTCATCCCAAGATCTCTAAAGATTCAGTGCAAATATTGCAGCAGCCTCAGAAGCTTAGTAGGAGATGTTTATGGATTCCTTCTGCCCCAGCTGAAGAGCAGGGAAACGCGGTGGGTACTGAACGTTTCTCACCAGCAGAGGAGAGGAACCGAAGAAGCCGGGGTTGGGGAGGTGGTGGCTGTGGGCTTGGTGCTGGAGGTGCATTACAGGGGGAATGCAGTGTAATGCAGCCAGCCTGGCATTGCTCTCTTGGGCAGACTTCACTGTCCACCTTGAAAAGGCTTGATGGTTTGCTATTAGACACATATTAAAAAGGAGAATTAATGGCTATACTCTTGAAACTCGGGACAAATATTAACTTTTACTAGAGCTTCCATCCCTCTTTGATACGAGGTTTTGCAATGGAAATGTCCTTCTCTTATGCACTCCTTTCAGCAATAAAAGGCAATTATTTTATGTGTGTTTCAAAACGAGAGGGATGTGAAGCAGAAATTTTTTAACTGAGACTATTTCAACACTGGTTTTGCTTATTCTCTTGAACCTAATAGTCAAGGAGCTGCTTGGCAGCACTTTCATGGCTTGCTTAATTCATTTAGTTGTCCTTGAATGTGTTCTCAACTTTATAAAGTGATAGGTTACTGGATCTGCTCGAACCTAAACTTAGGCTTGAACACAGTGACTTGGTTAGAAATGGGTTAGACTCAGCTTTTCAACAGAATGAGGGGTACTGAGGGAGAGACTCGGGTCTGGGCAGGTCCGCAGATCCTTTTTCTGTAACATCACTAAGACACGCAGCCGTTCCTGTCTGTTCACACAGCTAAGTCTCGTTCTGGCCTCTCATCTGTTGTTGTGACACTCTCCTGGCATCCATCAGTGATGCCGTCGGGGAGCGTGATGACTGTTGTATTCTGGAGGGTCAGTAGTCTCCCCATCTCTGCGTTGTGTGCTGGCACGTTCTCCCAGTTCACGTGAAGCAAACACTCCTTGTCTTTGCTTTCGTGGTCCTTTACAATCCATCCTTGAGCTGCAGATCTTTCGTTGGCTTTTAAGGACCTTCGTGTACCTCCAGTTGGCTCACAAACCTTCTTCCTGCCTGCTTGCTGAATTTCAAACAAGTTTGCACTTTCTCCTGGAGCTCTCTTGACATTTGGAGGGAGCTGTTTGCAAAACTCTCTGTTCCTCAGATCTCCTTAAAATTCCTTTCCCATGAAGCCTACAAAAACAGTCATGCTATTCAAGCTGGAGGGGTGCAGAGGTCAGGTTTCCTGCACTCCCTTTTCATATGTAGCTGTCTGTTATTTTTTTTCTCTTGGGCTTCAAGCTGTTTATGTGAGAAGATTGTCCAGCGAGTGAGGGTCTGGTGGAGACGGCAGAGAGAAAGGACCTCTGAAAGTTACAGCAAGGGGGTGGTCAGAGCTGAAAGCAGTCTCAGAAGAGGACACTCAGCAAAGCCCAAGAGGAGAGCAAGTGTTTTTGTTGGCTTTGACAGATCAAAGAGGTGGGGACCAGAGTGCTATATCCAAGTTTTGACAGCAAGTGGGTCATTGAGGATTTGAGCAAAAGCAGTGGAAGCTCTGCATTACTTCTGTGCTCAGGGTGCCAGCAGGGGTTTTGTACTCCTTGTTTTCTTAAAAGGAAAATCATTTCCTGGATATTGAGGGGAAAATGTCATTTTCTACCCCAGTACTTTTGGAGTGCACTGAAAAGCCCCTTCAACCCCAGCGATCTGCCCGCTAGAATGGGCAGGGGTTGAAGTTCTTCCTCCTGCCTGAATCTCCTTGGTGTAGGTCCAGGAGGTGTTTGTCCACCACAGCCGATGACTTCTGCTTTGCAAGAAGCAGCCATGCTTATTTACACTGGTGTCTCGCAAGGCTTCTTTTGCGTCAGAGGAGGAATGAACAGCTGTTTTGGATGCTGGTGCCAGGGATTTAGAGGTTTGGGTTTTTTCCAGCTCAGCACAGGATGCTGTTAATGTTCTGCGTCAAAGGGCTTCAGCCGAGGCAGACAGCAGCTCTGGATGTTTCACTGCTTACACAGTTACTTGCTCCCCATCATGATCCAGCAGTTCAGGCTTACCCAATACCCAAGGGGTCATTAGAGACATGATCCTTCTGCCCTTATTATCAGCCTTGCCACAGCTCCTTCTTCTGCCTGAGATGACAGTGGCGTGTCTCATCTGACTCAGACTCCCGTCTTGTCTTTATGAAACACATGCCCTTACCACCAGGATTCCTGAATGGGTGGAATGGGCTGTTATTTTTTGACTTCTTGGAAGCCATGTGCCAAGCAGGCGTGTAACTGGAAAGCAGAGGGGATTTTTGGCCTGATCGGGTCCAGCAACCCGTTCCTTGGTCGACAGTCTGGTTTTTGACTTCCCCTCGAATTGCGCGGCTGTCACGCTGGCTCTCCGTGAATGTGCAGAAAGACCATTCCTTACTCTGCCTTTAATTTGGTTTGTGAAGGGCATAGAGCATTTAACCTCAGTTTGTCAGAATATAAGCTGATGACTTCTGAGCAACTTGATCCCGCGGGCTTGAGTTTCCTGCATGGAAGATTTATTGGCCAAACTTCAGCTGATAAAGGGAGCTTCAGGCAACTAGTAATCAATCTCCTTTTCATGAAGCAAAAATGAAACACATTCCCAGAAGAGCTTCACAGGGGAACAGCACCGTACCACATCTGCTCAGTCGTCCTCTGGCATTTTTTCTCCATTCACTCGGTTTTGCTGAGATCTTTGACTGCTGGAAATCACGTCTCTCCTTTGCCCTTTGGGCCCAGACTAGAACGTGTAGGAAGCGCATCCATCTCTTGGATGCTGCTCTGTCAAACTGTATCAAAGGCTGTGTCTCGAGTGTCTGTGCTTCTGCTGGTATTGAGCAGGTCTGAAAATTTAATAGTACATAAGTACTATTTAATAGAACATAAGGGCTCTCTCCCCAGCCTGAGGATTGTGTGCCTGATTATGACTTGCCGTAAAATCAGTCTCGGAAATTTGATTGCATTAAAGGCTTCAGGCATTGCAAAGTCCTGCTTTGTTTGTATTTTATTTTCTCTGGGTATCTATGAGTATTTGCAGTGGTACGTGTACAAGGCCTGTAGCATTTTTATCCTGCACTAAACTTCTGTACTGAAACAATTGGTCTGCAAAAGGTGCTTAGGAATTTTTTCCCTAAAAATGAGAACTGGGAGAATGGATTTTTCTGGGGAAGAAAATAGGAACACTGGAAGATTTTCTGTACCTTTCTTTGAAATATTGCAGATGCTAAACTAATGCTGTGGTAGAAAGGTCAGCTGGGAGGAATTTGGTATGGCTATTTTTTGAAGAAATAGGAAGTGTTCCCTTCGTTACGGTGGTTTGATCTGTTCAGTAACAGACGCGTGAGCGTGCTGCATTTCGCTGGTCCTCTGGAAGAGCTGAGGGTACCGGAGCGGAGCGGAGCAGCCAGCAGATTAGCAGTCAGAGCAGCAAGCAGCGTTTGTGGCAGCAGCTGCACAGGAAAAAAAAAAAAAATCAACTCAATCGACTGCTGCCACATTTATTCTTTTGTGAGATATTTGAGCTTGTTTAGTGGGAGAAGCCTTAGGAGATGGTAATATGGGTTGGGCAGAAACTCAAGGAAACCAGCCTTTTTGTGGGGAAAGCCCTACTGAAAGCGCTGCTGGGGGGGCTGCCGAAGAACAGCACTGCTGGGGGGGCTGGAGAAACGGCTCTTTGAATGTTCAGTCCCACTGGTCCCCAAAATAAGGTGGGAAGTGGGAGGGAGGAGGCAAGAGGGGAGATGAAAAGAGAGAGAGAGGGGTCTGGTCAGGTTGCATTCCACTGATAAACTTTGTTTTTTTTTCCTGGATGATTCCTGCTTTCCTGTTTTCAGGCAGAAAGAGCAGGTGCTTCCTAAGCACATAATAAATCCCATGGACCGGCAAGCGGTGAGGCTTGGGGTTGGCAGAAACACCAGGGAAACCAGTGGGGAAGGGGCTCCCTTAATTGGGAAGTCATTGGATGCAGGTGCAGCAAGAGCAGGAGAAACTGGCAGCAAGCTCTGGGTGAGGCACCCTTTACTTACCCCCTGACAAGGAGGTATAGGCATGGAGCAGCCACTCGGGTCTTGGGGTTTTGGGAAGCTGAGGAGCGAGTTGTTATTTTGTTGGGGTTTTTTTTCTTTTTTAATTAAACAGACCGCCATAGACCCTTCAGAGGGAGCAGAAAGACAAGCTGTGGATAAAAAAAAAAAAAAAATCAGCTCTTAAAGGGTTGGTTTTAATTACAGTTATGCCATTTCGGAGAGAAAATTTGATAGGTAGTTATATTTTTTGTGTTTAATTTCAATGAAAAAAGTCACTGATTTTAACAAACATAAAGCCAATTGGTGTTTATAGAAGGTATTTTTATATGCAGTGTTAGGATATATATCAAGCTGTAACTACAAAAGAGATTTGAAAGCACTTCATGTTATACTTGCTGGACTAAAACCCTTTTCAAACCAAGCTTTTCATTTACAAGTTAGAGCATTGTATGCTTTTTAAGACTAAGAAAGCAAATCAGGATTAAATTTTATCTTAACTTCATATACTGCTTAACCAAATAATTTTTTAGCTGGGACTTAAAATGACTATGCTTTTTATTTTCCTTTTTTTTTTTTTTTCTTACTATCTACCACAAGCTTCAGTTTCTAATCTTAGTCCTGATACAGAACTGTTGGCAAGATGCAACCACCCATAAGCGGTCACTGCAGGTGGAGGGCTTCTGTTTTTGTCACAGCAGCAAACCAGACCATTCATAGTGCCTGAAAATCTGGAGGTTTTACTTCTACTCTACAATTAAGTTAGGTAACCAGTGATTTGGAGTTTAGAAACAAACTCGATCAGATGATTTAGTTGAATTAAATGCTTGGACTCTGGTCTGCGAACTTCCAAATATGCAGCTATTTGGAAATCCATGCAGTTTCCTAGTCGCTGTCCATGTTTTTGCCTAACTTCTCAGTAACAGCATGTTTTTAAGGAGCAGAACAGTTAAAAACAGGGATGGACTCTGTGTCCAACCAGGACTTTCCAAGAATATTCTGTCTTATGCCCCCAGATTGCAAGAGAACAAGAACTTTGTAATGAAATGCCATGATGCCAGAAGATTACTTACCCACTCTGTGCCTATGGGCTGTGGGTGAGACTGACACAATATCATTCTTCCTGGAAGATATCTGCTTTTCCAGGGAAATAGGCTGTGCAGGAATAGGGTACAGGAGAGTAGGGTACAGGGCTGTTGAGCAAGTTGGGCAGGACATTGGGAGCGATAGCTTTTATGCAACAAGAAACCAAGGGAAGCAGTTGAGTTGTTGTGCATCTCACTTTTCCCACCAGACGAAAAATTTGGGGACGCTGAGATACATTAATACAGCTTATTTAGGATTTTTTAAAACAAGATGGCGTTACTCATCTCCCTGCTGTACTGACAGGGATGCTGGAAGCTGTGATGAGTCCAGCACTAGTTTGCTTGGCGTTTTTTCCACTGCCGACTCTGAAACCTGAAGCCAGCGCTCCATCCAGAGTGTTACTGTATGGCTGGGGCTGCCGGGCTCCCTGCTGAGGTCCCCGATGGCAGGACCACGTATCCTGGCTCCCTTGGAGGGTACCACGGCAGCCAGCCACGCAAACGGCTGGATATCAGCGTTCTCTCATTTCACTGAGCTCCTGGCAGGAATCCCAAAACACTTTGATTTCAACAGATTCTCTGCTATTCTGTTCTGGGTTTTAATCAAACCTTTTTAAATGGAGAAAATGCCAGCCGGTCAAAGCTAGTCCTGATTTCTATTTTCAGCTCCAACTCTGGCTAAAACCTCTGCCTGTTTGTTCATGTGTGGAAGTAGTGCCCAAAGTCTGTACAGAGCCAAACGCAAGAACAGGCAGCGTCACAGTCAAACACACTTGAAAACAGTTATTATGATACTTATTTCTCCAAGCTGTTGCGAGGTTTTGTTAATCATTTCACAGTGCTTTAGGCAGAGGGTTTGATGTGTGGATTCTCGCTCAGTAAAATGTGTATCAAACACTGAGAGTCCTAGTGCTATTCATTTATATTCAGTAATGATTCAGGCTCTTGAAAAATGATGTTCAAATTACATGTTCTATAGCTTTGATTTGCTGTTGCTAACAAGGGAATGATTTGCAATTTCTTGTTCGTCCTCCTCTATGCCATAGCTGGAAGCATTGCTCAGTTACCATGCTGAGTTTCACAAGCAAAGCTGCCTTTTTTCTACTGTCTAGTTCCTAAATCTTACGGCTTTCAACGTTTCTCTCTAAAAAACACTTTCTGTGAATCTGAACATTTTTATGCATACGTACCCTAGTGTAGGATTTGAAGCAGATAAGCCTCTCAGAGACTCAACTAACATAGGACCAATATATATTTATTGCAGTAGTACTATAGGATTAGCCTATGATGTTTGAGAACCATGTTGCATTCCTGTTTTTCGCCCAAAAACCCTCCTAGAAACCTATAACCAGAAAACTCTTTTTCTTAGCATTGTTTATATCAATTGTTTGGATTCTGGCTCTACCTGTCTCATTTGTGCTTTTTCTCCTCCCGTATCTTCCTTTTGCCTGAGATGAGGCTTTTTATTCTTTAGCAGCATCATTTCATTCTGATTCCTTTGGAAGAAATTACCATAGGTGGGGTATGGTAGGAGGGGAAGTAGGATGGAAAGCGGCATCTCCTTGTAGCCAAGCAGTGCGCAGAATAATGAAAGACTTGAAGAGTTCAAGTATGCTTTATGAAGATCCAAAAGCAATTTGAGGATGCTTACCCAGAACCCATTTAGGCTGTCGCTGTAGTATCTGAGCGTATCCATTTTAGTGGATTTATCTTCCCAGTCCCTTGCAATGAGGTAGGAATGCTGTTGCTCGCTTTGATAAATGGAGAAGAGAGAGTATGACTTGTCTAGGCTCATGTGCCACACTTGTGGCAGAGATGTGAGTTGATTCCAGATCACGTGTGGCTCAGGCTCCTTCCAGCCTCCTTAGGTTAAAAAAGGAGCTGAACCTCTGACACAGGAGAAACATTCAGTGCTGTGAGAAGGTAGAGAAACAAACAATAAGGGAAATACAGCTGTGTTAATAGTCATGGTTGTGCTAATGGACTGCTAGTGAAAACCAAGTACCTTGCTATTGCTCACCTCAGAGGATGCTGTTAAGTACTTTAAGCACAGCTGCCATTTGTTTAAGGGTTTATTTCAATTTAATGCCTTGGGCTGTGTAGTGTAGCCATTCTGGGGTCACCGTGTGTCCTGTGTGGTGGTTGCTGCTGGGTCTGGAGGGGAGAGATGAACCACTGGAGTCAGCGACAGTCAACCAAAGTGTTGCTGCTGGCCATAAGATTTTGCTCATCTTCCCTGCCTAAGTGAACAGACTATCATGCTCATCCTAGATGCACGCTCGAGAAGCTGGTCAGTGTAGTACGTGAACATACATGAACATGAACAGGAGTGATAAGATTGATATTAAACTTTCTTTCCTTACTTCTTGAAACAGCTGGTGAAAGGCCTGCAGCAGGAGCTGAACCGGCTGTACACACTCTTCTGCTCCCGGAATCCAGAGTTTGAGGAGAAAGGAGGGAAAGTCTCAATTGTGTCCCACTCGCTGGGCTGCGTCATCACCTACGACATCATGACTGGCTGGAACCCGGTCAGGCTTTATGAACAGTTGCTGCAGAAGGAGGAGGAGGAGGAGCTTGAAGACCGTTGGATGAGCTATGAGGAGCAATGTTTACTTGAAGAGCTTTACACAACTAAACAACGGTAACGCATCCACTTCTGATCGTTAAAGGAGAAAACCACATCCCTAGATGACGCCCTTTGAGTGTTTCCAGAACGCACCATGGCTGTTATCTTTTGTGGCTGGTGCTCTTCTGCTGGTGATGAATGGCAGTGGTAAATGCTACACACAGGACTGAGCAGGCGCAGTTAATAGGAGCTCTGAATCCACATCCTACGGGCTGTGCCAGAACCAAGCAACTAGCTGCTGCTCACTGACCAGATGCACTGGGAGCAGATCATAGCCAGGAAGAAAGGAGAAGGTCAGGCCATTAGTCCTCCAGATACTTGAGGAGAAACACAACAAAGTAGCTTGCAGGTGGGCAGTGAGCTGTAACACGGAGCAGAACCTGAGCAGTGAAAGCTTCTAGAGGAAAATGAGTAGTTTTCTCCTAGGCTCAGCTTGGAAATTGAGCTCCACCAGCTGGATACGGATGTTGTAATTGCTGTGATTGGGTTTATGGGGTTACTGCTCTGCTGCGGATCATTTACCAGCTTCTTCCTGCTGCCATCTAGAAATGTTCGTGCTGTTGGGAGTGTGAAGCAGCACTGCCCACTGTGACAAAGGGGATCTCAGTTTCAGCGCCTTGCAAGTGTTGGTAGGGATTCTCAGTGTTAGGGGACCTTGCAGATCATCATGATGTCTCCACGGTGTTAAGGTGACTTCCCTGTTCTAACCTGGATATCAAGGTGCTATGAGACACTCGTAGATAGAGAATCTAATAATAGTAGCTTGAGCTTCAATCTTTCCAGTGAGAGTTGAGGATAAATCATGATCATAGTTCTTTTTGGTTCCTTCTTGAAACCTATCTTAGTATTGGTGGTACTTTGGAAGCATTAATGTAGCATCAGATCCCCCGCAGTGCTTGAAATCAGTATGTGTGTAATTGGGGATTGGTACAGGACATCTCTACCAGCAGCAAGGCTGGATAAAGTGCAAGCTTTCGGAGAGAAGGGAAGTAAGAAACCTAATGAAGTTGTCCAGTGGTAAAATGACCCAGACTTATCCCTAGCATATGATCAGGGAAAAATTACCATTTTCACACCGACGCTCCAGCTCCTTAGGCATCCTCTGAAGTGCTTCAGGTTGCATCCACAGTAATTCAAGTATCATTTGATAGTGGCACTTCTGTATAGCTAGAGTGGCTCTCCATTTTGTGAGCCATCTTAGTGCAATTCAGCCTGAAATAATAGAAAATATACTACTGACATCCTATAACTTCTGGATTTCTAGTGTTTTTAGGGTGGCAAACACACGGTGGATTTCTGGAAATGCTTATGCCTGAGTAGGGTGTGTTGTAGCATGTATAAATATTCTACATTGTAGAATAACATACATAGAGCATGTGAGGTTGTGTATTGGAACCCTTCAACAACGGTTCACAAGAGTCAAGAATTCTGCGTGCCTTCTTTTTTAAGGCTGAATTATGCTCATTAAAGCATACAAACGTTTTTGAAAGTACTGCTCTTTGGGAAGTTTCAGCTCCAGACTTGCTTTTTTCTAACCGGGATGGCAGAGGTTAAGCTTAACATATTTGTTTCCATAATGCTTTCGTGGAACTTGAGGAAATGGTATTTTCCTGCTCTGAAGAGGGCATAATGCTCTAGTGCTGGGGCTGGACAGTTTTACCGGTCCATGTGAGGTGCTTTATATTGTAGCTGCTTTTTTAATTCAGGCTAACTAGAAGAACAGGTGAACAACCTTTTTTAGTGATAGTTGGAAGGGTGGGACACTGTCCTCCAGATATTCCACCACAATACAGAACTCCATAATGGGCCACAGATTTTCCTGTGACTTTGTGGTTTTAAAACAAACAAACAAACAAACAAAACAAAACAGGTGATTTGGTTGCTAAAACACCAAGGAAACAGGAGGTGAGTCACCTAGTCCTAAGGAAGGAGGGTGGGCAGATGCTTGGGGTGGTGAACAAGGAAACTGTCATGTCTCGATTGATTCCTTCTGTGGTCAGAGAAACAGGATTTCACGTACATTGATTCTTAATCAGTTGGACTGCCTCCAAGAAATACTGATGCCATCACTCTCTCTTCCCAGCAGACAAAACTGTTGGACCCCACAGGAATGCCTGTTTGGATCAGAGAGGTTAAGGCTCCGTTTTTTATTGGATCTCAAAGATCTCTATTTTCTAGGTTGAGAGAGATAGAAGAGAGGTTACATGAGTTAAAGGCATCCACCATATCAAAACCACCTGTCTTAAAATTTAAGGTATGTATGTTCAAGAGGTTTTTACTGAATGTTCTACTTGCTGTAAAAATACACCTGCAGTATGAGTTATTCTACTTACTGAGTTTTTTCCATGTCCCTAGACATGATGTTGGTAGAATAATTGTAATGTATTGGTTGTAGTGTGTGTACGTGTGTGTAAACATGTTACTGTATTCATATATTACTATTTCTTACAAATATATATGTTTATCTGTAAATATATAAGCCTGTATATAGATTGTTAATATATTACACACACACACACAACTATGTGGGAAGGTAAAAGCCATTTGGCAAATTACATTAATCATGTATCTTAAACAATTTCACTTCTACTTTGTTGACTAATCCATTTTCCTTGGGGACTACTTCTAACATGTCACATCTCTGAGCAAATCTGATCCAATTTCCTCCAGCAGTGGACTTTCCTTCCAAATTACACCAGTTTGACAGTTAGCACAAGTTACTTTTAGTCTCATGAAATAGATTGCTTGCTAATGAGCTGTATAAATTGCTACGATTTCATATCATTGGGAAAAGGCATTTTCTAGCTTCTTGGTGGGATGTGCAACACTTTCTAGTTGCTCGACTATATCCTGAAATATTAAACCATAAAAATGTGACATGATAGATGAGAAGAAAATAGATTATTGTTTCTTAACTTGCCATTTTTCTTTCCTTCTGAGTTCAGAAGGACTCCTAGAAGCCAAGGTCAATCTTGAGCCATAAAAAAGAGGAAACTAACCGTAATTCAATTTGTCATAGCCTTCTCCTTTTCATCACTGCTTAAAAGCATGTATCGCGCTATTATCTCTACCATCAAGGAAGCTGGAGGCAGGCTGATACTCCTCCAGCTCTGTGAAAGATTATTCTTCACTCAGTTGTGTTTAAACTGAAGATTTTTTTGAACAGATGCTTTTTAGAGGGAGCAGGAAAGGAGGGGAAAAGAAAGGGGGAAGAAAAGAGGACTGTATCAATCCAAATTACTGCTAGGTAATTTTCCATTGCAGTACATCCTTTTTCTTACCCTTACAGAAAGGAAGATGTTTGTTTCTGTGAAGCTTTACACTAGTGACTCCCATTGCTTGAGTAGCGTGCCTGAGATGGAGCTCCAGGGGAAGAGAGAGGCTTTCCCTGAACGTGATGGCAAAGTGCTTCTGCCAAGGGAGGATTTCCACAGGATGTCATTGAAAGATGATTGCTCATCAGCAAGCCAGTCCAGCTTACTGAGGGTGACTAGCTCGTTGAAAGAGAACTAACTGCTTTGTAGGTACCAACTACCAGCACCTTGGCTCTTCATGGCAGACCAGAGCTCTGGTTTGATCATGAGTTGCTATTAACTGCAAGTGCTTGATCCACAAATTACTTTGGTCTGTGCGACGCCGGAGACTGGAGTCTTTGGTCACTGATGGCCTTAGGCTGTATTACACAACGAAAGGGCACGTACAGCTGTAATGAAAAAGGCTAGCCACAGTCGATGTGTTGCCTCTTTTATGGACTGAAAGAAATTAAGCTTCCCAGGATGAGAGAAAGTCACTAGTCCTACATTAAGCAGAGTTAAGCTTGCTTGATGTTGAGCAAGCACAAAGGTAGCTTTTGGCAAGACAAGTGTAAGAATAAATACAGCAGCTAACTTGGCTGGTATTTAATATTAGAGGAAATGATCTGTGTTTAACTGACCCTTTGGGGAGAAAAAAAAACCTTGAAGATACGGAGTGTCTTGTACTGTAATAATGTATTGGACAAGCCATCAGAATGAGAACTTGAGGGTGAGGTATCTTTATGGTGTGCTCTCCTCTACTTCTCCTCAGATGGCACAATTGAATAAACTGCTAAATCATTACGACCTGCGTGGGTTAAAAGCAAAGCCAACACCCCATTGTAAAGGTAAAGCTTAGAATCGCAGCCCCCCACCAGCTATGTAAGAGGAATCGGAGTTAAAGGCTAAAGGGGCTGAAGAACATGAAAACATGGGGAATGGTGCAATACCTACCTCTTTAGGACTCTGGTGCATGAAAATAACCGTGTTGTAGGATGATTTTCAATCACAGTAGGGAAGAGGAGGGCAGGACGTACCTCAGTTGCTCCCTAGTACTGAGATGAAAATTCATTTCAACCTGGACTTGTCAATGTGCTGGCCCAAAGTTCTTCAGGATTCCCTAGCACTTCTCATTCACCCAGGGTTACAGAAACTCTTCTGGAAGAAGCTCCAGCTTGTACTTGACCTTGTGGTTTCTATGTGGCATCATCTGACAGTGATGTCAATGTTGATAACAACTGTCACAAATTATTTTTAAGATACTAGTGATTTACCACATGTACAAGGATTATGAGAGCTTAACGGGATGCTGACATGCAGCCTTATCTGAGAGGAGGGAGCCTTTAAACTGAGTGCAGAAATGTGCCGTAGTAGCTCAACACACAACCGCCCAGTTAAATTCCATGTAATACTGGTATAAGTCTCTGTTCCCTTTGTCTGCTAAGGCTGCAGGACGTTCCTGGATGCAGGAATGGGTAGAGGCTGTGCAGAGATGTGTATTTCCTCACTCTGGGAGGATGTTTGGGATCCTCCAGGCTGGAAGGCAGCACAGAAACATAAATTGTAATCGCCTTCTGTGTCTTCTGTTTTAACATCACCACTAAACACGTTCATTTGTCCCCCACACTTCCCTATGCACAAAAGAGCTGCGCTGCGTCGCTTCTGTTGGCTCATTCAGCTTTTTTTTTTTTTTAATTCTGAAAATACTGCAGTCTTAAGATGAATGGATGACTATTTGGCTCAGCTGCTTCTTAAAATACAAATAAATTCATTAAGTCTTCTGTTTATGAATCATACCCAGGAGAAAAGTGCTATCCTGAAAGATCACGTTCTTAAACGTTTCTTCTCTGTTGTCAAACATTTACAGGAGTATATGTGAAGTGCCCCATTCCTTCTTCTAGGAGAAAACACCAAAATTAAAAGATGTTTTCTAGAAAGATTTTAGTCCTTTATTCCAGTACATTTCATGGCATGGCAGTCTCCTCTTCAGCCACTTTGCAACAGCACTGAGTGTCTAGTGGCTGCAATTTAAAGGACTTTATTTTTGGAAAACTTACTTTTGACTTCTAGTGTTCACTGCTTTGATATTGGTCTGGTGCCACCCGTTAAGGTACCCACCAATTGGTACTTTGTCTTTGTAAGCATTTCCAGAGCTGGAAGACCATGTTGAAAGGCTTGCGCTTATAAGAAAACACATAGCAAAGAGAAGTGCCCTCCAAGAAGAAAGCATCTGTCTGTGGACACTGTTAATCCTGTGTTTATCAATAGAAACAATGGAATAAAAGCCATGCACCGTGTAACCACTGAAACTATTTACCTTTTGAGATTTTTGCCTAGTCTGTAGTGGCCTAAGGTGAATTCATGAGAAAATCTTTTAAGTATCTGCTAGCAAATGTAAGCTGGCAGTCACTTTCTGATTTCTTTCTAAAGCAGAAAGACTGTAATTGTGTACTCCAGGCGCTCAATACGGGAATATCAGATGGACAGAGTTAAAGGTTACTTATTCAGTTTAAAGGATTGCGCTGTGAATATCTGTTTCTATTGTATTTGAAGATGAGAAAGCTTTTTGTCCAAACCGCAAAAATGTAAGGGTCTCTGTAAAGCTTCATTATAAGAAAGGAGAGCAGCTTTGCAGCAGACTGGAGTAACAATATAGATGTCAGAGCAGCGCTTTGCAGCATATGACATTGAATAGCTTTGCTGAAGACCTAGATTTTTTTTTTTTTCCTTTGAATTGGGACTTGCGCATTCTTTTGGAAGGAAGAGGTGGGGCACCACTGCCAAGTCAGAGGAGGAGGAATGTTCTGTGCAGTGCTGGAATCTGATAGATGAAACGAATCATTATTTCTACACCCTCGCTCCATGCGCTGACATACAGCGAAGGCACATGGGAATCCAAGCACCCTCCACATGCACTTAGCAAGAATGCAGCAGTTTCTCTTGCTGGTTAAGTAAGGAGTTGCTCAGTTGTAGTGCCCTGCAAGCCGGGCACTACTATTGGGAAAGTTGCAGTGAAGGTCTGATAATGGTAAAATTAATTTTTTTTATAAGAAAATATTCTAAAGGTTAAAAAGTAATTTTGACTTATGAAAATATTTTTGACAACAGAGTTTTACATTTGATGTTTCTAGGAGACGATGTCTGAGGATTGGTAATGGGATACGAAGCCATTCACCTCTAGGTCACTGTTGAATCCCGGCCCAGGTTGGTAGTGACCAAAAGTCGTTACCACTGATGCATGTTCAGTGACCTCTGTCAGATGGGTTAGCAGTCGCAGTTCAGGTTTACTCAGTTGCCTCTCGGTCTTAGAGGCAGTCCTTTTAGAGCAAAGTCACGGTAGCTGTGGACGGCGTGAGGGTAGCCCGCGGAGTCGCTCGGTGTGCTGTACCTGTCCTGGGTAGTGGTTCCTAACGGGTGACGTGGTGGCACTTTTGAGAAGCAACATTCTGTTCACTTAACACTAGGTGTTTTTAAGAGGTTGTTCATAACACCAGCCTGTATGTGTGTGTAACTACTGTAAGTATTCTCTAGGTTGTCTTTAATACTCAGTGTAGCTTGCGTTTCTACGTCATCAGTGGGTGTGTGTAGCAACACAAATCCTGGAGTACTTGGTTAGGGTAAGATCAAGGAGCTGTGGTAAGCTTTGGGAAGTTTCATGAGAAATCAGACTTCAATCTTGTGAAACTCATCACGTTTCCTTAGCGTCTTCCAAATTATTCTCGCTCCAGCCTTTCCAGTGTTGGTAGACCTCTTTCAGTTCAGATACCTGGCTTGTTTTTCAGTTTTCCAACTAGGTAGCACCACAACACGTAACTTGTCTTCTCACAGCAAAGGGAAATGGGAAACTTAACCTTCATGTTATAGTATGTATGTTATAGCGGTCTTCCCCATTTTGACTTACTAATACTGTACAAGTCCCTCAGCTGAAACTGAGAAATCTGTTGAAAGAGAGAAATCAAATCCAGCCATGTTAGAAAGCATTCTTTCCATCCTTATTAACATGGATGAAATCTCTCCTTAGGTTGAGAATTTCTTCTGTATGGGATCTCCATTAGCAGTGTTTTTGGCATTGCGTGGCATCCGACCAGGAAACAGCGGTAATCAAGACCATATTCTGCCCAGAACAATTTGTAACCGCTTACTAAATATTTTTCATCCAACAGATCCAGTGGTGAGTTTTAATTGCAGTTGCAAGCTTTTACCTTGACTATTTTTAAGCATCAGCTGTGTGATAATGTGTGATCTTCAAAGCGTGTGAATCAACACAAGTATGTTCCCGCACAGGACTATTTGTTGATGATTATTGTACAATGTCTTGTTTTTTGTAACTGTGGAATAACAGTTTCTACAAATAATTGCCTTAAATATCGTATACTTTGCTTCTCTTTTCGTATCAATAAGCATAAGATTCGAGATTACTCTGCCTTTTTTTTTTTTGCAAAGACGTAAGAAATAATCCTTCTCAGTCAAGTTCCAACTTGTGTTTAACTTGCTGACTTCCATTAAACATCATCTGTCCAAAGATACTACTGCTGTTAAAAGAGGCTTCACAAGCAGTTTACAAGATACTGTAGGAAAACAAAGACACCGTTTTTTTCCCAAGGAGTCCAGAATAACAGATTGTTAGAGAGTGGGTTAGTACTTGGGAGGGCAGTTTTGGTATGGCTTTGCCCTGTCCTTATCCTCTTCCATAGGCAGCCAGTGTTCGCTGTTACCAAAGGCAGGATGCTGGACCTTTGATCTGCATCACCTTGGCACCTTCTCTGATGCAAGCTTGATTTGGGATTTCATGCTTACTGTAGAATAGTAATTTGGGGATACTTTTGTGTTTAAACTCTACCTGAATCTGAGTATATTCAGACTTCAACCCAAACATGCTCGTTCTGCTCATCTCAAGATCTTGTTCAGCTCCAGCTACTCCAAAACCAGAATTTTCCTGGGACATCTAGGCTGACTGGTCAGGCTGCATTCTGTAGTCCCACTCTGCAAATAGTAACTTTACATAGTTTTAAGATAAAGAAGTGCAGAATGCTTTTCTACATCTAAGCAAGCAAAGAAAAATAAAGAATCAATAGAAAATGATTTTTTTTAATAAGCACACCAGTTCATGGTTTGCACAGGGATCAATGAAGAGTCATCGAACAAAACATTTACATAGCCAGTTCCTCCCTCTCTGTTGTGTTGTGCAGAATCAGTTTAACTGTGTATAAATTTTGCTCTGTCAATGCATAACAACCAACATCTGTTAACAGTAACTGGTGTGTTCGTAACAACCTGTAGAAGAAGTGTTGCAGAGAAATGTGCAAATGTGAGTGCACAAGCAAGTAGGCAGCTAATACATCTTCCAGGCTGGGAAAATAAAAGTGAACCAGAACATAACACCACCATTCTGTCACTTTCTAGGCTTCACTCGTTACAGATATTTTGGATTTGAGGTTGGAGAGGACTCTGTATGGGAAGGGAATGTGATTTTTCAGTCTTGACAGTCCGGATTTTCTTTTCTGAATTACTCTTGCAGGCCTATAGATTAGAACCTTTAATTCTGAAACACTACAGCAACATTTCGCCTGTCCAGATCCACTGGTACAACACTGCAAATCCTCTACCTTATGAGCAGATGAAGCCAAGTTTTCTCAACCCAACAAAAGAACCTACCTCAGTTACTGATAGCGAAAGTGTTTCAACTGTACCGAGCCCAACTACTTCACCAGTCATGGTTCGACGCCACTACGGGGAGTCTATAACAAACATAGGCAAAGCAAGTATATTAGGTAATTGTTCTTTATGTCCTTTTTTTTTTTTTTTTTTATATAGGATATTCTTGTAGAGCTTCACTGTTTGAGGTGCAACTGTAAGCAAGCTATTCCTGGCTGTTTCAGTTTGTTCTGTATAGGTGTATGGCTTCTTTTAATCCCAACTGACATTTACTTTGAAGAAAAGACAGTTTACGTACACTGGAGTCAAGGCTTGCAGGGAGAGGATGTGGGTCAGGGAGTTTATGCTATTGCTGCCTTATTGTTGCCTGCCTTATTGAAGTAACATCCTGGTGATTTAATAGTTTCCACTCTACTTTGTGGAAAAAAAAAAAAAAATTAAAGCTTGTTTTTGGACTACATTTTCTGGGATTGGCAAGTAGGAGAAAAATCACTCTATGTAAGCTATTACAGTTCCATTTAACTCATGATTTTACAATAGGAAATTCAGGCTGTTTTAATATGAAGTCTGTCCCCTTCTGGCTTTCTGATTTAAAATAATTCCTGGTTTAACTGAGCTTAAATTCACTTTCACTGGAGCTTATATTTGAGCATGCACTTGCAGTTTTTGTTGACTCAAGGCTTTTCTTTAGCTCTCTATGTGGGATTTGGAAGAAGGCTAATGTGACCTAGTGCCAGGAATCTTCCCAATCAAATAAGTAAAGTATATAAAAACAGTTTAGTCCTTAAGTGGAAATAGGCGGTATTTCAAAGCAGGGTTGCTTTTTGCCATGTTACTATAGTAACTTTAATGTCATGTCCATAAGGTGGCAGCAAAGTCGGGAAAAAACATCACAGATCTGTTCTTAACTTTTACACCCCTCTTCCTGAGCAACCAAAATAGTCCTTTTAAAGGATGATTATAGCATTTCTAAATGTCTGTAAGGGTTATGCCAACATAAGGACCCTTAATGGGAGGAGTGTCTTAAACATCCTGATGGGATTCTTACCTGCGGAAGGTACTAACATTGATATAAAGCATTTTGTCTTATTCTTAGACTTTTTATGAAAGAGGAATTATAACATATCCTTAAAAGTACCAGATTTCTTGCTGCAGAAGTGTCCTCATGTATTTCTGTTCCTTTAACTGCAGTTTCCAAATTATAGCCTTTGCTTGTACGCTAGATTAGCCTCACGATAAACAGTGTACACGTAAGTCAGATAAGCTGTTCCCACCCTAGAAAAGCATGAATAGTGTTTTCCTTCGTCTGTCACTCAACTCTAATTGATGGGTGCTACAGTGACTTTAATTTGCGGTTTGATTTAGCTGCCCTTGTGCTTGGTTTTTTCTTTTTTTTCCTCCTCCGTGCTGAATGCAGGAGCTGCGAGTATTGGGAAGGGCCTCGGCGGGATGCTTTTTTCGAGATTTGGTCGATCTAGTACAACCACCCCACAGACGCTGGAAACAGGAAAAGATGGAGCCGAGGGGGAAGACAAGAAGGCCACAACGGTTGAGACACCGCCTTTACCCCACAGCAGCTCAGGCTTTCTCGAACCCACAGGTTAGTGACGAGTCCACCTTACAAACCCCGTGGAAACAAGACCTGTAGTGGGCTGCATCTGTATGTTGTGGGAGGCTGGAAATACCGTAACAACATATGCCACTGTTTGATTTTGTTGGTTTGCTCTAAAGTGATAAATACTGAATCCATTCCTGCTTTTTGAATCTCTTAAGACTGTCCAAGGACTGCGTCTTTGTACTCCCTTTTATCCTTTTTTCTTTTAAAGGAGGTTTATCTGTATATGTGTTTTTACATACATGTACACCACTCACACATACATATGCACGTATGAGTTTTGGCTAATGAGATCTGCATATTAGTAGTTCCTAGACTCCCACTAGGAAAAACAATATAATTGCTGCAGAGAATCCCACTCACCATTTATCATAAAATGGATTTATTTACATTTCCCCATACATTTGCAATTCTGAAGCAATCTGGATTTAAAGGCACATGACTGGAAACAGAAGCTGCCCTTGTCCTGATCTGAACTGCCCAGAACAGAAAGTGCAATTTTAACAGCTGGTTTTTTGGACAAGTATAGGTACTTCCCTTACAGAAATTCATACTTGATTTTATTTCTAAACTTCTCATTGGCACTGTTGCAAGGCGGGAGTTTTTGCAATCGAAGGAGTCACAAGTATGTTGTATCTTGTGATAGCGTTCACATGATAGGCTGCTGTCCGTTCATCACTGCTAATTTCACCAGATAACTCATCTGAGTCAGTATTTGAGGACAGAGACTTTGTTTTAAACTGGAGGAAAACAGAGTGGCATGACAGCGAATATCGTGGCGCTGCCAATGGGGTCCTTTCGGGGGGGGGGGGGGGTTTGGCACGTCCGGGGCCTTCTGCGGGGTTCCTGCATCCCTCTCTGCTGAAAGCCCATCCCTGCTCCGGAGAAGGAGAACGTGGAGCGGAGGCCAGCGAGGCTGCGAGCTGAATGATGCAATCCGCCGCCAAAGTATTCGCCTCTGCGAGGGCGGCCGCGCGGCCCGCGGTGGGGCTTGGCTGCCTCCCAAGCTCCCGTAACGGCCTCTCCTCCGAGGGAGCCGGGGGCGGTCGGGGCGTCCTTCCTGCAGGGCGGCTGGTTTTTGGAATATATGCCCCTCGGTGGAAATGACGGCGGTTGTCTCCTGGTATTCGAAGGCTCTGACTCCCTCTCCTTGCCATGCTCCTGGGAAAAGACGAAGGCATGTCGTTCCCCGAGCGCTGCCGTGCCGTGACTGCCGAGGCAGCGCTTGTGCGATGCTCCCTTTATGCGCTCTTTGAGCCAAGAATTAAAATTCCTTGAAACTGGCTTTGATAAATGGCTGCATTTTTTACTCAATATGGGGTTTTGGCTTTTGGAGCTGAGCAGGCTTTTAGTTTTGTCCTTTTTATTCTATTGCTCCTTGTAGAGATTTTCTAACCGCTAAAGTGCCTTAACAATAGGTTAACCATTGGCCCAGTTAAACATGCAGTGAAAATTGCTTTGAATGTGGTATTAATCAAAGCAGCCATTGAAATGAAAGGCTAACTGCTGAAATATATTTGGAATAATCTGGAAATGAAAAGGGCTAGTGCTGTGTAGGGACGGCTGGTTTTCAGAAAGGGCTTATAATATTGGGTGTAGTCTCCTTGTACAGCCTCTAAAGATGCGAGAAGTCCATTTACTTCAGAAAGTTCTGAGCATCCACCTTCTGAAAGTCAGTGTTTCCTAATGGGGCCTCAACATTTGCTGGATACTTCTGTGTAGTTCTCGTAAGGAGCATAAATAAATTATTTATATAGTTACTATAAGGAAAACAGCTGGTTAAAAAAATGCCAGCTTTTCCAAGCTAGGTTTAGTTTCTTTTTTTCCCTGAACTAAGCACCACTCTTGGGTCAGGTTTGTGCTAAATGTATGTGCATAAAAATGCATCTACATGTTATTAAAAATCACAGTTGACTTAGGTGAATGCAGTGTTAAATGTAAACACAGAGATATTATGGGCATTTTATATACAGCAAGTAGAATCGGAACCCAAAGCTGATGGAAAAACATGCCGGCGTTTTTTCTTCTGCTGACATACAATTCTAACAACGTTTTTGTTTCGTGTTCAATTTCTAGTGGAACTGGAGCACAGGATTGATTTCGAGCTCAGGGAAGGTCTCGTGGAGAGCCGATACTGGTCCGCAGTCACGTCACACACTGCCTATTGGTCATCTCTGGATATTGCTCTTTTCCTCCTAACCTTCATGTACAAACACGACCAATAAGATACTGACAAATCCAATTTGGACTCTATTTGAATTTTTGACTGGGGATGGGGCGGGATGGGAAAGGAGATTTTAAAACAAATGGCACAAAACTGATATTTTACTGTTGAACTGCAGTATATATGGCATGGAGGTTTCAGGTTTAAGTGCATGTTTGGATTTTTTCCTATTTCTAAAGAGCAAAAATGATTTGTATTTAAAAGCACTTTACAGTTTTAAACATTTTGCAGTGCTTAATTAGACCTGAAACGATTCCAAATTCTTGTTAACTTTGACTGTATAAAAAGCCAATACAACGTGTAGCATCCCGTAAGCACGGTTGTGCAGTGTGCTTGGGTGACATACTTGTTAATGACCATAATTGCTGTTCAGTTCATTAAAGTATAAAAGATTAGTTGATTTAAAAAAAACTAAATTAATTTCCATCAACAAAAATACATGTTAGATACAAACCTAAAACTGCCATGTTCTGATGTTTTATGTATCAGTAAATAACAAACGGTGGTGTCATTTTTCGAGGACTTTATTCAGCTCCACATCCTATTATCCACAGTACCATTGAAAGACCATTCTGACTGCTGGCTTCTGAGGGCATATTATACGTGACACATTTAGAAACTAATGCTGAAGAAAGCATGAAGCAAATATTTGAAATACTGTAATTATAATTTATTATTATCTCTAATTGTTTCATTTTATTCCAGTGTATAAAACATTACTTTTTTACTGGTTTCTTTTGACATAATTTAAGAACCACATTTATTTTCTACAGTGTTAAGACTTTTTCTCAGAAATACATATCTTTGTACTACTATTCAAATGAATATATGGACACTGTGGCACACTTTAAGTATTTTTTCATTAAAAATAAATATTTGTGGTTTCACACAAATGACATCAGTCACATTCTTCTCAAAGGTAAGTAACTGCTTTTGCTTCTTAGGTCCCAAGTGTTTCTCAGGCACAGGAAGGTTTTGACCTCACATTAGACTTGGTTTGCAGAGGATCCAGGTGTCTTTTGCTTACCATTATTAAATGTATATATGTGTGTGTGCGTTTGTATGAAAATGTATGTATGTATATTTAAGCGTGAGGAACCTATCAAGAGGAAAGAGAGCAGCATGAAATAAACCTGGTGAGGCCTAAGAATACCAGATCTTAGACTAGATTTGTATCTGAAACTAATTCAGGAGAAGTCAAGAGAGAAGTGTTGTGATGAAGGGGAATCATCTCCAAATGAAACACTAAAAGGTCATTGCTGAGATTTTAAAACTCTGGAGTAAATGTGTCAGATATACGGCCTCTGAGCTGCCTCTGGCTGAGATATTTATGATCTGTATGGCATATGTAGAAGCTGCAGAATCTAAGCTTTTGTTTAAAAAAGAAAAAATCAGGCTGTGGTGTTGGTGAACAGCGGTGTTCTCAGTGTAAACAGATGTGACCACATCAGCCCACACCAGCAGACAGCCTCAGCCAGTGGCTCGGAGACGTGGAAACCACCCAGACGTCCCTTTCTGAATTTCTGGGGGGAGAGAGAATATTATTCTCCCAAATAATATTACTGGGGCTGTTGCTTGTTTCCCCAGTCCATGGCGCAACGGCAAAGGAATTGGGAGCTAGGCCTGTACGTTGGGGTTATGGATTTAGGAATAATTATGAAGGGGAAAAAACAATGCAAAGAAAAAGGAAAGAGAGGAGTGGAGGGGAATGGGAAGGGAAGGAGATGACGGAAACAGGACTACTATAAATGCAATGAAACGATAACAGAGATGTTCAGACAATGTAAAAGACGATGCTTCAGTGTGGATCTCTGAAAAAATCCATCTAGCCTCGGTGAATTGTAACTCTCCTGCCTGACATGTTTACCTTTGTTGATGAATAATCATAAAAAATTAAAATCAGCCCTCTAAGAGAAGGAAGCTCGACACCTCTGCTCCAGAAAACAGGCTTTTGTTTACATTACTGCCTTTCCAGATAAGTTGTTTAATCAGCTCTTCCTAATTAGGAGGACTTAAACATAAAAGGAGAATCTCCTTTTGTATTCAGAACATGCAAAACATTTCCAAATGTGCATGGTTTGTGTTTCAGTGCTTTGAGTTGGATCATGTCACTGCTGTGATATCCCCTTACACTACTGGATCTACACTAGATCTCTTTTTAAACACTGTAAACAAAAGGGGGTTAATTCCTATAATTCTTGTGGTCTGTGTAAACTCTGCTGTTGTCCAGAACATGTTTCAGATTTATGGAATAGCTGTTCCCCTCGCATCGGAACATGCTAGTACTTGCTGACTGCTCTCCGTATAAGGGATGAGATCCTACTTTTATGTACGTACCCCTTGGTAAATCAGGGAGAAGACAGAGCTGAGAAGTAAACCATATTGCTGGTAGGAGAAGGGGTAATAAGGACCAATACCTGTTCATCGCTTTGTATTTTTCCTGAGTTAATGGATGTATGTATTCTGTTCTAATTTGTAACTTCATGGAACATCTACTAATCTCCAAGCTTAATTACAAAGATAAAACATACCTCGAAAGAATAAATGGAGATTTATTCTAAAGTGTATGCAAAGATGTTAAGCATGCTGTGGGCAGACTTTCATCTTTTTAATCCTCAGAAAAGATCTCTTATCCTCCTGCAAAGATGAAATACTATTCGATAATTGAATTTTGAAGTTGTTAGAAAAAGGGTTGCCCCATTGCTATTCTGCAGTGTAACAAAGATTCCAGTAGGGTCACGTCTCTGCATGCTAGAGTCTGAATTTCACGCTTAAAACTTTCTGGTCAGATGGTCTGTGGCATAATATAGAGCTGGAATGTCCTGGCTTCCAATTACTGACTTGTTTTCTTCTGCAAGAATGATGTTTAGCTTTACAAGCTGTGTTGACTGGTGGTTTTTCTTGAGAAACCAAGATAAGGGAAATGTACTGCGCTGTTGTCAGTCTTCTGACTGATACTGAGCCGTTTTCTGAAACTTGTCCTTGAGTACTTTGTCCAAATTTGACGCTTACAGTTTTTTTGCTACGAGGTCAGTTTTGCAGATAATCAGCTTTAATATTTTTTTTCTCTCTTTTTACTGAATTCCATCCCTTTGCTCCTAATTATTCTGTCATGGTTTTACCACAACCTCCCTTCCCCTGTATATGCTCTCTCTCTGCTTTTTTACCCGTGTTTCTGGAGTTAGAGGCCCTTTGCTTTATTTTACCATGATAGCCTAGCTGGCCAACTTCAATTATTTTATCTCCTTTCCTAATGAGTATTATTAGGCTGAAGTGAAACATGTTTCACATTATCGTATATACATAACGCCTGGTTGCCACCTCTTCCTTCTCCGTGGTTTTCTGTTGTCCTGCTGCTCGTTTCCCATGCCGCTTGTCAGTCGAGCTGACCCTGCCCGTAGCTAAATTGGTGGGGATTGATTTTTTTTTTTTCTCCAAGTTGAGTTCATGAATCACTATGTCAACTGTTTGCAGTTAGATAGTTAATGTATATTTACTTGCTGCCCTCTGCCCAGCAAGTTTATTTGAAATTCGTTGTTTCCCATTTTTCCGTTACTAGCTCGGAGATTAGGTTTCTGCCTCCGCACATCATTTTTCTACTGCAGTCGGACTGCCGGTGATTGACCCGGGGTGTTTTACGGGGGCACCTCCCCGGTCTCCGCCAAACATCTTCCGTCACCGTCAGGGGTTCAGGAAGCTTTTACACACCAAGACCCAGTAATAGACTGTCACATGTACTGAGTTATTTTCCCTTTTCCAAGCGTTATCTTACTGGTTGCTCTCCCATCTGCAATTGTAGCGACCACTTTTCATTGCTTCCCCGGGGTCCGTGCCTATTGTCTTCGCTGATCTTGCGAAAAGCTTTAAAATCTTTTTTTTTTAAGTGTCACCCGCGTGACAATCCCATTTTCTGGTTTATCGGATGGACTTCAGCCTGACATTTTTCTTACATTCCATGTTTGATCTGCACTTAATAATAATTTTCCACAAAATCAAACTTTCCCTTGGTTTAGCTTTTCCCTCCCTCTTCCGTAGGTGCTTTTTAGTACAGCTTGTCTCTTACCCGTTGCATTCAAACCTTTTCTGAAGCGTTCGGTTTTCATTTCTGCTTTGATTTCTGTCCACTGGAATTGAAGCTTGCTTCACGAATGTTTAAGCATGGTCTGTGCATCCTCAAGACTTAAAGTGGAAACTTTGAAACCCACTTGAAACCCAAGAGGCACGTATTACCGTTGTGATCCCGGAGACTTCTCCTGAAAGCTCAGTGTCGGCAAAGCCCAGCTGGATGTGTTTAGCTTTCAGGAGGGGTTTGCATGTTCCCTCCTCACTGTGTTTGTGTCTTCCACCAGTCAGCTTAATTCCGGGACTGACAAAGAAAAAGCGTTTCTGTCATTGTCAATGGGTTTTGGCATGTTAGTGAGCAATGGAGCTGGGCTGGCCTCTCCCAAGGCTGGTTCCCTGCTCTTTGGGTTTCTCCTCCATCCCTTGAGGCCCGTTTGACCCACACTTGGCTATAGATGTCACAATGTTTTGTGTTTCTCTGCATGCCATTGCAGAAGCACTTAAAACTGCATGCACGGCTCCTGATGCTGACAATGTGTTGACATGGTCTCCTCTTCCAAGGAATAAGAGGAGAAGTCCTAATACACGGAGAGAAATGCCTGGCTATGAAAGTTTGAGATTGCCCTGGGGGTCAGTGCTCTCTGGTCCCATTAGAAAGCAAATTCCCAGCATCAGCCTTTTCCCCCCAAAATGCCCTGTCTCCCCAGCTGCAGTTGCAGCAGCTCTTGACAGGCAGACCTTGGCCAATCCTTTCCCTTCAAGAGTGAAGTCAACGAGTCCCCTGCAAACATGAGATGTCCCAGAAGCAATCTCTTGTGGTTTTGAAATCCCCGCTGATTTATCCAGAGAGAGGGTTTTCATTTGACAATTCTGTGGGCATCTGCCACAGATTAACTTCTCTCTTTGTTTCTTAAATAAAATACCATTTCTTGCAGCTACTCTGCCCGTTCCCTGGTGCCTCATTGATTGTCAGCATGGACATGGGAGAGGTGAAGTGCAAACTTCTCTCCAGACTGCAGCCCTGAGCAGATGCTGAAGCTCCAAGGACCCCACATCCAATTTGTTGTTCTTGCTGGTTTTACGGCTCTTTCAGTATCTCCTTGAAAGTCAGTATCTCATCTCAGAGTGGTCCCATACTTTGTACTTAAAGAGCAGCTTCTTAAAGGGTCTTACCATTTCACCATACCCCTTGATAAGGAAGATCCTTGACTTCCATTTTAAAACATGATTTTCAAGCATGTTTGTGCCAAAGTGTCTCAGGTTTTTGGGTTTTACTACTTTCTTCAGTTTATAAGAAGGCTCCTTTAGCTGGGGTTTTGAACTCAGAATAGCTGTTTCAAGTAGAAATTAATCTTATCCAGTGCCTTATGGATCCAGATATTTTTCTCTCTGATATGATACCACTTGATGTGTCAGACCACCTCAAGCTACCACTGTGGTCCTGCTTATGCTACTTCTCTAACAGCCAGATCCCAACCCCGCTGAAACAAAGGTCTTCCCTTGACTTCAGCGAGTTTGGGATCATATTCTGAGTGCCTTTAGTGCTTGTTGCTCTTCCTACCTTTTCTTAGGTGAATATGTATAATATGGATTATGTGGGGGAATAAAAGGCTTTGGCATTTAGGTTGCCAGTTGGCCAGCACTGAACCCTTGAATCTCTTGAACGGAGAAATCGCACTGTGGTTGAATTCTGGTTGTCTGTGTAGTTGTTTATATCCTGCCTGAAAAGCCCGGACTGGTTGGAAACTGAAGCCACGGGAAGGGGGAAAGGAAAGCAGCTCTGCCGATTTTGAATTTGTGATATCTTTCCATCTACTGCTGTCTCTCACACCTACCCAAAACTAGAAATGAGTTTGCGCTACCACCGGAAAGAGGCTGACGGACCACATCGCCTCTGGTGTATTTTCACAGCTTGTGTTTTCAGAACTAAGTCCCTAACACGCACGGGGGTTTTTGGACTCCAAATATTCAGGTTTTGCAGGGTAAAGGACCCAGCAGCCTGGGGACGGAGACAATTTCGATTAACCCTCAACAGTGGAAAAGGCAATTGCGAATGACGGGGGGGAGGCAAAGGCTGAGCTGGTGTAAACGGACGCGGTCCCAGGGCGATGGTGCTCCTGAAAGCTGGGTGCTGCGTTGGTGGGTGCTGCCGAGCCCAATCTGGGCAGGGGCGACAGGGGCCCCCCCTCGCCGCGGTTTGCCGGGGGGCTGCCGCGAGCCCTGGGCAGGAACGGGCTCCCCCGCCAGCTCCCGGGGTGGGTGTTTTCCCCTTGTGAATCGGCGTGGAAATGCACAATGGCAAAAATCTCTGCAAGATGAGGGCTCCCAAAACGTGCAGGAATGTTTTATCTTTCCAGCTTTTCACCCCGCTCCCGTTCTCTCGTGCTGAAGGGCCAAATGAGGAGCGTGCCGTTTTCAGTCTAAAAATGCCAACATCTCTGATAACTTTCCAGAATGTTTAACACTGCAGGATTTGTCAGACATTTTCACATTCATAATTACTTTTAAGTAACCAATACTTACGTTTAAAAATAACTTAACGTACTTTCAACATTGCTAGGTGCGCTTTCAGTAAGGAAATGGTTAGATTTATTTGCAATGAAGAGCAGATCACTTCCAAAACAAACACCGTTTATCTCCCCGCGGGTGTCTCACGGGAGCGTGTTCCGGGGATGCCACCGCGACGTTTCACCAGTATTTCCACAACTAGTTTTAATGCTACTGGACTGTGAAGGGTCCTTCAGTTAATCTCTGTGCTTGGTCTGAGGTGAGATACTGTTGGAAAAGGAATCTTTAAAGAGCTCGGATGTGGTGTTTAGCCTCGTGTGCTTTGCAGGAAGGGCTTATACTGAAACGACAGCTGAATGTTCTATTCGGATGGGACAGTTACGTCTCCTGACACACTCCTCAGGTTTTCTCCTTTATGTTTACCAGACTGCCCCTTGCATGCAATTGACTGTGGGGTTTTTTTAATTTTCATATAAACTAGAATATTAAAAATCAGCAGGGGGAAGGGAGGGAGGTGAGGTCGCTTTGTGGTGGTTGCAGAAAAGGGAAGAGGGTAGAAATATTCCTTCCAACGAGGCGTGCTGTGCCGTCACGCAAGAAACCTGCCCTCTCCTTCGTCTCGGAGAGACCACATCTGCATTTGGTGGGGGGCAAGGAGGGGGAAGAAAAAAACCGGCAGGAGAAGCGCTGATTAAATCAAGGCGAAGCTTGGCAGCGTTGTGGAACAGCCCGATGCGTATCAGCCAGCACGTGTTAAACACATGTTGTAGCTTGATGCTCCCGTCAGGAGACGTGGGCGCAAGGCGGATGGCAGCGAGCAGGGCGAGAGCTACGGCCCCTTCCTCCCACGAGGGGCTCAGTCCTCTGCCTGCCCCCAGCACCCTCTTAATTCTTCGGGGTTGAGCGAGCCCTTCCTACTCGCCGCGAGCACACCTGAACTAAAGGACTGCCGCTCACCCAAAATATCGCGACAGCCAGGCTTCTCCTGCTGGTATTTCATGGCTCCGGTGGCCACGCTCAGCCCGGGGACAGTCCTGCAAGGCAGCCTGTGTCCTGTCCTCTGGTGGGATCTCCCAGAGGTGGAGCAGGGAGCCCACGGCGTACACGTGTGTCTGCAGGGGAACTGAAACCCCCTTTCTGAGCCTGTCCCCATCCTGGGGGTTATCTGGTGCCTGGTCTCCAGCCCATTTTCAGTGGGCAGCCTCCAAGGAGCGGCAGGGCTGCAGTTCCATGCTAAGGCAACAGGAGCCTTCGCTCCCCTGCCCAGAGCCGCCTAAACTCGGACACTGATGGATGGCTGAAGTCAGGAGGGAATGATGTGTCTTGTCTGACCTCCTGCCGGCGATAGCTTCCCACCCAGCATCGCCGGGCTGCTTTCTAGGGATTATTCACTTTCTTTCCCAAGTCACTGGGCTGACCGAGCGTTACAGCTTTGACATCTGCAACCACAAAGTCTTGGGAAAAAAATGTTGAGGACCGGCTGCTTCAGGCTGCCTCTCCCTGCAGTGGATTTGGATTCTGAGTAGCCTTAGCAAGTGACGGTGCCTGAAAACGTCTGCGGACCGTGTTGGTCCTGCATTCTGCAATGCATCCTATTCTTTTATTCCAGCTACCCAAAGAAAATCAGAGTTGTACGGATTTTGCAGTAAATGTTTCGCCAATTTCTAGTTCTATTTCATAATCGTGATGGCATTCTTGGCCTCCTTGGGTTTATGATTTATGGTGACATATTCACAGCCTTCTGGGGGAAGGGGGAGCTCTGGATGCAAGCTGTTTCTGTGTAAGCGTTAAGGTCCTCCTGAGTTTATTCTGTGGTATCAGGAGAAACCGTGTGTGCAGGCGAGCACAGATGAATGTACTTTGTGCATTATCTGTGTCTGCAGAGTGCACTTGTTTCTCCACCGTCTAAGCTGTGTTTAAATCAGGGCTTTAAATTGAGCCTAAAAGCTTCTGCAAAATAATTTTATCCTCTCCAAACAATTTAGTTAATTAACCGGCTAAATCAGTTCTTGCTGACTCTCCCTGAAGATACCCCTCCTGAACGAGATTTTTTCTTTAGATTTGGATGAAATGTAACGATTGAGTCATGAGTTTTCTTTCTGGCTCGGTTGCTGGAGTGGGGAATGTTGTTCACAATATTGGCTGTTGCCATATGCTTTTTTCATCAAGTAAAAGGGTGCAACTTTCTTTTTGCTTCCCCCTCCACTGACTCACTCCCCAAATATGTTTCTGGTTAGGATGCCTTGTGACTTCTTCCTGACATAAGGTTTTCTAGTTTGCAGTCAGCTTTGTGAATCGCCTCTGCGAGCTCTGAAACATCCCAGCTCCTGGGAGGAGAGGACGAGTGTCCTGGAGAGCAGAGGGAGCAGCAAGATGCTTCCCTGGTTCTTGGGTGCTTTGTGTGTTTGGTAGCTCTCCTGCCCCAGGAATGGTTTTCCAGAGGCTGGGCAGCCCTGCTCCGATGCCCGCCGGTGCCCTTCGCATCCTGCGTGTGGATTGTCGTGCCTGGGCAGTCTGGGAAAAGGCCAAGGGAATCTCAAAGAGCTCTTCCTCCTGGATTAGGTGAACTTGGCATTTTCTCTGTTTGCAACGCAATGCTTTTAGAATCGCGGTAAGTTAAGGAAGGGAGATGCTGGCTGCAAAATAGCTTAGAGGGACAGACAGACAGACAGACAGACATATTCCTTCCTGACTTCTTTTAAGGCATTGCATTCAGGCATCCTTTTGCTGTTCCCCAGAGCTCTCGGTGCAGTGACCTTCACCACTGATGCCAAATTTCCTCAGAGAAGGTGAGTTAGGGCTTTTGTCAGAGCCCACCCAGTGCTCCCAGCATCCTGTCCTCAGCAGTGGGTGGCTTCCAGCGCTTGGCCGACAGAAGGAAACAGCTCCCCAAAATAAGCAGACCATCAATCATTCAAATGATGCTTCCTGAACCTGACTTTGCAGAAAACAGGCTTGCACCTGCGAGCGTGGGACCGGGTTCCTGAAAACCAGTGTCCATCGCACCCTACCGCTGACAGCTTGCTGCGGTGGGGCTGTAGGTGGACACCCCATCCTCACCTCCCAAATTCCTGACATCCCGGGAGATGCCAGAGAGGCCAGGAAGAACAGCTCGCCTCTATTCCAGCTAAAGGAACCGAGATGCCGGGAGTTAAGTGACTGGCCCAAAGCCAGAGTGCTTGGAAAGGAGCCCATGTATTCCTTGTATTAGCTGGGACATGACCGTGTAGCATGCCTTGCCCCGCTGGAAATGTCACCCATGATCTCTGGAGCCGCTATTCTGCAAAGATATTTTTTTTTTTTTTTTTTCCCCAAATTGCTCTGCCTCGCAGGACAAGCCCCATCTGTTTGATCTTCTGGGATGCAGGAGAGCAGAAACGCGTGAGCCTTTGCGCTCTCCCTTGTAACACTTCTCATTTCCTACAACTTCGCCTGGAAAGTTAACTCCGGGCTTACCCGCGCTGGGAGTTTTCCTGGCGGCCGCTCCACTGGCGCGATGCTACAGAGAAAATTATTCCAGTTGAGTGACTCTCCAGCAGTGCGTCCCTGGGTCTTGGGTTGATGGCAGAAGACACGCGAGGGCACCGTGAGTCGGCACCGTGGCCCTGCCTGATCCTGGCACCTCTGCCAGGGAAAGGCAATTTGGAATCAGATCCTCCCTGTCCCTCTTCAAAGCCTGAGAGATGCTTTTCCCTCTGCCACTTGGGATGTCACACTGAGACGGCTCGTGGTGACCACAAGCTGTTTGGGTACAGAAGATGGCAATCGTGGGGTCACGTGCCAAAGCCACCTGAGATGCCAGCCCTGCTCCCAGGACTCAGGCTCTCGTAAGAAGGGGCTTGCGCTGTTAGACAGCAGGTACCATCTTCATGCTGGGGTCCCTCCCAGGAAGGACACGTCATTTATAACCAACCTCTGTGGGCTGGTTATCCACATGGCCTTGGTAACCTCTCCTTTGAGATCCAGGAGTGACTCCCGCAAGATGGTGCCTAATTTCCATGCGATTTGATGGAACTTTGGGGTTTTTGCTGTGGGTTTGGGTTTTTTTTCCTTATTCTTTCCAGTGTGCTATCACTGTTTTTTCCTGGCCTGGCACTGTCATCGTCTGGTGTCATCACTCAGGAGATGGAGGGGGAGGCAGAGGTGTTTCCTTGCAAGGAACAAATGTTGGAATAACCCGTCTTCGCTCAGCTGGCAGCATCTCCAGTGCCCAAAACACACTGGAGAGATGTAAGCAAAGCCTGGCCACATCACAGCCCTGCAGGGAGGGACAGGGGACTCGAGGCTTGGAAAAAATACTCTGGCAGCACAATCTCCTGGATTCTGCCTTTAAAAAAAAGAAATCTCCCTAAGGAACTGATGGAACCCAACATTCGTGTTATTTAAAACTGAGCAAAATAAAGAGCTGGAGGCTGCAAGCTCAGTATAAACAGCAGTGGCTTCTCAGGACCTTAGTTAAAGCCCCCTGGGGAGGAAAAGCACTTCAGATGGCCAAAATAGGTCTCTCCTCCTCTCCATTGCCATGTTTCCGTGTAGTTGGGAAAACGAGTGAGGTCTTGGGAATATCTTTTTTGCCGGCCGTGCATTCGAACACGCAGCTGAGATACTTTCCTGTATCACCTCCCTTCCCTCTGGTCCCCTGCCGAGGAGAAGCATTCGGGACTTGCTCTTCCCCATCCACACAACCGCCAGCGTGGAGGACAGTGCTGGTTCCACTGACCTCCGAGGGAATGGCCAGTGCTGGGCAGATGTGTCAGGATTTGGGCTGTCGGATGGAGATGGGGTTTCCCAAAAGCAGCCGGTGCTCGGTGCAGAGAGCTTTGGGGAGCCAAACGAGGCGATAAATGCTTTCCTGTGCTCCTCCATGCCACATGAGCAGGGCACCTCTCCATAGAGGGGCTCATGGCAAACCCCAGGTCTGCACGCTCTAGCCTTGTTCATCACTTCACAGGCCAAGATGGGGAGCCTGGGTTGGGATCCCAAACCTGCCCAGTGCCCTTGTCCATCCCCTAGAAGGTGGCACTAAACCTCTCTCCTGCTCATCGGTTCGGTTCACGCTCCCCAGGGCTCTCACTGCGCTTTTGCCACCCATGGAGCAGCGATCCCAGCTGAAACCATGACATCCATCACGGGCAATAACCATCACCCCATCTCGATAGGACACGGAGTAATGGTTTTAAACTAAAAGATGGTAGATTCGGGCTAGATATAAGGAAGAAATTTTTTACAATGAGGGTGGTGAAACACTGGCACAGGTTGCCCAGAGAGGTGGGAGATGCCCCATCCCTGGGAACATTCCAGGTCAGGTTGGACGGGCTCTGAGCAACCTGATAGAGTTGAAGATGTCCCTGCTTATGGCAGGGGGGTTGGACTAGATGGCCTTTAAAGGTCCTTTCCAACCCAAACTGTTCTATGATTCTATGATCTCTCTGCCATGGAGACCTCCTCTCACCCAACGCATCTCCCCCTGCACCAATCTCCTTCCCAAGAGCTTCCCGATGGCCTGTTAAGCCACTTCAGAGCGTTGACCTGATTTTCTCCTCTTCGCCGTGCGTCTCCAGGCTGTTTCCTATCATGCTGCCATGGGGCTTGGCTTCTCCTCCCACCCTCCCACGGCTGTGCACAGCAGCGGCTCACGGTGCATTCCTTCGCATCATAAACTCCGGCTTGCTATCTAAGGAGTTGAAGGATATTTCCAACCCAACGCTGCCAGAAAATACTGGCACCCACCTCCGGCTACCTTCCTCTTGTACACACATCCAGCCCCTCGAGCGCTCTGATACTCTGCCATGTTTAAACAACCGTCGATTACAGTCAGCTCTCAATGCGGCGGGTTATTTTCTGGCTGTTTCTTTTTTATTCTTTTCCAAGCCCCAGCTGATTTCTGCAGTTTCTTGCCCTAGTGACTGGGCTTGACTCTTCGCACCGAGTGCCTGCACTGTGCCTGCTGCACGAGAGCTGCAGCTTTAACCGGGCTGCAAAACATGCAACGCTACCTTGTCTTGGCCTCTCCGTTCCCCGGGGAGCAGCAGGTCCAAGATGTGAACGACCTTCTGCCATCGGTATCAGTACAGGCTGGGGGATGAAGGGATTGGGAGCAGCCCTGCCGAGAAGGACTCGGGGGTACTGGTGGAGGAAAAGCTGGACATGAGCTGACAACATGCGCTCGCAGCCCAGAAGCCAACCGTACCCTGGGCTGCATCCAAAGCAGCGTGGCCAGCAGGTCGGGGGAGGGAATTCTGCCCCTCTGCTCCGCTCTGGTGAGACCCCCCCTGCAGTGCTGCGTCCAGCTCTGGGGTCCTCAGCACAAGAAAGAC
The DNA here is from genome assembly GCA_030449065.1 of Oceanodroma leucorhoa. NCBI lineage: Eukaryota > Metazoa > Chordata > Aves > Procellariiformes > Oceanodroma > Oceanodroma leucorhoa. Next base: position 4,008,309 of record JASVER010000057.1, on the reverse strand, counting down.
ATGGACCTGTTGGAGCGGGTCCAGAGGAGGGCCACAAAAATGATCAGGGGGATGGAACGCCTCTCCTATGGAGAAAGGCTGAGAGAGTTGGGGTTATTCAGCCTGGAGAAGAGGAGGCTCCAGGGAGACCTTATTGCAGCCTTTCAGTACTTAACGGGGGCATATAAGAAAGATGGGGACGGGCTTTTTAGCAGGGCCTGTTGCGACAGGACAAGGGGTAATGGTTTTAAACTAAAAGAGGGCAGATTTAGACTAGCTATAGGGAAGAAATTTTTTACAATGAGGGTGGTGAAACACTGGCACAGGTTGCCCAGAGAGGTGGTAGATGCCCCGTCCCTGGGAACATTCCAAGTCAGGTTGGACGGGGCTCTGAGCAACCTGATCTAGTTGAAGATGTCCCTGCCCATGGCAGGGGGGTTGGACTAGATGGCCTTTAGAGGTCCCTTCCAACCCAAAACATTCTATGATTCTATGTCTCCACGAGGCCACAGAGCCCCGTGACTCTGATCTTGACCAACCTGAGGTGTCTCCACAAGGCTGCAGAGCCCTGTGACTCTGATCTTGACCAACCTGAGATGTCTCCAAGACCATCCTGGCACTGCCCCCCTCTGCTTAGTCCTGAGTCTGAAGAGGGATCCTTGGACTTCTAGGCTTTCTCTAGAGTAAACAGCCTGAATTCTTACAACCTTTCCTCATCGGTCACCATCCCGTCTCACCACAAATCGCTGATGAACCGTGAGCAGGGGTCCCCAGAGGGGACCTCATCGAGCTCGCCTGTCCCCAGTTTGAGGGGACACAGGGCTGCACCCGAAACTGTAGGTGCACGACAGCACCGTTGGCTGCAGACCACTGTGTGTCTTCTAGGAGCCCGCAAGCCACTGCAATTTCATGCTACAGTGGGGTTTTGGGGATTCCCAAAATCTCCCCACATCGCTCGTTCCTGGCTGGCTGAGAGCCCACCTCTCCTTCCTACGGGAGCTGCCCATCGCTCAGACCGCTCTGCTCGGAGGCGAAGTTCATCCCACCCAGCTGATTCAATAACATCTACCTTATTAAACCACTCCGCTCTGCTCCGTCTCTGTTTTTCCAGCACTAACTGCATTACCATCCTGCTTGCATCTGACCTTTCCGGTGAAGACTGAAGCCGAAAAAGCACAAAACCATCCAGCTGTCTGGGCATCATCCATCTCCAGCTTCCCCCGGCGCAACAGGCTCCCAAATGGGCTCGGCTGCTGCAGCTACATGGGGCATCTCAGGTGTCCGAGAGGCAAGCAAAAGATATCAACTCCCCTCCCCATTTAATAGATGCATTTGTTTTCTGCTTGATGTTCCCCAAATGCCTTTATTCAGCTCAGAAAACTTCAGCGCAGCACTGAGAGCCGAAATGATCGGCGGAGAGATGTAGACATGGCCGGGAAATCTGAGCCCAGCATCCGCCAGTCTGCTAACCCTCCTGTTTCTCTGCAGCCTCCCGGTGTTATTTTCCCTGCAAAAGGAAGTGGTTTGGGGTTATTTTTGACCCAAACCTGCCCATAGGGGCTGTTGTGCTTTTCCACCGTACCAAACCACACCAGCCATCCTGGGCAGCACGATCCCGGCTCCAGCAGGAAGCTGCATCCTCAGTGGTTGTGAGTCACTGCCGTGCGCCCGGCCTCGGCATCTCCATCTGTAAAATGGGAAGAAAATTGCTGCAATTTCCTTGGCTGCAGCCGTTCATACCCAGATTTGACCTGGGACGTTGGGTGACCTGTGCCCAGGGAGGCTGCTCACAAACACCCCAAACCCAGCAACAGGACCAGGATATGCTTGTGTTTGGTTAAAAACCAGACAGAATAGCGGTCTGGGGGGCTGTAGGGAGCCCCACGGATGCCCAAGTGAAGTGGTTGTAGGGGATGATGGTGGGTCGCTCCCCCTGCACCCGCAACCTGGAGTCTGGGGCAAATTTGGGGTTCACAGGGCTGCGCGGCCAATTGCCCCCCCCCGAGGCACACGTGCCCCCGGTGCCCACGTCACATCGGTTCCTTTGCTCAGGTACCTGTTATCAGCCCGGCTTTCGCAGAGCTCTGACGTACGTTTTGATAAAAACCCTCATTCGGAGCTTTTTGTTCTCCAGCAGCGCGTGAGCAAAGGCGGCCAAACCCAAGCAGCTCCGTCCTCGGTGCCCTCCTCCTCCTCCTCCTCCTCCTCCTCCTCCTCCTCCTCCTCCAGCCTTCGCAGCTTCCCGCAGCAGGGGTGGGATTTATCGGGAGGGTGTGATTTATAGGATGAGTGTGATTTATGGGGCTGCTGCTATTCTTGTTTGGCCTCTGGGGCTTTGCAGCCTTGGGGAACTCCCTGCTCCCTGCACCGGCATGGCTTGCTCCGAGTCCCTTATTCCCGAGGCTTTGGATGCTTTTGGGATCAGGCGATGGGAATGAAGTGGTGGCTTTTCCACGGGGCTGTTGCTGCCGGCTTCTCCTTCCTTCTGGCTGGGCTTGGGGGCGTTGGGCAGCTCCTCCCCAGGGAGCTTGGGGCCACGTGTCTCCTTCTCAGGATGCCACACGAAGGGGAGGCACGGGGTTTTGGGGGCTAATCGGTCCATGAGGGTGTCCCAGCTGCCTGGTGGTGTTTGCTGTCGACATCATTGGGGGGGTATCTGGGTTTCCCCATTCACCCCCCAAGCTGCTGCTGTCATACCTCTGGTCATGGGAGATGAAGAATAAACCCATCTCCAGAGCATCCTTCTGGGGCTGTGGATGGGGACCAGGACACTGGCACCAAGCGGGTCGGTGGCACAGTCAGTGGGGACCATCCCAATCCTGGCCAGAGGGGATGGGTGGCCCAGGCTGGGGGTTCTGGGGTTTCCACAGTGGGAAAATCATCCCAGTCCCTCCCCATCCTCATGTCCCTTGAGCACCGCCGGACAGCCAGTCCCCAGGGCTGGATTTGCTACTCTATTTCACGATTTGGTGATTTTTGCAATGCCATGGGGTCAGACAGTGCCCTGGGGAGCTCATCTTACGCTGAGCAAAATTTTTCACAGGCTGGGGGGATTCAAGCAATGCTTGCAAAGAAAAACTGCTGTGGTGAAACCCCAGGCCTGGGCAGGACACGGATCTGCTCTCGCTGGGGTTTGTCTTTGACCCCCGCACGTCTTGAATTTATTTTGACCCCACTCCAGAGCGCATCCATACGGGTGGGAATGGTCCGGCATGTCTCAAGGGATGCCCTACGCCTCCGCAACCCTCGGGCCCCCTAACGAAGCGTGACGGACGAGCTTCGCCTCGCTGCTCCCTGCGCTGATAGAGGGAAAACCCGCGGGCTGGGAGCCAGTTTCCCCAGACCGTTGGGGAGGGGAGAGCTGGGGCTGGAGAGATAACGGGAAGCGTCAGTGCCAGGGCTGGGGGTGGGGGTTTGATGCTGGTAGCAGTTGGTGATGCCGGCCGCGGGGCTGCCGCTTTGCAAATACACAGGACGGGGCTACGCAGGGTGCCGGGGGCAGTTTTCCTCCCCTCCTTGGCGACCTGGGGAGATGTGCAGGGTGCTGGGTGCCAGCGCAGGGTGCTTTCCTGCAGCTCTGCTTCCCATCAAGCGGCTGCCCTGGAAGGGTCTGAAATAGCAGCTGTGACTAATTGATGGTGTGATTTGGGGAATTTTTTTTTTTCCCCCCACTGCTTCCCAGTAAATCACTTCCAAATAGACACTTTCTACTATCTGGCCGGCTCTGCAGACGATGGTGTTGGAGCCATCAGATAAATTATTTGGGATTTTTGGTTTTTCTTCTTGCTGACTAGCAGTGGCTAAATGACGCCGGGTGTTTCTTCTAACACCCCAGCGTCACCAGCTCCAGGGATGGTGGTTGAGCGTTGCGTGACATTTGGGTTTTCTTCAAGCCCCAGCTCCGTGGGAGAAATTCAGCCTTCCAGTCTGTACTTTGTATTTGTAAAGGCAAATGAATAGGAGGCCTTTGGGAGGCGGAGAAAAGCCAGAACGGGAGAGGCAAAGGCTCAGAAAATCTGATGGACAATAGAAAGTGGTTTAATATGTTGTATATTACAGGAGAAGAGGAGGGGTGTGAGATATTTGAACCTTTGGGCTGGAGTTACCCTCTTTCTCTTAGGCAAGTGCAGATCAGTAGTGCGGTAAAGTACCCTTCGAAGTCACTTTTAGCCAAAACACTCTACAGACTGATCACGTTCTGGGATTGCCTCATCAAAACACAGCATTTTCCATCCTGGGTTTCTAGAAAAAGAGTTACATCGACCGCTTGCTGACAGCACCACGCAAAGCATCCGCAGCACCCGCAGGAGAGCACCCTCCGAGAGCCGGTGCAAGCGGCCAGGGAAAGCTACATTTGGGACACGTTTTGCCAAAAGAATTTGCAAACCTTGGCAGGGGGCTGGATGGAGGCAATGTTCCAACATCGCTGGGCATCCTGGGGCTGGTTGAAAGACCGATGGGGATGGCAGCAGCTGAGAGGGACACGTTCCTGCATCCCTGTGCAGCCTTTCTGCCCCATCCTTTACTAAAACACAGGCTATGCAGAGCAGCGTGATTTGGTGCTGCAAGTCACGAGGTGACATTAAGAGTCCAAGGTGAGGATGATGAGTGGTAACAAACCCATGAGCCAGGCAGAGGCGATGCAGAGGAAGACGAGCAACGGGAGCAGCCACCCTGGGCACCGGGCAAGGAGCTGGAAGGACATTTTCAGCCCTGGCATGAATCAACTTTTAGGAGAATTTACCAGGGATTTATCCAAATTCTCCATCACATGTATTCAAGCGTTCTGCTAACAACTCCCTCCAGCTAAAACAGATGTCAAGAGGGTGCTCCAGGACCCCCCGTCCCTTTCAGACACAAAGTTCAAGGACCCTTCTGACCCTGGGGCCAACTAGAGAATGATTTGGGGCACGTTGCCTCCTTTCTGGGCCAAGGCAAGAGTCACACTCGGTGGAGGTCACTCCTGGCAGCTGGAGACATCAGAAGGACACGACCGCATGATAGAAAAAGGATAAAAGATAAACGACGGCACAGGGATTAATGTCAACAGGAAACTAATGCCTGACACACGCCACGTCGGGAGAGCCAGCGGAGTTATTTGTTATGAAGAGCTGATTGCGGAGGAAGAGGTTGGGAAACAAACCTCCCAGCCTGAGGCTTCAAGAGCTTAATTGACCCCAATTCCTGGAAAGAAGGTGAAGAGGGGACAGAGAAGAGTCCTGCAGCTGGGTTTGTCCTGCGGCACAAGCCTAGCAGGCTCCAGTGCACCGCGGCCGACGTTAGGCACATGCAGAATGGAAATGAGATGTGATTTTGTAGCTGTAGGGCAACGAAACCTTGGCTTGACTCATCGAGGGAGGAGGTAGCTCGCTCTGGCTCCGTGTCTCTTACCTGACTGTAGCTCGCTCTTGCAAGCTAGGATTTATTCCAGCTGCAGGGATGTATTTTGTAAGCTTTGGGCATGAAGGACCAAGCTGGATGGTTGTGACAGTCTCGAATCTTGGTCCCTGGCTTCATCCCATGCGTCTTTGGCCATCAGGAGGAGAGATCTGGCCACATGGCCCTCCTAAGGTCGATGGCTCTCGTTTTAGGTAAGGATACCCATCTTGGCATCAGTACTGCTTGCCCAGAGCACCCAGCTGCATTTCCACATCAGGTTGCCCGAACTTTCCTTGGAGTAACTAGGACAAATGTCCCATCCTGAAGACGTGAGGACTTGAGTCTACAGACCTATTCCTGGCCCTCAAACTCTATGAAACTACGCAGTGTTGCCTTGTGTGTTCAACCCTGGGCCCCACATGCCCCTCCAGCTCCGATACCTGCTGTCGTCTCCGTTCTCCCCCACAGCCGGTGGGAAAACCCAAAGACACCACACCAGCTACGAACCTGCCCAGAAAAGGGTGCCGAGGCTCCGTTGATTCCCAAAGGTGAGACAAACTCCTGGGAATTCTTCTGACCACATTCGTCAGAAGCAAACATTACATCCAGCTGAGATGATGGACCTCAAGGAAGGCGACGCACGAGCAAAGCAGTGGGACTGCATCGCTGGAGTTGTGTCCTAAGGGACATAAGCAAATATTTTGCTGCTGGGCAGCGAGGTATGGAGATGCTGAATAATCTTTGCAAGATCACAGGAGGGAATTACTACAATCTAGAAGGACTAAACCTCCACAACTCAAGTGTTTCTTCAAGACCTTAATCCCAAACATTATCCATCCTTTCATTACAAGGATGCTGAATAACTCTATGCGTATACCAGATGATTGCACATTTGTACAATACGTATCTGTGACAGCTTCATTACTCTGCATATACATTCAGAAAAATAAAAAAGCCAAGTCACGTGGGCATTTCCGAAATGACAAAATCAGGGAAGAACGAATGTGGCTGGGAATAAACAAGGAAGCGGAGTTACCCAGGATATTTCCTTTGCCAGGAGCGCGACCTTCCCCCTGCTGGGAAATGGTCGTTTGTGAAAAGTGAACCTTGGCTACATCCAAAACATGCTTACAGGTGAAAGGGGATGAAGAGACCCATGGAGAAAACCACCCGGGTGGTTTGAATCTCTCTCACCTGCTGTTATGCGGTGCCGGAGATGTGGGAGCAGGCAATAAGTGGTTTGTGCTGCTGTTCAGTCGCTGCCCAAGTTTATTTCTTGTAATGCATTTTTTCAAAGGGGCTCAAGTTAATGCTCCAAGTCCCCCGTCGCTTAAGGGATGTCTGTAAAGAGCTCAGAGTAAAACTCAGGGAGAAGTAAAGAGCTTGCAACGCCCGTGTGAGGCGGCACGGTACCAGTGGCAGTGGGTTGTAAAGGAGCACGCAGGCAGGGAGGTGTTAGAGACACAAAACGTGCCGGGGGAAAAGCAGGCGTCTGCATTTCTCCTTTTCTGGGTTTTCTTTTTAAACTTCGCCCTTGTCAAGGAAGAAGCTGCGGATGGGGAATATCGAGACCCGAGTGAACCGGCGGGGTGACGGGGGCTGAGCAGGGGCTGCCCACCACCAGGTCAGAGCACATCGCGCTCGGCCGCGCCGGGGCATTTGAGGACACGGAGCTTTTGTTTACACGGAGGTTTGGGGAATTTCTCTGCCTCTGTATATGGAGACGGGCCGGGTGCTCAATCGTGTTGCTTTTCCTGCTCCCGTCACCCAGCCGAGGCACCCAAATGCACAGGGCAGATTTCCGTGGCCAGTCACCCTGGAAAGAGCCAGTCTGACCGGCTTGCCCGCAGCCCCGGAGCAGCCAGGCAGGAAAACCAGCTGGTTTCAACAACTGCACATAACAGTTTAAAAACAAAAAAAAGATGATGAGAAAAAAAAGGGCAAAACGAGCCGAATAAACCCACGACAGGGAAGGAGCCGCTCAGCTTCATCGCTGATTTCCCAAAGATGCCCATTGAGTCATTTCATCGGAAAAGCATCCCGCTTTCTGCAGAAGAGAGGCAGGAGAAGCGGCCGGCCGGGAGCTGCGCTGCCGGCAGATCTGGTAGGTATCATCCCTGTCCCGATGGAAGCAGCCGTGCGTTTCGGCACCTTATTTGGCTATTGCTGCTTGTACGGAGTGAGGACTTGTTGCAAAACAGTGGGAAGAGCCCCGGGGATGCTTGGCTGCCTCTGACGCAAGAGCCTCGCCGGTGCATTTTTGACCTTGCTCTGCGTCTCGGCCGAGCATTGGAGATCACGCTGCCTGCCCCTCCGCACACCCACCGCCGAGCAGCGGCGCTGGGAGGAAAGGAGAAGCCCCGGGGATGGCAGTGCCTGGCCCCGGCCGGGACGGAGAGGGCAGAGAGAGTGGCTTTCCCCGTCCTCAGGGGAAGAGAAACTCCACAAATGGCTGTAAGAGCAGAAGGAACCAGCAGCCTCTACCCCACGGCGTGCAATCAGCTGTGCTAAAAGGTTACGAGCTTCGGCGGAGACGTATTGAATTGCATCAGCTGGGAACCTCGTCCAAACCGTTCGGCTTGAGAGTAACCCTTTCTATTTATTGCCCTATTGTTCTACACTGGAAGAACACCGAGATACAATCTTTATTGTTACAGACCAGCTCTTCCCTGCCCTCCCAAGCTGTCACCCTGTAAATTATGCTCCAGCCCTCCCAGTTTGGGGGGATGAAGTGGGGGTTACATTGACAGGGATTAAGGCCCCGGCAGGATTTGGTGGGGGAGGGCATCTGCTGCCCGTTCTCCCACCGTTCGGGGCAGCGTTACCCAGTTTCCCTCTGGCAGCATCAGCCACGTTAGCCCAAATCCTCCACGCTGTTTATATGTAAAACCTGGCTTGTTCTGCCCAGAGCAACTTTGGGAAAGCTTCTATTAACGCGTATGGGAAAGCAGAGGAATAGCCCTTATAAATATCTGTTATAACAACAAAAGTGAAAAGGTGGCAAGACTTTATCACCCCCATTAAGAGGTTTTTGTTGCCTTCACGACGGCAAAGCTCCCGCTGCCGTTCGTAGCGCAGGACGTGGGAACGGTGCTGGTGGAGAAGGCTCTGGGCTGGCAGAGCCATCCCCGGGGAGGGCACGGCTTTGTCAGGATGTGGCTTCCCATCGCCCGGCGCAGTGCGGGACACGTCCTGCCCACCGCCACCGACCACCGCGCTGGACCTCAACAGGCAGCTCCTTCCGCGTGATGGTTTTTCAGGAAGCCGGGTTGCCTTGGCGGGATGTATGTATCATTGGGTGGAGAGCTACAGGAAGCGGATAATATTTTTTTTTTTTCTCTCCATTTGTGCCGGTTCAGACTCTTATTTAAAGACAGTTCCTATTTCCTAGATTCACAGATGATAAGGATGGAGGGAACCAGCACATCGCCCAGCCTCAGCGCGGGCACGGCGCGGGCCATGGGCTGCGATGCGAAGGTAAGGGGTTTGCCCAACGAGAAATACTTTGCCTATGGATTAGGGGCTTTTAAATGGCCAATGTTAAAAAAAGGCAGCAGAGCGGGCAAGGCTGCCGCGGAAAGGCGCTCAAAGCACCCACGCGTGTGCGGGACACGGAGTTTCCACCGGCCCTAGAGGACGCTCTCCGGGCCCGCTCATGAGTTCCCCTCTCCGCCCGCCCCGCTACCGCCGACCGCCGCGCCGGGGCGGGCCGCGGCTCCACCGCCTGCGCCCCGCCGCCACCCCCGCTCCGCGCTGCCCCCGCCGGCCGCAGCCCCGCGCCGAGCCGGGCCGAGCCGAGCCGGGCCGGGCCGGGCCGGGCCGGGCCGAGCCGAGCCGAACAGAACCGAGCCGAGCCGAGCCGAGCCGAGCCGCCCCCCGGCGAGTCCCGGATGTTGGAGCGGCCCCGCTTGCTCCGTCCTTCGCTTCCATAAAAGGCCAAGGGGCCCGGCGGCGCGGGGCGCGTTTTTCCTTTAATTATTATCCCCCTCCTCCTCCTCCTCCCTCTCCTCCCTCC
>JASVER010000057.1:3933195-3998711 GCA_030449065.1 Oceanodroma leucorhoa | reverse complement strand
CCGAACCGAGCCGTGCCGAGCCGAGCCGTGCCGGCGGGCGGGCGGTGAGGCGCGGCTGACGGCGCAGGAGGCCGGGGCCATGGCGCTGGACGGGATCCGCATGCCGGACGGCTGCTACGCCGATGGGACGTGGGAGCTGAGCGTCCATGTCACCGACCTGGGCCGCGACGTCACCCTGCGGGTCACCGGCGAGATCCACATCGGCGGCGTCATGTTGCGCCTCGTCGAGAAGCTCGGTGAGTCCCCCGGCACCCCCCACCCAGCCCAGCACCCTGCCCCGGCATCCTCCCAGCACCCTGCCCCGGCATCCTCCCAGCACCCTGCCCCAGCACCCAGCACCCTGCCCCAGTGCTGTGCTTGAGCACCCAGCACCCTGCCCCAGCACCCAGCACCCTACCCCAGCACTCGGGACCCTGCCCCAATGCTGTGCCTCAGCACCCAGCACCCTGCCCCAGCGCCCAGCATCCTGCCCCAGTGCTGTGCTTTAGCTCCCAGCATCCTGCCCCAGTGCTATGCTTCAGCACCCAGGACCCTGCCCCAGCATCCTGCCCTAGTACTGTGCTTTAGCTCCCAGCATCCAGGACCTTGTCCCAGTAGTGTGCTTGAGCACCCCGCACGCTGCCCCAGCACCCAGCATCCTGCCCCAGTGCTGTGCTTTAGCTCCCAGCACCCTGCCCCAGCACCCAGCATCCTGCCCCAGTACTGTGCTTTAGCTCCCAGCACCCTGCCCCAGCACCCAGCATCCTGCCCCAGTACTGTGCTTTAGCTCCCAGCACCCTGCCTGTCCCAGCACCCTGCCCTGGCACTCAGCACCCTGCCTGCCCTAGGACCCTACCCCAGTACCCCACCCCAGCACCCTGCCTTAGCACCCCATCCCAGACGAGGGCTGCCCCTCTCCCCCATGCACCCTTTCGGGCTTCACCCGCTCCCCCGGCCCGGCAGGGCCCCCACCGCCCCTGTGCTCCCAGCCCACCCCCCAGCCAGCGCCGCCTCCCAACCGCCTCGGGCCAAAACCAGCCAAAAACTTTTACACCCCGGGGCCGGTTTGCCTGTGGCGGGGCCTCAGCCCCCACCCGCCGGCTGCTTTGCACGTGGGATTTTACACAGAGCCGGGAAACATCTTCATTTATTGGGGGGGGGGGATTTTTATGGGTGCTCTCCAGTTTGCAGAAGAATTTAATTCTGAAGTTGTAGCTGGCTCCGCGCTGCTTTGGACGAGGAAAGCGCCTCCGAGGGCTCTTTGCGAGCGTGGGGTGATTAACGGAGGTGGCGTGGGAGAGGGGAGGGGGGAGGGCTCGGGCTTGGGACCACGGTGTCCGGTGGCTTTGGGTGCGCACCTGGACAAAGAGCCCGTTTGTCCGGGACGCGTGGGAACGCGCGGCCGAAGCCGCCGGGACGGCTTTGTGGCGGAGGAGCCAGCTTGGGCGCGCTCCCCGCCGAAAGCGAGCGCCCCGACCCGCCGGCCGCGGGGAGCTCTGCCCCGCCAAACCTCCCCCTTGGCTTTTTATCAGCTCCTTATGGCTCGGGTGTGTTTACTCAACGGTATAGTCCGGGCCGATGACTGTAATTGCGCAAATAAAATATTAATTGCGAGGTCCCCGTGCGTGCCTGCGGCTGTGGGAGTAGCGGAGCTGTCAGCTGCGCCTGCAGGTCCCGGTTCAATGCAAAGCCCTCGTGCGGCTTTAAAAATACCATCTTCCACCATGCTTAGGTTTTGATTTATTAATTATCTGAAGTTAAAGGAAGGAAGAGACCGATATAAATACGCTTGTTTCAAAAGGAAGCAAGCACTCGCTTCAAAGGGTCTCGTGCTGGAGATAGCCTTGACTCTCCGAAAACTTGATAGTTTTTTTGTTTGTTATTTTTATGCTGGAACTGCAGAAAGATTTGCTGAAGTTGAGCACTCGGTGGCGAGGGAGAAAAAAATAACAACTTTCTAGAAACGATAAAAAGTCATCCCGTTGATCGGGAATGAATAAGCGATGCTCCCCTCGGTTTTGAGCTGCGCTGGGTGTCGGGGCTGGGAGATGCCGAAGCAGAGCCGGGGCCGACTCGTGTGCCGAAAGCCGGGTGCGTACATGGGGACGAAGCCCAGCAAGGACCTAAATTAGCGCCTGACGTAATGCATCCCCCCCCCAAATGTGTTTGCCCAGATCCTCTCCACTTGTTAAATTAGGGATTGTATTAGAGGGAAGGAATGCAGCGGCCGCAGCGCTGGCCCCGGCGGGGGGAGCGGGGTTGGTGCTCCCCTGGGGGGCTCAGCCCCAATGTCCCCCTCCCCGGGACGGTCGAGACTCGCGGATATCTCCGGCTGTTGCCTTCCCTTTCCCCTTGGCTTTTGTCGCCGAGCCAAGCTATACGTATTTAGTTCCTTTTAATCTTCCTGCGTGTCAGCTCTTCCAGCCCTCTCATTATTTTTATGGCTCTTCTTTGAGCTCCTGCCAGTTTATCAGGGTCGGGTTTAGCAGAGCGGGGTAGGACGGGACTCGCTCCTCGCTGTCGTGTGCCTCCTCAATGCCCTCCTTCATCCAACCTCTGCCGCTGCTTCGTCTCCAGATATATTAATTTTGCAATTTTTCCACGTTGAAGCCCGTTCCCTGCATTTTTAACCTGTCCCTCCCCATCCTCTGTCCCTGCCGGTGTTCGTTTCCCTTTTTTAACAGCGTTAAAAAAATGATTCATCTTTTGCAAAGCAGACTTTTGCTGTGAGTTTTAAGGAAATGTCTTAAAAATAAAGTTTCCTTGCAGCACTGGGATCCCCTATGGACTGCTCCGCTTGCGCATCGTGGGGGGAGGACGGAAAGGGGGGCTGTGCCTTAGGCAGGGGTTTGCCGGCTCCATCCTTTGGGACAAACCTTCCTTAGGCTTTGTGCTACCGGAGGGCAGGGAAAGCAGATTTTTGTGGCCTGCCCAGAGTTTCACTAAGTTTAGGGCCTCGCTGTGAATTTGCAGCAGATCGGCCCCGCTCTGGTTGTAGGGTGCTGGTAGAAGCTCTTCAACCATTAGTGAGCGGGGGGGGAAAAATGCCTTCCCTCCTCCCAGCAGTGAGGGGAGCTTGGAAGGGGGAAAATCTAGGTTTACATTAGTATTTTCTGATGTTTGTAGGAGAAAACGATCGCAGTAAATAGCTCTGTGCCTTGGCGAGGGCTGGGGTGCAGGGGGGACGCGTGTGGGGGTGCCATGCTCGGAGCAGGAACGCAGGAAAGTCTCTCCTGCCTAATTGCAAGGCTGCAGTATCAGTAAATCTTGTCGACTCGGTCCTTGCCTGCGCAGAGCGGCTGCGGTCGGACTGTTTGGGAATAGGCAATTAAAATCTGTCACTAATGCAGGCAGGGATTGGAAGAAACCCAAGCGGCAGATAGGGATTCTGGTTACTCAAGTGAATTGCAATGACCTGCTCGCTCCCCTGTTATTTATCACCCCGCTGGATTAAGCCACTTGGTTAATTGAGCCGTGCCATGTGCTTGGCAGAGTCATCTCTGAAAAATAGGCACAAAACTGCTGAGGTTTTAAGAGCAGTAGTATTTAGTTGGTCTGTGCGGGTTGGGGTCTGTACTGGAAACTCCTGGTGCTCACCCAGGGGTTTTTAGGAATTTTGCCACTATTGACTTAGAAACAAAAAAAATGAGGCTTAAAATCACTGGGAGCAGAGGAAGGAAGGAAGTGAACGCAGGTTATTGTTGTTGTCAACTTCAGGCTGTTTTAAACACATTCAAGAAGAAAACCCTGCTTTTTTGAAATGCGCTTGGGTGAGCTGTGTGGGATATACATTAAACGCAGGATTGCGTTTGGGGGATGCTCTGTACGGTAGCGGGAATAAAAGAATAGCTGACAGGAACAGGGAAGGGGGGACAAATGGTGGCTGGCAGAGGAATGGCTTAAGACAAGTGACCTAAATGTGCACTGAGCAGGTTCAGAAAGTCCGTGGATAGAAGTTTTGCCGTGGAAATGCAGATTTCTGTCTAGGTTTCTTTTACAGGCAGTATATGCGTGGCCGCCGGCTGCAGCTGCAGGGGCTTGCTGGGAGAGGACTGAGCACCTTTAGGGGTTTGTACCTGAAGAAAACAGATAAGTGCATGAGAAATACCCAGCTGGGTTTGGAATTACAGCAGTCCTGGACTGAAAGGCATTAACGCTTGCTGGTGGCATCCCCATTTTATCGAGCCGGGGTGGGCGCAAGGGCTGCACCCGGGATAAACGTCAAAGCAAGCCCCCTGCCCTCGACAGAGAGCGGCTGATAACGGCAGGCAGTGATGACATCTTCTAAGGCCTTGGGATTTTTTGTGAATCACGTCTTCGATAAGGGTTTGGGTGACTGGTTTAAACTCCATTGTTTCCCTTGGCAGCTCCTCCGCTATCTCCTTTCCATCACTTGGGAGAGGGCGGGATGTCACCTGAGGACTGGCAGAGGAGTTGTCACATGCAAAGTGTTTTGTTTTAGGTGACTTAGCACATCGAGCTCTTTCTTTTGCTGGTTTTAGCCTGCAAATGTGCCTGGGATTCACCCGAGGGGCTCTGTTCACCATCAAATGGACTCTGCCCATGTTATCTTGCCAGTGACTTCAGCTGTAATCTTTACAAGATCGATTGAAAATATTAGTGTAAAGTCTTTTTCTTAATGGACCCCTTAAAGGGTTATGAATAAAACACCAAGAAAAGCGCAGCGTCATTGATTTCCTCAGGTTTGTGTTTGAGGTTTTGCAGTGCTTATAAATGCTTCGAGCCATCCTGAGACTTGCTGGGGAAATTCTTTGCCTTGAAACTGGAATGAACTCTTTGAAACAGCTTAAGGCTGTGTAAGAGAAATGCTGCAGCCCATTTCTATTGCAAATACAAGGCAGGATGAGTCTGCAGTGCTGTCTTGCAGATGACTTGCTCCTTTTGCTTTGGATTTCTCCAAGGAGACTTGGGTAGAGGCTCACTAGGTGACTGCGTGTGCTTTGCTGTTAGAGGAGGCAAGAGAAATGGTTGGAGGCTAAAAAGAAATAAAGGAAGGGTTTTTATTGTAGCCACGCTTTTCAGAAATACTTATCTGAGCATCAGTGCTTGGTGCCTGGAGTATGGTCTGGGCATTTCTCCGGTCCGTGCTGCCAGGGTGACAGCTGAGCATCTTCATTTGCAAGATCTGCAGATACTCGTCTGGCCGTCAGTTGTCTGTCGAGACGAGAAGGATGTTTTGCTTCAAAATCAGCGCTCGCTCACTCCTCGGTATTGTTTTTCAAGTACATGACGTTCACGAGAGGACTCTGAGTGCCATTTAATACGCCGGCAGGCTTGCGAGAAGCTGTTTGTATTCCCTTTGAGGCGGGGTGGTGAGTGGTTGTCTCAAATAACGTGATAAATGGTGGCAGTGCTTGCTGCTGAGGGCAGCTCGGGCTGCTGCGGTTTGGGCAGGCGGGACTCCTCCGACGCTCCGCACTGACCCCGCTCCAGATTTCCCTGGGAAACCTCATCCCCGGCTTTTAAACAGCAAAACTTGCACAGCCGGTGGGAGGTGGGATGGGGAGCACAGAGACTGGGGGGGATCTGGCATGCTGCCGAGCACAAAAGTCCTCCTGCTCCAAAACCAAGCAGGGTTTTGGGCCATTTTGAGGCAAAAGTGGTACCCGGGAGGCTGCCGGACGCCGCCCAGCAGAGATGCTCCAGGCAGAGATGCTCCCGCTTCAGCAGCATCTTCAAGGGGACCAACGGAGCTGCTGAGGCACCCGGCATTTACATATTGCCACTTGATTAACATCTTTGCTAGCGACCTGTGCTAGCAAATAACACATTTTTAAGGACATTTAAGCGAGAATATGCAAGTGCCTATTAACACAGATGCTCTCTGGCCGTGCGCATTGATCTGTGTGGGGCTGGCTCTTTACTTTACATCCAGCTTTTGCCTCCAGGAAGCTTCCACGTAGGCCCACACSAAATTACAGGATCGTGGCTCAAATAATGTCCTCTTTGTTAGCCTAAGTGGAATATTCAGCTGAACTGCCAATGACCAGAGGAATTCGGGGCGGGGGTAGGCAAAAGCCGTACGCAAGCAGCTCTAAGCTGCAGTCACGGCAATTAATATTTCTGCCCAGAGTGACGATGACTCTTTGGAAGCAAAAAAAAAAAAATTAAATTTTTAAATTTTATTTTTATGTAATTTTTAATTTTATTTTATTTTTATTTTTTTCACTACGAGCCATCTGCTTTGGCTTGAAAGAGCCTGGCCGATGACACAGATCCTGGTTGGAGGGGGAAGAGAGCGGGGCGGGAGGCGACGTCGGCGTTCCCGCGAATACCAGAGCCTGGGTTTGTYGTACCACAGACAGGAAATTGTTGGGTTTGCTGCTCCCACCCAGCCCAAATCAGTAGTTTCCTCTTCCAGCTCCCTCAGGTTTCGATTTGACGTAAGGCGTGCGGGGAAGCCGGCGTGGGGAGCTGCGCTCGCCACAGTCACGTCACTCCGAGGGAGCTAAAATGATAGAAATCATCATGTTCCCACGCTTCCCTTTTTTTTTTTTTTTTTTTTTTATTTTATTTCTTTCTTTTTCCCCCCCCGTAGCCATCCTTTCCTTCTCCCCACCCTTCTCCATCAGGGCTTGCATTTCACCCAGGCATCTGGCTGAGTCTCTCTCAACCATATCAAAACCCGAACAACTTGTACTCAAAATAGTTTAATGTTTCTATACAGAAGCCAAATGCCTCCGGGTGTCCCCTGGCAGGGATTTTTGAACCCTCTTTCTGTGCTGTTACCTGTGCAATGATTGCATTCATAGCAGGCACCATCCTCCTCTGGGTACCAGGTAAAATCATGCCCCACCTCTGATATTTGGTTTAGAAAAATGGCATTTGGTAGTTGTCAGTCTGCAGCTTGCAGACCGCTGTGGGTTTATGAGCAACTTCTTGCAACCCTGCTATGGGACATTATAAAAAGCAAACCAGGCACCTGAGTTTTAACCCTTGGTCTCTGATTAATGAAGGGGGGGGGGGGGAGAAAAAGGAATGTGGATAACTGCATGAAATTGTGGATGTGGGGAGTGTTTACCAAGTTGGGAAAGAGAAGAGGGAGTATTTGCACTGCAAGCTTCAGTCGTTTCAACATCACTGGTGACACCGCCACTGCGAGCTCCTGTTTTGGGTGTTTGGGGGATATTTTTTTTTTTTTTTTTTTGGTGATGGTTTTTCTTACAGGCAAGGGGAAGGAAGGAGATTTACGGCACTCATGGAGCTCGTGGCGCACTGACTTCAGCCCAGCGTCCAGCCCTGGGCATGCTTGGGGGAAAAAAAGTCTCGTACTGGTAAAACATCCTAAAATATGCATTTCTTTGTTCTCGTTCTGAAATATGAATTAACCAATAGTTTAGAAAGGGGCAGAGAAACAAAACCGAGCAAAACTTCTGAGCTGGTGGGATTCAGTTCTGAATGTTCTCGGTGGCTTTCAGGGTTTTTCAGGTGTTATTATTCGGAAAAATACAGAGAACCCCAGATTCCTGCTGGATGGAGAAATAACGAGTTTGAGCAGAGTTGCAGTAACCTAGTTTTCTTGGCCAGGTTGGCTTTTGCACGTTGCTCCGGTTTCAGTTGTCCAGGCTGGAGCTTCCACCGGGTAGAACTGATGGGGCAGGGGAAGAGAAGTGCCCAGCAAACCAGAGAAAAGCTTTTTTATTTTCTTTTTTTTATTTTCGGAGAAGTGTGCTGCTCGGCTTTTCTTGCACTCGCTCGTTTTCCAGCGAGTTTGCAGCAGCTCTGGGTGCAGCTTGCACTCGGTGGCCATTCAAGTATGAACCTCGGTCGGGAGCTGTGTGCACGGCATGTCCATGAGCTAGCGTTGGTCCCTCTCCTGCAGACCAGGTGGGGTCTTGGAGACCTCCAATTTTCGGTAAAATGTAGCTGAATTTGGACAACAGGTTGGGAGGGGGTTCGCATAGGCAAATGGGCACACCAGCAGTTGCATAAACCTTCCCCTTTATGACCTTGGGTGGTTTTTAGCTTGCAAAACAACTAGACAGCAACCAAAAATTCATCTTGCCAATTATTACATTTTGAATCTCTTACCAGCCGATCATACATGTTTGTTTGGTGGCTGTTTTCTCTTTTTCCCCCTCCTCCCTGCAGGCATATGTACTTTTGGAAGGGTTAATTGCCGAAACTCCAAATTCAATTAGTAAGTCTGCRTTTTATGAAATTGCCTGGAAAGAGCTATATCGTTGTCTTGCTGAGCTTCTCTTCCTCGCTGATAATACACAGAGCTTTGCTCGACACGACGTCGGGCTTGAGAGCCGTATGCATCAGGAATCATCCTCGCTGCCACCCCACGTGTCCTGCCCTGCGGCTCTTTTGCCTGAGCTTGGTTGTGTGATGGGTTAGGTGGACCCAAACTCAACATTAGAGGTATTAAAGCCCTTTAAAAGTGTGTTGCGTGCATCAATGAGCTTGGGCTAACATGCAGAAATAAATAAGAAAAATGGYAGGGTTTTATCCCCTCCCCATGGCATCTCCCCATGGCTTTGCAGAGGACCTAGGGCAGAGACCAGCTACTCATCCCAAATCTTGCTTTGCCCCAGGAGCTCATCCCAAAACACGTGCAAGGGAAGGCTGGTGGCATGCAAAGCACTTGCGGCTGCTGTCACTGCAGGGAGGGACGAGGCTCCTTTCCCTTATGCTCTGCCCTGGGGGGATGCACTTTGGGTGAAACCTGGAAGGTTCGGTGTCCCTCTCCTGCAGACCAGGATCCCACCTGGTCTGCAAGAGAGGAACCAACGCTGGCTCACAGGTTCGGTGTGGGGTGAGACTGCCGGAGGCATCGTGATGGTTGCAAGCCTCTCTTTCCAGGGGGCTAAGCTTTTATCAGAGAATAACGGTTGGTAAGGCGCATTTGAATCATAGAATTATTAAGGTTGGAAAAGACCTCTAAGATCATCAAGTCCAACCGTCAACCCAACACCACCATACCCACTAAACCATGTCCCGAAGTGCCACGTCTACACGCTCTTTGAATGCCTCCAGTGATGGTGACTCCACCACTTCCCTGGGCAGCCTGTTCCAGTGCTTGACAACCCTTTCGGTGAAGAAATTTTTCCTAATGTCCAATCTAAACCTCCCCTGGCACAACTTGAAACCATTTCCTCTCATCCTATCGCTTGTTACTTGGGAGAAGAGACCAACCCCCACCTTGCTACAGCCTCCTTTCAGGTAGTTGTAGAGAGCGATAAGGTTTCCCCTCAGCCTCCTCTTCTCCAGGCTAAACACCCCCAGCTCCCTCAGCCGCTGCTCATCAGACCTGTGCTCCAGACCCTTCACCAGCCTCGTCGCCCTTCTCTGGACACGCTCCAGCACCTCAATGTCCTTCTTGTAGTGAGGGGCCCAAAACTGAACACAGGATTCGAGGTGCGGCCTCACCAGTGCCGAGTACAGGGGCACGATCCCCTCCCTGCTCCTGCTGGCCACACTATTCCTGACACAGGCCAGGATGCCGTTGGCCTTCTTGGCCACCTGGGCACACTGCTGGCTCATGGTCAGCCGGCCGTCGACCAGCACCCCCAGGTCCTTTTCCGCCGGGCAGCTTTCCAGCCACTCTTCCCCAAGCCTGTAGCGTTGCCTGGGGTTGTTGTGACCCAAGTGCAGGACCCGGCCCTTGGCCTTGTTGAACCTCATGCARTTGGCCTCGGCCCATGGATCCAGCCTGTCCAGATCCCTCTGCAGAGCCTTCCTACCCTCAGGCAGATCAACACTCCCGCCCAACTTGGTGTCATCTGCAAACTTACTGAGGGTGCCCTCGATCCCCTCGTCCAGATCATTGATAAAGACATTAAACAGAACTGGCCCCAACACTGAGCCCTGGGGAACACCGCTCGTGACCGGCCGCCAACCGGATTTGACTCCGTTCACCACAACTCTCTGGGCTCGGCCGTCCAGCCAGTTTTTTACCCAGCGAAGAGTACACCCGTCCAAGCCATGAGCCGCCAGCTTCTCTAGGAGAATGCTGGRGAATTTGGGGAATTGCCTGGCGAGACTGAAGCTTCAGATGAAAAGAATTCAGGTTGCCYGTTCGGGTCCTCTTTTATCTGCCTTACGCATCCGTCCCGCCAAACGTCCTCTGGCTCGATTGTGGGGTATGATGTCTTTTTGGCAGGGACCGGCTCCRTTACTCACTGGGGATGAGTCAGGGTTGCAGGCTGCTGGCACTGTCACCCTGGGGCACTTTTCCTTTTTGGTGAGGGAAGGGAAGTGTGATACAAGGCTGGAGGGTGAGGGAGCGCGCCGGGCTGGTAGTCAAGGCAGTTGAGTGCTCCCTGGAGAAGTGGTTTTCCTTCCTTCCTTCCTTCCTTCCTTCCTTCCTCTGCTGCTGTGTTTCTGTCCGATGCTTCCTATTTTGCGCTGGATGAATCATGGAAACCACGCTCCTTAATTGAGTTTTCTGCCATTTCTCATGATTCCATGGCAGGCAGGGAAGAAGCCGGTGAAAGCCTCCTCTGGAGGGATGCTTGATAAGTGGGGGGAAACGCTCGGCAAAATGAGGTTGTAAAGATCCTGGTTTTAAAAAAAAAATAATAATCCACCCTTGCTTTCCTTTATTCCCTCATGTAGAAAAATGAGCAAGCCAAATGGCTCTGGGGTGCTGGTGCAAGGATTTAAAGCAAGTCTGCACGGCACTTGCAAAGACCTTCCTGAGCTGGTCGGTGCTTGTCAGCRTGGGGGTGTCGGGGAGCCGAGGTGGCCCCAGCTTTCGGCTCCTCCAGAGGGTTTCCTGASGTTTCAGCTGGAAAACTGCTCTCCTTGCTCAGGGGTTTAAACAGGGTTGGGTATGGCKGCACTGAGCAGGTGAGCAGCTCGGAGAAACCCTGCTGCAATAGATGCTGAGAAATAAAATAGATTTTGTTGTATATATAGATGTATGTATAATGAATTTATGCATAAAACCATAATAAAAGTATGTAGGTACCTCTAGGGCAAACATCATATGCTGGGTTCACAGGTTGCCTGTGCCTTTTGCGTTTGTGGGATAGCATCGGAGGCGTAAAGTAAATTTAAAGGGGGTTTTGCTGTTCTTTCCGCAGGTCAGTGGCATCCATTCAGGGCAAAGGTGCTCGTCGGTGTTGCTGGCAAGAGATAAATCATTTCAGCCCCAGGAGGAGGGGGTATTTGTGTTTCAGGGGGGGTATTTGTGTTTCAGTACTAGCAGTGCAAGTAGTAGGTACTGCTGTGGCATCTTAATGAATTAAATTTCCAAGTGCTAGTTGAGTAATTCTGTTAACACTGAAAAGAGCTTCCTTCCTAGAGTTTACTTTAAAAAAAAAAAAAAAAAAAAGTAACTTTCAGGCTTGTCAGCATTTGCTCTTCTCCCCGAAGCCTGTGTGCGGACCTGGCTCCGGCAGAAATGTTTGAGGAGGAGCGGGGGCTCAGCATCCCTTCAGCACAGCTTCAGCACAGAGGAGCAAAGCCCTGCGCTGCCAGGAGCAGCATTTCGGGGGCATTTTTGGGGTTCGAKGTATCAGCCTTGTGCTTTTGCAAAGACGCTCAGCGAGGGTGTGGGCTCGTACGGCGTCCCTGCTCCACACGTGGATTATAAGACGGTGCCGATGATTTAGAAACCAAGCAGTGAAATTTCCTGGGGGCTTTTGCCGTGCCTCATTGCTGGGCTGTGTACGTGGTGGGYTCTTCAGGAGGAGCGTTTGGTTTTGGGCAACAAAACCATTTGTTTTGTCACCTCTTCGGTGCTTCAGTTGCCGTCCCTGCCCTGCCGAGATGTGGGCTTGCCCTTGTAAACCTCACTCATAAACCCAATAAAAGGACGCTTCTTTTTCCAGCAGCGCAGCAGCACGTTCCCTCATTAGCAGAAGACGCTCCGTAATTTTTCTGAGCAAGGACGCATTGAAGATCTCCATTCAGGATTGTGTCCTGATGTGCTCAGTGTCCTCCACAGGTTTTTGGGTTTTTTCTCTCCTCCTTTTTTTCATTCCTCTTGAATAGCTCTCTGCGACTACACGGCGTGCTTTGACGTCAGGATTTTGCAGCGGTGAACCACGCGTGTCCCCTGGCACGCCGGGACAAGAGGGAGGTCTCCTGCGCTGGGTCATGCTCACGGCAATCACAGTGTTCAGAACAAGGCAGCTTTTGTCTGTATTTTTTTTTTTTTTAATGAGTCAAACTATTTTTCATGCAAGAAATGTTCTTAAATTTAAATTCCAGCACAGGTACACTCTGTTTTGGACACCTCCATGGGTGTGTTTAGATGTTCTCCTGAACATTTGTCCTCCTGAAGACAAAGTAGGGTAAAATAATGGTGATAGTTGCCTGTGGTGGTAGATAGGGGAGAATTTGAGGTACCACTTTGTAGTTACCTGTGGGTAAAAGCCCTTCTGCAGGTGGTTGTTGCAGAGTGGCTGCTCTTTTATCTCCTCTATTTTTCGTAGCATGTGTCAAATACGCATGGGGCATGCGATTAAAACACCCTATTAAGTCTCAWTAGTACCAAGAGCATCAGTCGGGGCTACAGCTTTATTACAGCAGTCTGATAATAATTTTATAGGATGTTTATCTCCGTGTTTCAAAGTATAATTTTTCGAGTGTCGTGACCAGAGGCTGGAAGGATTTTTGTTCCATTTTGAACTTTGCTCTGCAATTAAATCCCTGTTGGGGGGTGGAGGGGAGTCTACTCCAGTGCRCACCATACCCCAAAAGACTCAAATCCACACTAAAAAAATAGATTCTGCCCCAAGACAGCGACCGTGTCACCCAGCAAAACGCATCAGCATTTCTGTTGGACTCAAGATAAATGAAAACAGCTCTGTTTTTATTTTATTTTTTTTCCCTATAATTGTCCTGGAAGGAGTGGCTTTGGCATGTTTGAAGGAATCTGGGTTTAAAGAGGTCAGTACAAGCAGCAAGGCGGCAATGTCCCGTCCCTCCCCGTAGGGAGCAATGAGTACGGATATACACATATATGTGTGTGTATATATATCTAGCCATAAAATATGGGTATAGCTTTGTGTGTGTGTGTACAGACACATAGGTGAACCCATATTTATATATATAAAAATATAAGTTTATATTTTATATATATAGATAAATATATATATATATAAATATGTAATTTTTTTAAATTCTGTCTTGTTTTTTCTTGCCTTATTGTTGACTGCAACAACGTTAGCCTAAAATGAGCCGGTCAGCKCTCTGGCATTGTAGGGTCACAGAGTGTTGCAGCCTGGGCACATCTATCTCATGAAATCCCAATCCCTGCACAGGTTGGGAGGACTTTCCAAAAGCATGCGATGTTCTTGCAGCCATCCCCAGCAAACGCGGGCGGGTCTGGATCCGATCCACTGAGATGCAGAAGCCGATCCCTGCACCAGCATCCGCAGGCGGGGGCAGGAAAGGCAGCGGGATTTAAGGGTTGTATCAGTAGTTTCTGAAAAGTAAATAATATTAATGACCACGAGAGCAGGCGCTGGCTGGAGCGGGACCTTCAGCAGCGCTCTTGGCTGTAAAATGCTTCTTTATTCTTGCCCTACCCCTGCTCCATGCACCGGATTAGCCATTTTTTGGTACTTCTGAATGTTTCGGGAACATTTGCATCATTCCCTGATTTTTTTAGTGATGTGAAGATGTGCCTCCAGACCTCATTACACACACCGCTTGATAGTACGTGGAAAAGGAAAACACCGAAGCAACCACACAAGGTTATGTGCAATGATTTTTGGTGGTGTCTGGTTTTATTTTTCCTCCCCTCTTTTTTATTTTTRGTCTTAAATTGCTCTCCTTTTCAAGTTTTTAAATACTTCTACCTTGCTTTCCGTGCATGGGGGCCGTGCGGTGCATCCGGAGGGTTTGGGAGGGCGGAGRGGAGGTGCATCCCCTCCCAGTGCGCTCCCCCAGCACACAGGAGGCACTCCCCAGCTATTTATTGCTGGAGGTCTCTTCTCCTTTGAAGGAGTTTTTCTTCCCCGCCGGCTTCCCAGGAGGGGTGTGTRAGCAGCCAACACCCAGCCTCTGGCTTGGAGAGCCCCTGGCTGCTCCTCGGGGCTTGCGAGCGCTGGATTAATGCCTTATCAGCAGGTATTTGAGCTTAAAGGTACTTTAATCTCCCAACTGCCTCTCGAGCTGTTTGCTGCCTGCAGTCGGGCTTTTAAATGTGCTGTCCACATCTCTATTTTTTTTTCAATAAAATGTGTATTGCATATTAGTTTAAAAAAAAGAGATGCACCCCACTTTTTTTTTTTCTTCCATCCTTATAAAAACCCTCAACCAATTTCAGCCCATCTGCGCCAAACTCATTGAAAAAGTGGGAAGTTTTTTTTTTATTTTCTCGGTAGATTACCAAGTACAAAAAACACTTTTTGCAAGAGGAAATGCTTGGCTTGTGAGTTGGGTTCAGTCCTTGCACTGTATCTTATATAGATAGCATTTTTATATATATATATGTGCCTGTATAAACGTGTGTGTGTATATATGACACATATGTATGTGTATATGTATTTTATATATGCATACATTTTATGTGTGTGTATATATATATATATATATATGCATGTATTTTTAATATATGTGTATATATACGATGTAAATGTGTATGTATGTACACTTATATACACATAATATTTGTGTGTATATTTAYATGGATCAATCTGAGGTATTGTGTGGGCAATGGAAAGGCATTTTGCTACCTCAGTTTCCCGAGCGTGACTAGACCAGAGCAGGAATAATCATCGTTAAAGGCATCCCTGGTGCACACTCACCGCTGGGGAGGAGCCAGGACCGGGGAGGGCTGCTGTGCTAATCCTGCTCCGATGGAAAAATAAACAGTGGGATGGATGGGCTTTGGTTCCGCCGTGTTTTGCACCGGAGGAGGATGGTCCTTTCATATTGCTCCCCCAGGAGGGCTGAAGACTTGAATCCGTTGCTCTAAAAGCCATCAGTTATAATTAAGAAATGAACTGAAACCTCTGCTTTGGCTGCATCCGCTGCCCTCCTAAGGTGAAGAATGTTGCAGGGAAACCAGCTTCAGCTGCAAATCTTTGTTTCCAAAAATCAAACAAAAAACATGATGCAAACCAGACAGGCTTGCAGAAGTTCCCTACGTACCTACTCAAGCTTACGCAGGAGCTTTCTAATAATCTGCCTCCAACGTTAAGGTGGTGGAGGCGTTCGCAGGCTCTTTGCTGTCCGATGGATTTAATCAGGGATGCGTGTGTGAAAGGGGATCTGGTGCTACCCCGCGGGAGCCTTTCCCGGAGGTGGAGACCACCGCTGCTGGAGATTCCTGCTCTCCAAATATCAATCTAGTGGGGTTTAACCGTGTGCCAGGGAAGGGGTGAAAAAAAACAGGTTTATTCGGTCGTATCGGGGCTCTTTTGTTCCGAGCGATGCACAGAAGGAGGGCCCATCTGCAGTAGGGGATATCCCGAAATAACAAGGCAAATACAGTGTTTATGTAACGCCGGAGACTTGTATACTACTGCTAGTAAGTCGTAAGCTCRCACAGAGAGCCTGCCAAGTGACAGYAATGCTTCTGAAGAAGGGAGGTTCAATAGTGGCTGCAGAAGCGGAGCAGAAAAGGGCCTTTTAAAATCCACGGATCGGCAGAGGGAAAGCGTTTGGAGCCGCCGGTTCCTGGGATAAATGGGCCATCAGGCAGAGCGGATGGGGCTGCCTCCATCTTCTTTGCACTTCACCAAAATTCGGCTTTGTTGCTGAAATGGTAATTGTGTATGTGTGTATCTGTGCAACAGCAAGCCCAGAATTAAAATACACTTCGCATGCATCTCAATTAAGACTTATTTTCTGCTGTTTGAATTCTAGATGTGAATTTAGTGGTAGCTGTGGGAATAAAAATCTGCAATTGTAATTACGCTGGACAAGCTGGTGTGATGTGACTGCGGCGAGGCACCAGCATCAATTGCAAGCTAAGGATGTGTAAGGTTTAAAACACTTTATTGAGCAGCCCTTCATCTCTTCTCATAATGTTCTGTCCTCGCAGAGATCTCTGCGGCCGTCTGGGTGATTTAAGATGCCTCTTGCATTTGCAGGACCGTCTGAACAGCTTTTCAAGGTGAACAGCAAGCTTGCTCCGTGGGTTTTGCTGTACAAAATGTCCTCAGCATCACCCGTGCCGCGTCTCTGCCTCTTGGCACGGTTTTGGGAGGCAAATGCAAAACCAGGTTCTTCCTCAAAAAAGAAAAAAAAATCACAGCCCTCCCGRGCTCCCGGCAGCCGAGTTTTCGGTTCAGGCTGCGCGGGGAGGTGGAGGAAGCGGGGAGCGGGGATTATTTTTGATGCCGGGAAGGAAGCGCCGTGCTTCCCTTTCCCGCGGGCGCTGCTGCTGGGGCTGGGCTCCTGGAGCTCCCTGTCCCCAGCCTGTGCTCCAGCTGATGCTGACAGCTCCAGCCTCCGTGTCTCCACAGCTTCCCCGAAAGCCCGCAGCTCGCCGGGCTGCCCCGCAGCCTTCACCTGGCAGGTTCCTTGCCTGGAAGGGGAGCATTGATGGCAATGCTTTGCTATGACCCTAAGCAAATGTGTGCAGCTCATTTCCAGGGATCCCTCTCCGCTCTCCTTTGCCCAAGAAGACCGTGATGGGAGGATGCTTTTTTATTGCGCTGAGGACACCTAAATCCTGGTGGCTCTGGCATTCCTCTCACCCCACCGTGCCATAGCCGGGAATCAGCCTGATTTAGACTAATACGGGTAGATTTTCCCACCCCACCGAACAATTCAGTTTCTTTTGCTATTTGCTTTGATTGAGATGCCGATGAGCACTTGCCGGCTCTGACCATTTCTGCTTCTTCGCGTGACGGCGTTGCCGTAAGGCCGGTACACTTCACGGCTGGAAATAGCAGCTCAGGGATGTGCAAGTAGCATTTAGCAGCTCAGAGGAGCTTCTGGATCTGCAAAAACCTCCACTGAGATTTGCAGCGTGGCTTTGGACCAGTAGTAACCTTTCGAATTCGAGGTCTGGGATCTCTAAAATGAGTTTGCAGCGCTTGGAAACTTACCCGGGYTCTCGGCTTGCTTTCCATAAATACAAAGGGCCCAGTCCTGCGACTGACAGTAGTAAATGGGGAAAGACCGAGCTGAAATAATAAGCCTTGTCGTATCTAATAATAAGCCCGACAAATCAGTAACTCGTGAATTGGGACCTGGTGAAGATTTATAAACCTTTGATCAGATTTAACCGGGCGGTTGGCATTCCCCGGCGTGCGAGGATTGCTCCAAGCCCTGGGTCACACCAGCTGCCTTACAAAGCACCGAAGGTTTCTTGTCAACRTGTTAAAGTCAACCCCACAAGCCAGCTGCTAAACATTTGCCAAGCTCTTTTATATATAACTACCCCATGGGGCAGCCACAGACCTTTACCTTTCTGGCCATAGCCAACATCTCACTGTTAATTCAAAGTGTTAATTGCCCTCAGGCCGAAAGACGATGCTGTGCATATTTGTGCCATGGCCTGAAAGGTTAGTCTGCAGCGTAAACCCAAATCCCCTTCTGTTAGGCATAAATGTTAGTGATTCAAAATGCCTTTTTTTTTTTCCTCCCCCTAGACTTCCAGTGCCGATTTGTTCAGCTTTCAGTAGGGCAGAAGTTGGACTTCATTACCAAAGTCCATTGTAATGATTTCTCAGATTTTTTTCAGAGTAGCCAAGGCTTGTGCAAGCTTGCATGCTTTTCTATATTTGGTTTTGTTTAATTTGATTGTACAAAGCTGTTGAAAAGTCTAGCTGAACATTTCCACTTTCTGGCTGCATGATTATGCCATTATACCAGGAGTTCAAAGCAAAAAAAGCTTCTGCTGGGTTTTCTCAGTAACCCTGAGCTCAAGATCCCGTTTTCAGATAGGGACAGAAAAAGTTCATTTGTCACATTGTTCTCATCTCGATTAAGTTCAGATGTGGCTCGTGGGGATAGTCTTCGTGATGTCTGTCCTGGAGTGTGTTCCTYGGTACCTTCAGCCTGTTTGGCGGTGTGTCTGCTGGGGCTTCGCCCCTGGACCCTGCTGGCTTTGCCCCTGGCTTTTTGGCTGGTGCCCCACCGTGCACGAGCGTCGATGCCGAAGGACGGAGGAAGGAGCTGTTGCAATAAACGTCAGCTGGCAGCTTTAATTTGGGTTAAACTGATGCTTCATGTTGGGAATCTGGCATCTGAGGAGGATCTGGAGCTGAAAACAATTATTTTATTACCGGTGCCTTAACCTGKAAAGTGCCTTGCTTTCAAACTTCTTTTTTTATTACGAAAATTAAAATAATCCTCATACAAAGTCCATAAGCTCAAAACTTMCTGGTCACTCTATCATTTGCAATATCGAGTGCAGAAATGTCCCTGTAACTTGTCCTGCAGCCTCTTGAGGTTCTCGTGTGCTTGCCCAGATGACGTCCTGTGGAAACGTTTGGTTTTTCCTTTGAAATGAGAGCTTTGGCTGTTGCCTTCGCTGCTGACACCCCCCCCAGTCAGTATTTTTGGAGRTGGAGGGTTTAGGCTAAGCAGAGCTTTGCAAAATACAGCTGCAGCACCTGGATCATGCCCTCCCCCTCTCCTGCCCTTTCTCCTTCGTGGGGGGGGGGACATTGCAGCGTCAACACCAGTCGGTGGTTGTCGGACTGGAAGATGCTCCGCAGGAATGGCAGAGGGATGTGGGGAGAGCAGGGCAGGTGTCAGCGAAAAATATTCCAGGCGTTAGGGAGAATATTGCACAGTGGCYGTCTTTTGGAGTTACCACCATGCTTTGGTTCCCCAAATGCTTCCCAACTCGGACGTGACCTTCAAAGACCCCATGGTTACATCCCTGCTGGAAGGAGACGTGGCTGTTGGGTTTTGCACTGTTGTTCCTTTGGGAAGGAACTTTTAGTTCCATTTAGGAATTTTTTGGTTTTGTTTGTAGAAACTGAAAGACCTGGAGAAGACACAGTGTTTCTATTTAATTCTTCTTGCAAACCTCCTCCTAGTTCTGCTTTCTGTGTGTGCTGAGGTGGCTGGACTCGCCTTCGGGTARCGCAGGTGTCCTTCGTGGTGGGGATGGGGAAACCCAAGAATTGATAGTTAACCTAAAAAACTGTGCAGAATCCCTCCTGAGGAAGGTGTCGGGTCRTTCATGACCCCTTGGCTTCATGCTCCAGCCTCATCGCTGCCAGGCTGAGTGATCCACGGACATGTTGTRTCTCATCCTTATTCCTCTTGGGTTCTTTCCTACTTTTATCTCCGAGGTGGCTGCTAGATGCTATTGAGTACAAGCAATTATTTGTATCTGAAAAAGGCTGCCGGCATTTTTGGATCGATAGTCGCTTCTCGGTTAAACGCATTTAAACTTCTGCTTTTGTCTTTTGAAGGCTAATTCTGGTCCGGGATTTAACTGGTAAAATGGTTTCTTTGTTCTAGATGTCAAGAAAGACTGGTCGGATCACGCACTGTGGTGGGAAAAGAAGAAAACTTGGCTCCTTAAAACGCACTGGACGTTGGACAAATACGGGATACAGGCTGATGCCAAGCTCCAGTTCACACCTCAGCACAAGCTGCTTCGCCTTCAGCTGCCCAACATGAAGTACGTCAAGGTGAAAGTCAACTTCTCAGACCGGGTCTTCAAGGCCGTTTCTGACATCTGCAAAACGTTCAGTAAGTAATGAGTGCCGAAAGCCGCCAGTTTCCAGCCACCGGTCATCGTTTGGTTTGGCTCCTGCCTGTCCTTCGGCATGTGTGCTCATCTCATAAACTTATTAAATTAATGTTATTTTCCAGCTTCAAACACCCAACGGTCACCTGGGCATCAAGCCACTTGGGTATCCACTATTTTTCCCTTGCAAATCTAACCTTTTGTGTGTAAATACTTGAATAACGGGACCGATCGTATCACAAACGTGAGAAGAAATATGTTTTTTGTGCTGAATTCTGTTTCGTAGCAAGGCTGTTCTTGGTTTTGTCTTAGGCGAGGCAAAGCTGCTTGTGTTGGGTTGTAATTTTTTTTTCTGCAAATTTATGTGCTAGATGAAAAACAAACCCTGAAATAGGAAATCTGCCAGCTCCGTGGGTTCTTTTCCAGTGGAAAATCATGTTAGAGATTAAGTGATGATGCTTCACTRTAAAACTGTCTGGTGGAGGGAAGGAACCGAGTCTCCTTCTCTCCTCCCCAACTCCTCTTCACGATCTTTTCTCATGTTGAGAAGAAGCCGTAGAAGAAAGGATGGATCATTTCCGACCAGGGCTTGTCCCAGGCTGCTGCTTTTGTGCATCGCTTTTTACCCATCTTCACAAATTTCTTATCCCAGAAGCCGGTGCTTCTTTCTCCCCTCCAAAAGAAACCTAGGAGATGGTAAATCTGCTCCGAGGAACTCAAATAAGCGCCAGGCGTGGGCTCCGTACCGGTGTCCTTCCCTCTTGCTCCCCTCCGAAAGGAGCCTGCAACCCGACCTCGGCCGTAGTAAATCTATTTCTGCTCTCAAAAAGCAGCTAAGGTTACTCTTGGCTGACCCAGTTGTTTCGTGAGGCAGGAAGAGCTCGGCCATACGTGCGGTGTTACGGCRTGGCCCCCGGCGCATCTGTGGTTAGGTCGGTATATATAGCTGATTACGAACCTTCGCTATTTCTTTCCTGGGTGGTTTTTTTTTTTTAAATATAAATATTGGGCAATTTCTCCTTAAAATAGAAAAGGCTTAGCCAGCGTTATTTCCCAGTTGATTTTGCTTCTCCCCCCCCTGTCTCCGATTGCCGTTTTTAATACCGTGCTAGACAGAGAGGTCACAGGCGTCCGGTTGGTTGCTGATGAATCTTTCTAGCAGTGAGTCACGTCAGGAAATTCTGATACAGTTAATCACGTAACAGGAGATCTTTCACTGACTCTGCCGAGCAGTCAGAACCTTACATGGGCCTGAAGCAGCTATTTATTCAACTCCAGGGCTCTCAGTGTATTTATGAACAAACTGGCAGAATAATGCTAATATTTAAAGATGTGGAAGGGGAAAAAGCCGCTCGGATAGCTGCAGCCCAGCTGCGGTAGGAGCTCTCTGCAGCAGGCAGGGGGGACACATCGCTCGAGGGTTGTTCTGACTTTCCTTCCATGGCATCCGACGTGCTGAAATAAATGTTCTGGATTTTGGGGGAAGCAGGATTTTTTTGCTGGAAACTTCACTCTCCTTTTAGTGACTCTTACCAGCCTGAGCTGTTTGAGGGTGGAGGGAAACTATTTGGCTGAATACAGCGATTAAATCTTGTTTAGCCCTTGTCTTTGTGTTTACTGGGAGCCAGATGTTGAGCAGAGCTACGGGGAAGACGGCCACATCGGCTCAACATCGGCTGGAGGGAAGAGGGGATCGGGATGCAGGGAGGTGGTGGTGCTGGAGCTGGAGGGGCCGGGAAGCTCTTCCCTGGACCGCAGAGAACACTTATATGGTATAGATATAATAGATGTATTTGGACACCTGCTGTACATAGATGTATATATAATAGGTGTATTTGGACACCTGCTATACATAGATGTATATATAATAGGTGTATTTGGACACCTATTATATACAGCTATAATAACTATACTTGGACACCTGTTGTACATAGGTGTATATATAATAAGTGTCCAACTACAGCTATTGTATCTATAATATATGGGTGTCCAAATACCTCTGCGGTCCAGGGAAGAGCTTCCCAGTGGCATGACATATATTTTATTTTTATTTATTTATTTATTTATATAAAACCACACCAAACCACTCCATGCATGTCCTTTCTTCCTCCCTGCGTGACCTTGGTGCTGTGCCGTGGGTCAGACACGTCCTCAAGCCCAGGGTCCCGGAGCCGAGCACCGACGGAGGCAGGAGCTTATCTCGGCCGGGAGGTCACGCGCTTGCCAGGCGAGAGGGGCTGCTGCTTTCTACCACGCAAAATCGTCCCGGGGGTGTCATGCTGAATTTGCACAGGGTGTTTCGTTCCTGGAAGGCATGGGGGATATCTGTCCACACCTCGGTGCCCACTGCGGCTTGCCAAAAATGAGAGCGGCTGTAGGGTGGTGGGGTCCTCCCGGCTCCCTGCGGCAGCCCGGCGAGCTTGCACTTTCCTTTTCCTCCAACACAACCCTCTCGTGGGGTCTTGCAGACCTTGCTATGACACTTTCTCAACCCGCCTGTTTCCCTCTTTTCCCCTCCTCCCCAGGTTAGAGTTTAKGCTGCCCCGTTTTTCTCCATTACCTCTTCCTGCCCTCCGCAGCATCTCTGCACAGGTTGGCTGCAGAGAGCGCTCGTACACCGTATTCATCATGCTGATTGTCTCCCCAAGGAAAACTGAGTAGATATTTCAAGGCAGAAGGGAAAAGAAGTAATCCCTGCTCTAACAGCATAGCTCGTCTCTGGAAATCCCTTAATTTCTAAAGTTAGGGTCCAGCGTGGCCTGGACCGATGTCCAGCCGACAGAACTGTGCGTGGGAGTTGCTCATATTTTGGCCATAACTGTTTGCTGTCTTTGCCCCCGGAGCATTTAATTACACACTTCAGTAATTTTAGCATATGGCATGATTAATGAGTAATTTAAGTAATTCCTCGTGTCGCCGGGACTCTAGCTGGTTGCATTTATAAAATCCTCTATACACAAGCGGCAACACACTTGGGTGAATTATTTAGGGTTGTGCCTTTTCTTACGATCCCTTTAAATTGTACCCAGGGGTGCCACCGTTGCAGTATGCGGTTGCTTTTTAAAGAAAAATCTCTGTTCTTGTGCGGAGTGACGTTATTGCAAAGGGCAGCTCCCGCCGCCGGCCGGGCTGCGGCTCCCCGGGGGCAGCCCGGAGGTGGCTGTGGGAAGATGCTGGAGCCGCTCGCACATCCCTCGCTTTCTTGGAGGTCGTGCGAAGCCGGAAAAAAACCCGATCTCATTCCCGGTCGCTGGATTGCAGCCCCTCAATTCCCACAGCAAGCGGTCGGGAGGGTTAACGGCACGGCTTGACCCTGCCTGCGGTAGGAGCGGGCAGGAGGAGAGGAGCGGGGTGGCGGATGGGGTGGGCAGCCCTCACCCGAAGGGTGCCCTGGAAGCCTGCCCAGGAGCAGCTGTTGGCAGGAGGTTCAGGCCTGAAGGKCCAGCTTTGATCTGCAATTAAAGACCAGAGAAAGAGAAAGTAAAACTTCTTTTTTATTTTTTTTTGGAGCGGCAGGGGTTTGTGCTGCCTGCCTGCCCGGCAGCGGGGCGCGGAGGTTGGGATGGGGTGCTGCCTGCGGGGCTCCCGCCTGCCACCCTCCTCTCATCGTTCTCCTGGAGAGGTATTTCAGCCCAGGAGACAACCCATCARATACACAAACGCAATTTGATGTGGCTGCAATCAACACTTTATTGGTGTGGGTGGGAATATCCTCATTGGAAAGTGGGATTTGGGGAGATAGGAGATGTGGCTGCATTGCAAAGCTCCCGCTAACCCATCATCCTACATAACGACGAGCAGAAAAATCCTCTTTTCCTCCACATTTGATTCCAGGACAGCGGACGCCTTGCATCTGCTCATGCCCTTAAGCTGCTTCTTTACAGCATCCCCTTTCTCCTGCTGCCGCCTGTAGTTTTTTTCCMTGTGTCCTGGGAGCAGTAAGGGACTCCCGGCAGGATCCGCTGCTGCTGTGTAGGCACATGGGAGAGGAAAAGCAAACAGTGAGATGCAAGTGTGAAAGTTTTTTCCCATGCCTTGGTGTTTCCTGCCCCAGTGATGCTGCTTCTCGGGGGGAAACGGCGTATATTGCAGAGCTGCAGGGAGAGGGGAGATGGGGTAGAACCTTGCATCCTTCTCCTCTTCTTCTGGCTGTGAAGATTTGGGACCTACGCTGCCCTCCAGCCTGAGCAGGGGAGCAGAGATCATTGCAGTTGGTGCTGGTGGGAGATGGGAACACCGGGAGGAGGACGTGGTGCCGGAGCTGGGAGGAGGCAACTCTGGGAGGAAGCGCTCCAAAATTCATGACTACACCCTCCCTTACCCGTCCTGAGGCTGTGCGAGATGAAGAAATTCCCTTCAGGTCTTTTTTTTTTTCCCCCAGAGGCTGGTAGGTCATCACACCCAGCTCCTGCCTCGTAATCCTCAAAGAGCTTCGGGTGAATTAATCACCTGTTTTGGAAAACGAAGTCTGCAGAGCATCCTGTGTCGAGCAGCGGCAGTTTCCGTGCCCGCATCCCGTCTCGCTCTGGTCCCCAGCTCCCCAGGGGCGAGGGATGCCGGGAAATTGGGACCCCTCTTGCACAAGGCAAGGGTGGTCCCATCCCAGGGAGCTTGTGGGGCTGGGGGAGGAGGGATGGGATGCAGAGAGTCCCTTGAAGGTGATGGGCTGTTTCCCCTCGCCTCTCCTGCCCCAAAATAACAAGGTGCCCGAGGCTGTGTGACTGATGGGAAGGTGACAGCCAGCCTTCCTTGCTTCAGCCTCCAGCCACCGAACGCAACCGGAGACGAGGTGACGGTGGCATTTGGGAGCGGCGCGGTGCAAGCCCGGCACGAGCAAGGCGACACCGTCCAGCAGTCTAGATGCCGAATATGACCCTACCTTTTTTTTTTTTTTCTTTATAAATGGTCTCCGCTCCAGTACAGAACGTCCTCTGACTTCTGAAGTATTTGTGATATTTCCACGCCCTCAGTTGCCAAAAAAACTTCTATAAAAAGCTGCTGGTTTTTTAGGGTTTTTTTGGTTTTTTTTTTTGCAAAACTGAAACCCTTTGGTACTCCGAGATGTGCAGTGTTCCCAGGGCTCTGCCCRTGCCCGTCAGCACGTGGAGCTGCAGCCCCGGCACGGTTGCTTTCCAGGAGGCAAAGCTGTCTGGAGTTACTCCTCGCCATTGCAAACCCCCATTGCAAACCTCTTTAAACCTTTTTTAATTCCCTCAYGCCCTGCTGGAAAATAAAGTAACATTTTTCCTAAAATAGTGGGGCTGAAAGTGGGTTCTGGTAGCATCTCGGGGAATATTTGGGGGTTGACACCAGCATCTCATGTTAGAGTCACCGGATGCTCAATAGCACCGTGAAGATGCTTGGAGACGGCGTTCTTGTACCGGCGCGGAGACAGACGCGGTGAAATACCGAGGGAGGGTTTGCTGCCTTTTGCTGCCACGAGCAGAGAGGTTTGGCAGTAGCGCAGCTATTTCTAAATATGTCTAGGGGATGGGTGTGGAAGGAAATCTTACCATTTAGAGAGTCGGCCAAATTGCAATGTACTCAGCTTTTTAAATTGYGAGGCCCAAGTGTACCGCTGCCAACTTCTTCATTTCGCTATTTTCCTCTTTTATTGCTTGCCTATATTCATCTGCAGCTGTTGTGTAGGATCCAGACGAACACCGGGAACTGGACTGTAAGGGAAATAACGAGATTTAATTGCAAAGTGACTGAAATGGAAAAAAATATTCCCCTTTCTCCCCCCTCCCCACCCCGGTCCCTGTTCTGCCTGTTGAGTAGCATCAGGTTGTATGTCACCGCGTGAGTCAGTGAATTTTTTCATCCTTACTCTGCTGTTGACAGAGACCCTTTAAATAGACTTTCATCCTGAAGACATTAGGGGATGCTGGCAAACCCAGTGCCACTGCCCTCCTTAAGATCATTCCGATTGCTCTTTATGGTCCGATGCAGAGGGTGTAAGTGGATTTTTTCTCTTGTTTCTGGTGCTTAATTTAATTGAGTTTAATTTCACTTTAGCCACAGTTCAGAAGCTTCAGGGGCAAGGCTCGAAGTGCTTGTCTGTGCTCGGAGAGGCATCCGGATAATTGGAGTCTGGGGATTTCGTCCCACTTGCRGAAAAAAACATCCAAACATTCAGGGTTTGTTGACTCTGTCTCTCCGACAGCCCTTTTTATTAGCCTTGCAATAACGCTTGGCTTCATCGCTGCTGGCTGCCCTCCTCCTCCTCCTTCTGCGTCTCTCCCGGCCGATGGTGCCTGATTTCGGCTCTGGGTACCACTCACGCAGACGGTGTTTGCGAGCAGCGGTCACACCGCTGCAAACCCCGCTGACCTCATTTTTCGGGTGGTTTTGCAGATCATCGCTCCGGCGGCAAGTCAATAAGTCAACAGGCACTTGGGTTTTCCACGCTGAATTTGGGAAGGCTCTGGCGAAGCCCTTGCCAGGGTCAGCCCCAGTTTGGTCTGCGCCCGTGGCACTCGTTGGGCATCTCAGGAGGCTTTGGGGGATGTCCTGACATAGCTGCATGGCCCGAGGCAGCAAGTGGAGAGCTTGGCTTTTACCCAAATAAATATTTAAGCAGCCAGGCAGCTGAAGAACCCATAATAAAATGTTCTGAATGTAGGCGGGTGTACAAACCTAGTAAACTGTGCTAAGGGGGTGAGGACCTTCTCCGCCATCAGATACTGCCCAGCGTCCGGTACAACCACGGTCTTATCTCCAGGCTCTTCAAAAGTTACAGAAGTCTTTTTTTTTTTTTTTTTTGCCCATGGTCTCTTTTGCAAAACTTTATCTCAAGTGAATTTATGTTGAAGATAAGTCGGATACTTAGTTCTGTAAACTCAGGAATTCTGTAAATTCAGGAAACATGATCCGTAGAATTCACTCATTCCAAAGAAAAATACCTTTATTTTTTTTAAAGTCTGAAATGGGAGAGAAATGGGATTTGAGGCCAAAATGATTTCATTTTTCTAAAAATCGTCATGTCAATGCGCAAAGGCTGTAATTTTTATGAGTCATTGCTTCGAGACAGCGGTGATCCAGTGCAGAAATATCCCACTTCAAAACACATTTCCTAATGGAGAGTAACTGGATCAGCATTAAAGAGAGGATTTCCCCTAAATGCTCTCTGTGCTACAAGTAAAATTATGGAGTTTTTATGCTTCAAGAGCTAACCAGGCGAAACAGCTCTCTGGCCTTTTAAGGGAGCCAGAAATCGTGTGGAAAAATGGATGCTAAGAGCTTCTTTGGAGAATTCATTTTTCTTATATATCAGAACTGAATATTGAAACCAGTGTGATTTCCCATAATTTAAAATTTTGGGGATGTCGGTACGTACACAGGCAGCGCTTCCAGTCGATGATGCCGTGTTGCATATGTAGGCGATGCAAGAAAACCACAAACCCGATTTCTCGTGGGAGCGAGAGCCCATCCCTCGGAGCACCAACATCGTCACTGTGTGTCCCCCGACCCTGCTTGGGGGGGTCAGGGGACCCTGCATCTTGGGTGGGGACAAAGAAGCAAAATCACCCCTTATTCCCCAGCGAGATACGTGGGTTTCGGTCCCGTCTCTGACCACAACTGCTTTCCCATCACGATACACCTTGGTGGTTAAAGATGCAGCAGCTGCAAGATTTACTCGGTTGATTCAATGCAAAAGAGCGTAAATGGTGAATTTTACATGCTGCAAGGCGGGTATTTTTCTTTAAAGCCATTTTACTGAGTGCAGTCGGTGCAGTGTACTGTTGAAGAAGGAGGGTTTCATCTCAGCTCTGCTGTTTGTCTCTGGGTGGGAGATAAATGGGCACAGCTGGGCTGGGTGGATGAGAAATGAAGGATTACATGGGGAAAAAAAGGCCATGGATTTGTCTTCAGTGGGGCACAGCACAGGCTTAAGTAGGCTCTTGCAGGCAGATGGAAAAAAAAGATGCTGTAGGGAGTAAAATGGCTTCATCCAACAGTTGGAAAAATTTTTCTTGGAGGTTGAAAGGCACCTTCCCAGTTGCATTTTTGAAATGCCACCTATGAAATGCATATAGGTGTGCTCCTCTCGCCAAAGGGCATTTCCCTCACTTGATAAAATCATAGAATCACAGAATGGTTTGGGTTGGAAGGGACCTTTAAAGGTCACCTAGTCCAACCTCCCTGCAATGAGCAGGGACATCTTCAACTAGATCAGGTTGCTCAGAGCCCCGTCCAACCTGACCTGGAATGTTTCCAGGGATGGGGCATCTACCACCTCTCTGGGCAACAAATGCCCTCAGTTTGACGAAGCCCTTCTGCTGGGAGGTGGACGTGGAGCTGCAGCAATGTTAGGGCTCAGCCACGGCTGCAGCTGGTCCAGCGTGGACTGGAGGAGATGTCAAAATACRAATGGTTCCTGGTTGGATCCAGGTGAAAATTGGTTTTGGACCGGGTTTTGGTTGGGGCTCTCCCCTCCATACGGAGCGCGCCGCGTATCGTCGCAGATGGTTTCTGCTGACGGCTGCCACCAGCAACGCTGGGGATGCTCGGTAAGAGGCTGGGTAGCTGGGTTTTCCTGTGCTTACACAATAAATAGAAATAAAATGCTAAAAGGATCATTTACAGTAAATTCTAGTARACGTTTCCAGTGCCATCTGTCTCGTGTGTACAGACAAGGAGTSTCTTTTAAAGCAAACACAGCCCCCCCGCAACGCATCAATTGAAGAGTCAACACTTTAGCCTTGTTCAGAAGGTCACTTCTCCTGGTCAACCCACGTTTCACTGACCCTTTTTCCTTCAAAGTGACCTTTGGCAGGAGCAGCTTGGCTTCAGCTGGAAAACGTGGATGAAATAGTTATCGGAGGGTTTCGAGTGGGAATTTGGGGCTGAAATCAAACCCTGGGGAGATGTTTTACCCCAGGTGAACAACTCCAGCAAATGGGCTCCTCCAAGTGCAGTGGGACTTAGGAAAAAGCCCAAACCTATATAAAGGACTTGAATTTTTTTGCACTACTTGGATACTTTAAGGATCTTTCTCTTGCTCTGATGGCCAGAAAACGGGGGCTGGGGCTCTGGAGYGGTTCCTTGTCCCAGTTTCCAGTTAGCTGGAGCCCTACCATCTGCAAGCCCTTCCACCCTGGGGTAGACTCTGCTTTAGCTACGGTAACTAACCACCGTGTTTGCCAAGCCCGGCTCTATTCAAAACACACTTTAAGACCCTTTGTACACTTACTAATCATAAGCAACAGCAAACATTTTTTTTGTAAAAACCAGCAGTTTACTGAAAGATTGAAAAGTGCAAAGTTGCTTCTCGCTTTTTCTCTAATCCTGGGGTAGGAAATAAAAACAACGTCGCTCTCTTGCTGCTTTTCTACTCTCTGCTTTTTAGCACGATGGGCTTTATTTTTAATTTCCCCTGCAACCTTCAGTTGGCTTCAGTGGGTTTGTAGAGCCTTGGAGATGATGGTATGTCCAGCGGACCGCTGCCCAGGAGAAATTTGCGGCTTATCGATGGGAAATGTGCTCGGCTGCAGGGATGCTCCGGCATCGCAAGGATGCCGCTGCCTTTGCCGTGCCCCGYGGCCCTGCGCCGTTTTGAAGCAGCGGCCGAAAACTCGCCCGTATCCTTTGTAATCCGACAATAGTGTCATGAACAACTGAGGGACTATAAAAAGTCGCTTTGAAATCAGATGGTCAAGCTTTGGGCCGTCTCCAACAGATTGCTTTCAGGAGCCGAGCTTGGCCCGGAGCCCTTCTCTTGGTCTCTCTGAATGGTTTCAGCTGAGAGGCTGTATCAGTTGCTAATGCACCATAAATAAACATCAGAGTATAAACCTTGCTAGCAAAATACCAGGGGAACTCCTCATTTTAGGCTGTGCTGCATGTTGTCCCTYGCGCATGACCCTGGTTGTCCCAGCAGATTTTTTCTTCATGAGGTAAGCTGGCTGTGATAAATGGGGATGCGAATAGCTGTCTGGGTTCATACGCTAGGTATTTATTGCTAGAAATGGTCAAAAAGTTGTGCGGTGAAACGTAACTGTTGGTTAGTGGGTGTGGGGATGGAGTTTAGCATGATAATGTATACATAGTAGTAAGAAATCGGTGTTAAATTAAAGCTTAAATTAAATAAAGCTTATATATATAAGTAAATAAAATATATAAACATTATATAAATATATAAATGAAAAYAAAGCTTAAATTAAAGCTGTGCCAGATGATGGTTTGGGATGGGAGAGATATGAGAGGTGGTTAAATCCAGGGGTACCCAACCTCTGGATTCGGGAACGCYGGGGCTGGCAGGATCCAGCCCTGGAAGTCACCTCAAATCAAATCCCCCAAATGTGACAGGCACGGTGGGGTTGKTGGTGGTGCACAGGCTGTTATTTRAAATAGCAGGGRAARAAAAAAAAAAGGGAAAAGCACAGGTTGTTATTTAAAATAGCATCGCAGGGAGGCTGTCGTGGTGTCCTCCCCAGGAGGGGACAGCCCGTGGCCAGCCCCGTGATGCTCACGGTGTCTGCAAAGAGGGAGACGAAGCCCAGGGATGTGACCTGTCGGGGGGAAACCGTGCTTTAATAAATTAAAAAAAAAAAAAAAATAATTTTTGGAGCGTACTGTTTACAATGGCAGCCATCCCCTGGCAGATGCGGAAAAGCGCTTCTGTTTAACGGGCTCACGGCGCGTCCCTGGATGGGGCGAGGGGGGAGCCTGGTGTTTTGCCAGTTGTTCGCAGTAAGGAAGGATGCTGGCGCGGGCGGGCGGCGGTGGGGGCAGACACGTCTGCCGTGGGGATGTGTCCCGCGTGGGTCACGTGCTGGGGACCAAATTCCAGGTTTAATTATGACCCCGCGCCTGGGAGTGTACAGCGAACTCCCACTGCTGCCAGCACGGCGGCAAGATATGAACCCTGTAACCTCTCCTCGTTAGGATAATGACTTATTGTCTTGTTCAGCATTCCTCTTGGTGGGAAAATAACAGCCTGGCTGCGGCGCGGCCAGCTCCGTCTCCTCTCTCCCGGCCTCCCTCGCAGCTCCAGCTGCAGGCTTCCATGCGGACAGGACCGGTGGCTGCTTTCCTTAGGGCATCCCGAAGCCAAAGCTTTGCACATCTCCGTGCAGCTGAGCTTTTTCGGGAGGGTACGTGCAGAAACCAGAGCTAGGAACAACACAGAAGCTTGAACATGGWCAGCCAGCTCCGAAACTCTTCCTTCCAGGCTCAAGCGTGACCCATAGTCTCCTTTTTTCTAATCCAAGCTGTATTTCAGAGCTCTCYGATCTTTTTGCAGCCTTTCGTCATTGCAGTAGGATGGCTCCGTGCCCAGGTGAACGCTTTGCCAGGTCAGTTCCCACATATCGACGGAGGACAGTTTAGAGTAGATGGAGGGTTTTTTTCTCCCCTCTTGGTTTTTG
This sequence comes from Oceanodroma leucorhoa, assembly GCA_030449065.1. NCBI lineage: Eukaryota > Metazoa > Chordata > Aves > Procellariiformes > Oceanodroma > Oceanodroma leucorhoa. The sequence continues at coordinate 3,967,769 of JASVER010000057.1, read as the reverse complement.
CAGCGCCAGCGAGGGACTCCGGGCTCTCCTCCGGTCCCTCGGTGGTTTCAGTGGTACGACGGACGGTGGACTCCGCTTTCCCGGRAAGCTCCTTCCCGCTTGGAAGCGACTGCAGCAGGCAGAAGCAAACCCAAAGTACCGCCTTAGGGGGAATTGGCCCTAAAATTCTCTTTTTCATTAGCCTCCCTTACTCCCGTGGCTTAAAACACAAACACGCTGTGATGCTCTTCATTTTAAATAACGTGGTTTTACAATTATTCAGGCTGGTTCCGGGCAGGGAAGTGGGAGAGATTTGCTGTGAAAAGGAAACGCTTTGGCCAAGATCTCTTTAAAAAGTGGGTGCCTTAAATATAGGCTCTAAAATTTCCAGTCTGATAYGTAAATAAACGGCTTGACTCTTGGATTGCTCCTGTGGAAGTGAGAGTACCTGGCCTGTTACCTAGGTGCCTAAATAGGGGGTTACATGCTGATTAATATATATAAATTTATTTATATTTWTATTTATATTTAAGATAATGGGTGGGAGTGGTACTAAGCTCCATTGCAGGGTCTCGCAGTGCTTGTATTTGCATTTGAGTGGCGGTGCCTGGGAAATTCTGCATTTTACCCAAATGCTACGTTACCTCTCCAGCCAAGGACCGTGCTTGTTTCCAACAGGCTTGCAGGGAAAATATTCTCAACTTGATTTTTAACCATTGCAAAGCAGGAAAATCAGCYGAGGGAGATACTGCACGTTGCTGGACGTTGTTCCTAAAGGAAGGATATTCTTTTTTTCCCCTTTTTTTCCATCCTGCCTGTGTAAAAGTGGTCCATTTTCTCCCCAGACATCAGGCATCCAGAAGAGCTCTCTCTTTTGAGGAAACCCAGAGATCCGTCAAAGAAAAAAAAGAAGAAGTTGGATGATCAATGTGAAGATGACGCCTTCGAGCTGGAGGGTCCGCTGATCACGCCGGGGTCTGGTGAGCCGGGGCTTGCTTTGTGAGGACGGGCTTGCAGGGATGGGGTCGGCAGGAGGCAAACAGATAATAAAATGGGGGGGGGGAATGACATAGCGGTATCGGTCTCACCTAATTCCTTAAGGTCTGTGCAAAAAACGGACCCCAAATAAATTCCACAAATCATCCAGGGCTGCAGCACTCGGTCGCGGTCGCACAGATGCATGCCTGAAGCTGTCACGCGTAGAGGGGAGCAGAACAAACCAGACTTTATAAAATAAAACAGAAACTAAGTGTGACCACTTTAACACTCGGATTGTGTTACTGAAAGGTTTTCTTACCCTATTAAGAAAGGAGTTAAATGGAAAATCGTTCCTAATGTCAAATTCCAGGTGTGTTTTAGGCAGTACCACCGTTCTAGTCCTTATTTATAGCCTAGCAAGACCAGTGTTTTATTAATTGCATTAGTGTTCCCTTATGTTAAGGGCGTAGCTATAGATGGTAAGGCTAAAAAAGACCCCTTTTATTGCTGGGGGGGTAGTTTGCCAGTCTGGCTTACAGAACCTGAGCAGAGCTACTAAGAGAATTGCTAATGGAGTAACATCGCTGATGGAGTAACATCTCTTGCCCCAGGGAGCAAATTGATGCAGGGGGGTGTTCGCAAGCGGAGGGGTTCTTCGGCTCTGCTCCGCGGCTGCTGGAGGTCTGGTGTTTGAAGGCAAATGGCAGGAGGTTAAACCATAAAGTCGGTCAAGTAGGAGCACTTTAGCCCAAATGGACTTACGGAAAAAAACTGAAGCGATGCGCGCTACCGGGCGGGCAAGAGGTGTCTGGCTGGCAAAGCTCTTGGTTTTAAATCCAGCGATGAGAGGGAAGCAGGGCAGCTTTAATTAAAAAAAAATATCTTGGAATTTAGTAAACTTGTATTAATTGGTCTTAAATTRACTGAAGTACAAGTGAAGGTCATGCAATGTGGTTAATGCCATSGGTGGCTCTGGGCTTGCAAGCAGAAAGGTTTTGGCTGCGCAGGGCACGGGCGAGGRCAGCGATGCCCTGGAGCTGCTGTGCCGAAGTGATGTGCACCACGGGCTCCGCAGCAAACCATCAGCACGGGCCTGTAGCAAGGGAAAAAGAATCCTTCTCTTGCTCCGGTCTCGCTCTTTCTCCTCTAAGTTACTTAAAAATGCTTCTGGGCTAGTGCCCTCCCACTCCTGGGTCGGGGAGTTTTCCCTGCATTGGGCAAGGCTCCAGCCAATTTTCATTTTCATTTAACATTTTAATCTTGAAAAGCAGCAACTAGCCTTTCCAAAAGTCAGTGTTCACAGAGAGCATCTCCATTAGGTTAGTAGGAAATACTTGGCCTGCTTTGGGAGAAATGTACGCAAAAAAATATTTTTTAATTTTATTTATTTATTGGTCTTTCAGCAAGCCACTTTGAAATGCCATGCTGGTTTTTCTTTCCCTGGGAATGAAATTACTTTTGCTGCAGGTTTAATTGCTGCAGCTACCTGTGAAGTTTAGGTCCCATTAGTTAAAAGTCCTGTTTTTAATCTGAATAAACTGTAGCGTTGTTCCGTTAGTTTGTGTGCTGAAYGCTTCTGTAAAACGAGTTAATATTTCGGGATCTGCTTATTTCAGTGCATGTGGATTTAATGGGCGTGTTTTGTGACTGAGCACCCCGCACCTGGCAATGAAACCGTTTAAATCACTGTAGGCAGAGCTGTCAATACACCCACAGCCCACGTTGCCCAACACTTTCCATTAGAAGACCTGTATTCACTTGTTTGTAAGTTAGCCAAACTTCCAGCTATTTCAGCTGGAACTTTCCATGACATTGCCTGCCTGGGGGAAATTTTTTAAGGGCAGCTTCTTCTGGGATGCTTCAGACATTTGGAGAAGGTGATGGGGAGAACATCCGAGGGGAAGCTTTGCTCCTCTGGAGCAGGCACTCGAGCGGAGGGATGCGGGGGGATATCCATGGGAAAACCTGCCCTGTTTGGGGCRAGAATTGGGTTTCGCTTTTGTTGGTCCAGTTAATGCTCAGCTCTGTGTGCTTGAGCCACATGAAGGTTGAGGCTGGCACGCTGCGACAGCGGATGGGGAGGAGGCAAGAGCAGCTTTCGGGATGCGGTTTATGGATGGTGATGGTAGTTGATTGCCGGTTCTTGCTGGACTGCTCTGCTCCAGCCTAACTGCGGTCCRTGGGGAGAGCACGTTTCTGCTGCTTTTATAATCATAGAATATCTCAAGTTGGAAGAGACCTTAAGGATCTTTGAGTTCAACTCCCAAAGTATAAGTACCTACTATAAGTACCTGGCAAGTCACTCCTGGCCTTCTCCATGCAAGTGTGAAGTTTGAAGGTGGATATCTCCAGCCCTTCACCATTTCTACTGCTTTTTTGCTCCCACCCAGTTTGCTGGCTCTGTCTCGGTGGCAGGTTCCCACGGTGCTTACCGGTCCCCAAGCTTTTTGTCGAAACATTAATCCAGACCAGGATGCTGGCAAAGCTAGCAGGAGCATTAAAAGCATCCCGTTTTCACTTATATTTTCCATCTTATCAGGCAGTTTAGAATTGTATTTCTGTGTTATTTAAGTTTCCTAACCAAGATGTTGGCTGTCATTGGCATGATGCTGCTGATTCAAACCCTTCGTACTGCTCCTTGAGATACCCATCGCAAAAAAAGGAGAGTTTGGAAAGGTTTTTCTGTTGTTTTGGTCTTAGACTTTTCCAGATGTCTAGCTCAGCTTTCTGGCGTTTCTTGGGCGTTCWGGGAGGAGGGATTGTTTGGAGAGAGGAGCTGGAGGGTGGCCCGAGGTGGKGGTTCAGGGCAGCAGCAGGAGGTGGCACAGAAGACCTTGCTTYTGGCATCTCAACCCTGCCACGCGCCCCTTCAACACCCTTAATAGTGCTCTTGGAGGTRGGGTTTGGGTGCATTGAATTGCACGTCTGAACGGGCTCCTGATTTAAAAAGGACACAACTCTTCCCCACAAAGCCAGTTAGGTCCTTCTCGGTACTGGTGCGCAGATTTATGCCCGGCAAATGATGCTGAGCTCACTGCCCGATGTACATACGCAGTGGAATTACTGACATTAGGATACGGTCGTTGAACCTCCCTTATTTTGAAAAATCTGTGGTTTATATTCTTAACATAAAAATCAATGCTCCCATGAAATGAATAGGGACTATTTAGCTCTCAGCTATTTTGGACTACCAGGCTGGGTCCAGTTTCTTCTCTTCAAATTCGTAATTTTAAAAGGGTTTTTTTTGTCTGCTTTGAGTCTGTACGAGCTGTAAAGCTTTAAAAGGCCTGGGAGTAATTTGTGCTTCGGGATCAGTTTTGCACCAAATCGCACCACTTGCTCAGCATATTAATACCAAATTTGTTTGGCCGTCTCAGCAAGCTTTTGTGTCCGTGAAATGCCGCGTTTCCGTGCCCGGCTGTTTCTTGTAAYGTGAATAAAAAAAATAACCGTGGAGTCACTTTGGTTGCTTTGCCTGCCGAGTCCACCGGCGCTGCTGCAAACACTCCGTTTGGGTGGTTAAACCTCACCTGTGCTATTCTGCCCTCTTCCGAAAATGGCCATTTTCGGCTTCTGTCCTTTCCTACTCTCCCGGTGACTTTCTCTCGCCTTCTCACTTCCCTCCTTTCTTTCCCTCTCTATAGGCACCGATATTCTTTACATCGGCCCCGTCAAAGGTGAGCTCCACCTCAGTAGGACTTTTGCGCTCTGCCTCTGGTCTCTTTGGCTGCGCCCTTAGTTTATTTTCCTGCTCCTCTAAAACTTTTGACTTCCAAAATCTTTAAGCAACAGGTAATACCGGTAAGTCGGGGGCCGTTCGTGTCCCAGGTGCCGCAGAAACGCAGGGGGCAGGAGTTTCCCGGCGCCTTTTCCCATGGATTTGGGCTGGAATGAGTTTTCCATCAGTTTTGCCCTAGGAGAAGAGCTGAGAGAGAGGGGCAGCTTTTCATGGGAAAACAAGCAGCGCAGTGTTTTCCCATTGCGGAAAAAAAAAATGGTAAAAAAAGGGAAGGTTTTTCATCCGCTGGCTTCGGGTTTGTGTCTGAGCTGGCTTGGTTGGGAGCAGGCAGGGCTTGGCCGTGAGCTAACTCCCAGCTTTTATTCCTCTTACCGGTAGGAAACATATATTCGAGCCCAGGACTGTATAGCAAAACGATGACACCGACCTACGACGCTCACGACGGCAGTCCCCTGTCACCCACTTCAGCCTGGTTCGGTGACAGCGCCTTGTCGGAGGGGAACCCGGGCATCCTGGCCGTGAGCCAGCCCGTCACCTCCCCGGAGTCCTTAGCAAAATTGTACAAGCCACAGGCGCTGCTCGATAAAGCCAAAATCAACCAAGGGTGAGTTAAGGATTTGTTTTTCTGCTTTTTTCTTCTTTTTTTTTTTTATTTCAATACGCAGTTTTAAATTGCATTTTTGAAAGCGTCATCGTGACTTCGCCRGAGCTTTTTGCGTGTGTTATCCCATGTTGACAATTTACAGATGGCTGGATTCATCCCGATCTCTTATGGAGCAGGAGGTGAAAGAAAACGAAGCTTTGCTGCTCCGGTTCAAGTACTACAGCTTTTTTGACCTGAATCCAAAGGTACAGAGCTATTTATTTTACTTACATCTTGCAGACAAAAGCTTTGAGCAAAGGCTGCCTGTACCTCTACTGTGCATTTGTGCTGGTAAATCCTCCAGCCCTTTGCAAATTGGTCGTGCAGGCATCAAACCTGGCTTTGCGTGCTCCCACGTACCAGTTTGCTAACGCTTAGGTATTGCTAGAGATGCTCTAAGGGTTGCTTGGAGCCACTCCGCTTCGGTGGCAGAGGCTTTTCAGTCTCGGATTGAAGCGTTGCATTGAAATGAAAGGCAAAGTGGTTTGTCTTGAACTGGACTCGTACGTTTTCCAACCGGTCCGTGTTTTTGCGCTGTGCCGTAGTACGACGCGATCAGGATCAACCAGCTGTACGAGCAGTCCAAGTGGGCTATTCTGCTGGAGGAGATCGAGTGCACGGAGGAAGAAATGATGATGTTTGCGGCGCTGCAGGTAGGAGACGGCCCGATACGCTTACGTTTGTCGTTAAACTTGATTTTGTAGCTTTGTAGACTTCTCTATTGATGAATATTGATTAACGTGGTAAGTGAAGTCTGCTGTAACCGGTGTTTTAAGCCTCACCTTGTCTTCGGTGGGGGCTTGGGCTTCTTGTGCTGGTAGAAGTCAGATTGTTTCCCGTCTCCTAATCCTCACTTGAGCTTATTAGGTAATTTAAATATTTGCTGCTGATTACTTCTCTTGAAGAGGAGCTTGGCCTTCTTTTACCAAACATGTTTATGTCTATCCTAACTTTTAGCTTTGCCCTTTTTAAAAAAACCCAGTAAGTACACTAGGTTACTGAACTGTGTGTTTCTGGCACGCTGCCCCCCAAACAGCTGGTGATAATCTGTGGGTTTCCCAGAACTATTTATTTATCTGTTTTATTAAATACTCGGCGTGATTTGGCATAAATACTACACCTGCTATTGACTTCTGTAAGACGGATGGCAGGCCGTTTACTACGTGTGGTCTGGCACGCTTCATCGCTGTAGGATGCAGAAAGAGCATCCCCGGCAAGAGCAGGGSTGTCTGCTCCTAGGGCCCCTCCTAGGAAAAAAAGAGTGAAAACAGAAATATGAAGACTCAGTTTACCTCTCTGAGCAGTCCAGAGTGGGTTGGGCATGGTCCTTCGTGTGAGATTTTACGGGTGGTTTGGTTTTCTGGGGTAAAAACAGATGCAATGCATCCTCCCAGACCGGGAGGAGTGGCTGATACACCAGAGGGTCGTGCTGCCATGCAGAGGGACCTCGGCAGGCTGGAGAAAYRGGCCAATGTGAACCTCATGAAGTTCAACAAGGAGAAGTGCAAAGTCCTGCCCCTGGGAAGGAACAACCCCAGGCACCAGTATGTGCTGGGAGCCACCCAGCTGGGAAGCAGCTTGGCAGAAAAGGAACCTAGGGATGCTGGTGGACACCAGGTTGACCATGAGCCAGCAATGTGCCCTCGGGGCAAAGATGGTGAAGGGTGTCCTGGGCTGCATTGGGCAAAGCATTGCCAGYRGGTCGAGGGAGATGATCCTTCCCCTCTGCTCAGCACCGGTGAGGCCACACCTGGAGTACTGGGTCCAGTTCTGGGCRCCTCAGTGCAAGAGAGACATGGACATACTGGAGAGAGTCCAACRAAGGGCCGYRAGGATGATGAAGGTCCTGGAGCATCTCTCCTTTGAGGAGAGGCTGAGGGAGCTGGGACTTCAKCCTGGAGAAGAGGAGGCTCAGGGGGATCTTATCAATRTATRTAAATACCTGATGGGAGGCTGCAAAGGGGATGGAGCCAGGCTCTTCTCAGTGGTGCCCAGTGACAGGACCAGAGGCCATGGGCACAGACTGAAACAGGGGAGGGTCCCTCTGAACATCAGGAAACAGGTTTTCACTGTGAGGGTGACCGAGCACTGGCACAGGTTGCCCAGGAAGATTGTGGAGTCTCTCTCCTTGGAGATACTCAAAAGCCACCTGGACATGGTCCTGGGCAACGGCTGTAGGTGGGTTTGAGCAGGGGGTAGGACCAGATGACCTTCAGAGGTCCCCTCCAACCTCAACCAGTCTGTGATGCTGTGAAAAGAGCAGTTCTGCCCTGCGGGGTCCAGGGCGGTCCTTCAGGGCTCGTACCGCTGACTCCTTGGACTGAAAACAGCCGAGCGGGTCATTCCTGACTCGACTGCGCTCAGGTCTCAGCGCTCGCCAGGCTCTGCTCCTGCGGAGGCTGCGGGTCCGGTTTTCCACTCCGCTTCCCAAGCGCGGCGGCCGTGTCGTGACGAGCCCACGGCATCCTGCAGATCGYAGGAGCATCCCGGTGAAATGCTCTGCCTTGCCTTTCAGTACCACATCAATAAGCTGTCCATCATGTCCTCGGAAAACCACCTGAACAACAGCGACAAGGAGGTGGATGAGGTGGATGCTGCGCTCTCGGATCTGGAAATTACTTTGGAGGGTGGCAAAACGTCGACGATCCTGGTAAGGGTTGCAGGCACGTGGTGGCAGGGTGGCTGGCRCGTCCCCTCCTCACCTCACACGAGGCAGGAGTAATCATCCCGAGCTGGGAATTTTTCCAGGCATCCAACCTTTTTTATTTCCTTCCTCTCCCTTTTTTTTCTATTCCTGCTCTTACAGCATGAGAAAGTTGCCCACAGCCCAGTGGAGCAATGCAGAACACAGACCCCAGTAATATTTTCTTAAAAATAATATTTTTTAAAAGTAGTTCTGGTGGGATGGGACCTCAGGCAGTGTCCGGGCTCTGCTCTGAGCCCAACACAGCATCAAAACCTCTTTGAGCACGTGCACATATTGAACCAAAGGCTTCATTTAAGCTGTAAGACCGCCTTCTATTTTTTGGGTGTTTGCAGTTAATTTAGCAGGGAGAGCTCAGCCCGTCCTGCGTCCCCAGCTCTGCATTGCTGCAGAAGTCGAGTGCAATATTTTGCACAAATCCCAGYATTTTTCCTACTGGGACCGTAAGACCCAAATGGTGTTGGAGAAGTCCTGGAGGAGCYGGGATCTTACTGAACGCCCCCCCTGCACCAAGACGCCTTCCTGATGAAATAATGGAAAACTAAATTAAAATTAATTTGGTTTCTGTTCTCGCTACTGACTTTCCAAAATACTGAATTCTTCATGCTGAGGTCTCTCTTCCACCGTTGCTAATTCATGGCAAAGTTTTACAATACCTAAAACAGCTGCCGTGATTTTCAGAAATAACTTATGCTTATGAAACTTTATTTTTATTAGACTGGATTTCAGCCTGGAGTGGGCTATGACTGTATTTCAGAGGGTTTCATATTTTTTTTCTAATATGCTGGTTTAACACTGGTTTTCCACCTTTAAAAATGTAAAGCCCGAAAACTAAACTGCAGAAAAAGGAGTAGGTCCGGTCAGACTTGGCACAGCACAGCTTTTCCAGGCATTTTGCACATTTATACCATCTCTGAGTTTCACTTTAAGTTCTTTCAAACCCTAAAATCCCTGAAATTTTTCAGTCTTAGACTTCCTATAATTTTTTTAAGTGTTTACAAAGGGTCTTTTTGAAGTTAACATCCATACTTAGCCTGCTTTACCAGCATTATTAACGGCAGAGGTTTACAATATTAGCCAGTCGCCGCAGGGAGAGCAGCGCTGCTTCTGTGCGACAGAAATAATGACAAGTTTTTATCGCCAAGAGATCTTTTATAATTTCTTTGCAAAACCAGATTTAAAGCACAGTACTGAGGAACAGTCCCTGCCAGATAGGAGTGAAGACGACAGTGATTCATCAAAAAAACTCCATCCCTTTCCGTAGGGATTGCTAGCAGTAGCCATTTCCAGATGCATTCGAGTAATTGAATATGGATAATGGGCAATTACTGGATTGTTTGTTTAGATTCTGCATTTTTTTCCCCGTGGTATCTATAAACAGCATTGCTCATTGCAGACGGAAAGTAAACTGTCTTGCTGCTGGAAGCTGTTGGAGCAGACTTTGCTTTTTCTGTCCTTCGAAAACCCTTTAGTTCGAGCTTGTGGGAATTGCAAGTACCATCCTGTRTATTTTGCTCGTGCAAAATGTGAAGATAAACTCAGTATTAAAAAAGCTGGGGGAAAAAAACCTTTCTAGACTGTCAGAAAGCCCTTCCCCAGTCCTCCGTGGAGGTGCAGAGCAGCATCTTTTCCTTTTGTTGGGAGCACAAGGAAAAATGAAGGGGGGAGAAAAATCCCTGTGCGAACACGAGCCGGTGTGACCGCCGGTGACCTCGCGGGTGGGAATTGGCTCCAGCGGCAGCAGGAATTCCTCAAAGAAAAATAAAACCTCGTCCTCTGGTTTCCAAACAGCACTTCGGTGCGATAGATTTTTCTCCGCTTGCTTCTCCYGTGAAGTGGATGAGGCTTTCTCAGGTTCATTTTCATGGCCCCCGAGCCCCGATGTTGGCCGGTGAAGCTGCCACCGGCTTCCTCCCCCCCGCAGCATCCCTTCCCTCCCGGACCCAGCGCCCTGGCTCCGCTCGGGCAGGCGGGTGAATGGGATAATCTCTGCTTTTCAGGGTGACATCACTTCCATCCCGGAGCTCGCCGACTACATTAAAGTCTTCAAGTAAGTGCTGATGGGAAGAGGTGCTTGTGAAACTGGTAATGTCGATGAATAATTAATGGTCTTACCGCCTAATAYCCATTTTTTTTTTATCTCCTGGCCTTAAGATCTCGCTGCACACCACTGTGTTATCTCGTGCGAAAAGCCACCCGGCAATCGCTGTGTAATACAGAGCATCTGCACTCTCTTGCTATTAAAACATTTTACTTCTTTATCCTGTAGCACAGTCACTAAGTATTTCACACTATTCGAAATATTTGATATCGAAGTTGATCAATTCTTAAATCTAAAACCCAGAGTGTTGTCCCACTCTCACCGCCCCGGCAGGTATGCGTCCCTCCGGGAGAGCTTGCTGCATCCCGTAGCCAGCAGCGTGTGCTGGGATATTTCTRTAACACAGTTAATGCCCATGAAGTAATCAAGCCATCCTAAAATTAGGAGTGAAACCTAGAAAACTTGTTCAGATACTTCTCCTGGTTTGCAAGAGGCTGGATGAATTATAAACAGCCGGGATCCCGATCTGTCAGCCCTCTRCTTGCCAAAAGGAGCAGGTTAAGCTGACTTTGCTCCTCTTCCAGCTCACTCAGGATTTAGGGTGGTTTTTTTTATTTTGCTTTGACTTGGATGGTGGTACGTGGAAACCGGGAACAGCAGCATCTGGACTTTGAGTAACATTTTGGCAGSCGCCACTGTCTTTTTGCAATTTACTGCCTGCTGCGGCGAGGGTTACGGTGAAAGTTCTGGAAACTGGAAATAGTGATGAGATTTCACAGCATAGCTATAGGATATAGAAGAAAAGCAGTAGGCAGCGGAATAGCTCTGGAACAAGCCTTTATTTTATTAATTGTTTGGTTCTGGAGCCAGAACCTACCACTTCTGTTCTGAAAAACTCTTTCTCCCTCTCCGAAGGCAAATTAATAAGGTCTCCACGTCCGTCTGGGCTTGCGGTCTGTCTTAATTGGGGCAAAGTCTCAGGGCTGCAGCCTGTGCCCTGCATCTGAGTGGGTGCTTTTCCCCCCCCGTTGAACAAACAAACAAACAAAAAACTTGCTCTTTCCTTTGATGTGCTTATTTGCCAGTAAAATTAGGCACGACTCGGGGAGCTAATTGCCTGCAAATTGGAGTGCCAGTTGCTGGGGCAGGAGATGGAGCAGCAAGAAGCTGACGATTTCTCGCCCGATGCAAGCCCGAACCCTGAGGTTGSGATTTGAGGCTGTCCTGCCATGGCGGGGAAGCACAGAATTCCCGTTTGCTCCTAAAAATGAGGGCCAGGCGGTATTTTACTGCCAGAAACCCGCATAAATGACACGATGTTAGGAGCTSGCCCAGCTTTGGACATGCCTCTTGTCACACTTCATTGGGGAGGAGCTGCAATGTATGTCCCTAGTATGTCTTATAATAAGTCCTATATATATGTCCCGGTGTTGCTGCAGGGACTCGGGATGTTTCTCTCTCCCCCGCCAGCCGGGTTACTGCCCRTGCCAGCCAAAATGCCCTGCCTGCAATTTAAAGGAGCCCCCAAAAAAGCTCAAGGCAGTAAAGACGTATTAAAGCATCTTTAGCGAAGGATGCAAAGCACAGGGTGGAAAAACCTGCACGTGTAGGGTGGCTTGGCTGGAGGTCGGTGACTTCTTCTGTAGTGGGAGGCAGCTTTCAAAGGAAATTGCGGCTGTAAAGTCTGCACAGGGCAGGGCTGYGTGTGCCAGGGCTTTAGGAGGAGGAAAACCAGCAAAGGCAGAAGGAGGCAGCAGATACCCCGAGCTCAATGTCCATCAGAGGTGTGGGAGCAGCGGGGTTCAGGCAGACGCCGAGTTTCTCCCCTACCTCCCTAATTTCCCCGAGCAGCCCCCGGCACGCTRTTGCTTGGAAATGAAAGCGCAGAGCCCGGAGGACAAGCGATCGGGGCCGTCGCATATTTGATCCCTACAGATGAGGGCTGAGCAGCGATTCCTGAGATGGAGATGGGAGAAATGCATTGCAGGAGAAACTGCAGATACAGCCTTTGAATYAGGTTTAGAAATTAAGGGGGTTTAGGAAAATCAGAATCTTACAGCTCTACGAAGGTCCTGGGTTCGCGGTGGGATGAGCAGGCTCGGGGTACCACCATGCCAGGTGGTCACTTTGCTTTGCTGCGGGCTTGCAGGGCCATCAGTTCTTCTGCAGAGTCAAGCAGAATCCATGTTTTCCATAGAAAAGAACTAAAACTTTCCTGATGCGACGAAAAAGAAAACAACAAGCCTACTCACGCATGTCCTTGACTGACAAGTCTTTTAGAAGTACCGCTTCCTTTCAGAGCTTGAGCAAAGGGGTTCCAGTTTAATGTGGCAGGTGAAGAGGAGTATTTTGCAGCAGTTYATGGACATGTCTATTTTTGTAATACGGTTCTCCAGCTCCCCCCACCTTGCCCCCAATTAGTGGGACCTCCATGGGATCGAAGAGTCCAAATTTGCAGTTGCAGCTCAATTTCTTGACCCAACACTGTAGTGAAGAGATGGTGGGTGGTGGCTGAGCTCCCAGGCAGGGACTGTCCCAGGGGTGGGCATACCCCAGGCTGCTGACACCAGGTTTTCAAGGGTGAAATGAGTCTCCCGGCGCAGCAGCTTGGTTTAGGAGCTTAAACCAAACGTTATCACCTGGCAAACTGCAGATTCGCACAGTCATGTCCMTCAACCTGTCTGGCAGGCCCAAGAAGCTGACGTTGAAAGGCTACAAGCCGTATTGGTGCACCTTCAAAGATACCTCTATCTCCTGCTATAAAAGCAAAGAGGAATCCAACGGGACTCCCGCACACCAGATGAACCTGAGAGGTAAGAGAAGTGTAAGCGCCGTTGCATTTTATTCCAGTCATAGGCTGCTCCTCTCGCACCTTGTTTTCCCACTGCTTTATCTTCTTGGCGTGCCATTGGGTAAATATGTTTAAAGGACGGAGGGTGGCTGGGTTTGATAGCATGGCATATAGAAAGTGAGTACGTGGTATGTGTGACCCCAAGGGGAAGTGCCTCCAGCTCTCCAATACCGTGGGGAGACAACTTGCCGTTCTCTGTTTTGTCGTGGCTGTCCAAAAGAATCGAACTAACTCCCACGGCGGAGAATAAGTTTGAGCGCACGCTGCGCTGGAGAGAACAGACCATTCTCTTCCTCAGCTGCCTTTAATTCTTTTTTCCTCCTCTCCCTGATGCYGGTTGTGAGCAGCCTCGCTCGAGCGCTCCCTGCGAGCCTTGCGCATGAGTTTTTAAATTCCTACAGCTGCTGGCGTTTCTTATGTCAAGCTAAACATTCCTGCTCCGGCAGCCACCAAACTGCAGAAAGCTGATTTTTTTTTCCCTGCGGACGCAGGAGCAGATGCGATGCCAAGCGACCTCGGGCTGCAGTCAGAGCGAAGCCCGGCCCGCAGAACTTTTTTGGGAGCTTTTGACGTATCTGCTGTGACAGCACTTTTAAAAAAAATCACAGAGGCGGCGTTGAAGCGACGCCCGGGCTAACTTGGCTGGTTCAGTTCATCACCCCCCGGTGTTTATACAACTGCTTGTAGTTCTCTCCAGACACCGAAAGCGGGATGCTCACACCTCGCCACTGACTATAGCAGCGATGCGCCCGGCCAAAATAATATATAGGGGTTTCAGGGTGAGAGTCAGCACCCATCCAGCCACCTTTTCCTACCCTTTCATGAAAATTTCAGGGTCACGGAGTATTTGCCAACCATTTGCGAGGCCAGGCGGGACCTATGAGATGAATCCTGCAGGCGCGCGTTAGCTTTGGCTGCATTGCTTTCAGATCAGGTCTTGCTTTTTTCCCCCTTTTCTCCTGTCACTTGGAAAAAGAGACATCTGAGACGGTTTTTGTCCCTGCTATGTAGAGTGTTTATCCCATCGGAGGTGTGGTGTAAGACCTTTGCAGCACTGGGATGCTGTTGGACACCCTTTCGTTGGAGCGCTTTGCTTTTTCTTTTCCTTTTTTTATTTTTTTTTTTTTCCCCCTTTTTAAAGCGTAGTTCTTCACACTCCTGTTAAACAGTGGCTCCCTCATTGCAGGATGTGAAGTTACCCCTGACGTGAACATCTCTGGTCAGAAGTTTAACATCAAACTTCTGATTCCGGTGGCGGAGGGAATGAATGAAATCTGGCTTCGCTGCGATAATGTAAGTTTATCGCTTGGACCGGCCCTCTCTTTGCCTTTTGCCCACCATCAGCTCACGCTCGGATGTGCTGTGTAGCTGGTGTTAATTTAAAAAAAAAATACAAAATGCACTCACATGCGTCTGATCTCAACGTTCAGCGTTGTGAGCACGCGTGTGAATTTGGAGTAGAAAATCAGCCCCTGCTCTTCCTTGGCTTCGTCCCATGGTTGCAGTCCACACCTTGGCTGGGTTTCTGCCTGTCTCTGTGTGCGCTTGAGTCTCCTGGGGCTGGAAGGAAAATAAAGGCTCCCCGGAGTTTTATTTGGGGGGTGGCAGGCGGCACCCCCAGGGCTCTGACGGGCGCGGGTCTCTGTTTTTGGGGGGCAGGAGACGCAGTACGCCAGCTGGATGGCCGCCTGCCGCCTGGCCTCCAAGGGCAAGACGATGGCCGACAGCTCCTACGGCATGGAAGTACAGAACATCCTCTCCTTCCTGAAAATGCAGCATTTGAACCCAGACCCGCAGCTGATCCCGGAACAAATCACCACCGACATTAACCCCGAGTGTCTGGTTTCTCCTCGTTACCTGAAAAAGTACAAGAACAAGCAGGTACGTGCTCACCCGCTCTCCCGGCGGGGTGTCGGTGTTGGTGTGGACCGGGCTGACCGTGCACCCGTTTTGGCAGTAGCCGGTGTTTAACGCTACGTGTTTCGGGTGTCACTTAATCGGATGCACGYGGTTACTAAAATGAAATGCCGACTGAAACGTGTGGTTTCGATCCAGCACCTGGGGATGGCACCCACGACCCTAAGTATGCCGTATATTATGCGACGGTGCATGTACACAGCCTCGGCAGCAGGGMACCATTTATTTTAAATACACTTTAAATTTATTTACCTTTATTTTAAAAACATGGGCATTGGTTTAAAACGGTTTTTGCCCCTGCTGATACCCAGCGACGGTGCAGCAAAGCATGGGTCAGCTGCCCCAGCCTCTCCTCACGCAGACGTAGCAGCGATGAGATGAAATCAGTCCCCGGTGCTGGGATTAAAACCCCTTCCCTTGCACAGAGTCCGTGCACAAATCCTCAGGATCAGCGGAGTTGCAGTTGCTTGCAGTGCTTTATCCAGACTTGGCTGTAATGCGGTTTGCGTATTTCTCTCTTTGCTTTTCCACTACTTCCAAACGCCAGTCCTTGAAACGTTGCTTCATTTTGAGTTGCTGTGACTTGTGCTTGAACTCCACGCTGCATTCGGTCCGTGCATGACAGGGCTGAACTGTTCTGCGCTGGAAATAAACGCATGACTTTCTGAAAGACGTTATATGTCAGGACGGTGGCAAAAATAAGTMAGGCATTGCTCCGTGGCCTGCCGGTGACTGAATCGTTCAGCTGTAGCTTCGCAGCCTGTGTGCTTCAGGCTGGCTGTGGCTAGATACGATTTCTCCAAACCCAGAAGAAAGCTGCAAGTCAGAGAAGCAGGAAGAATATAACTTTTTATTGGCACAGCACGATGATTTCCTGGCAGTGGAGTTATATTTTATATAGCCCTTATTATTCTTCTGAATAAGCCTTTATATCCACTTGGATGGAGGAGAGGCTGCATAAATATACCATTTTAACATATATAAGACCTTCTAGGCTTGAACTCAGTAAAATGGAGGCACCTGGAAAAATATTAGCTCGCAGAACTTGCTTACCGTGCAGGTATCCTCATTATAAAAATAACCTCCATCGAACCGTGGGGACGGGCACGAGCCCTCGCCCTGCTCCAGGCCGGGCCGGCGGCCACGATGCAAACGCCGGGTCTCCTACAGACGTCGGCTAAACAGCAGATTTAGAATTTTCCTTTATGGCCCAGGCAGCGCTTGCAGCAGCAGAGGATGTTTGCCGGCGGCACGCATGCCGGCACRGCTGGGAGGGATGGAGGGATGGAGGCTGCGGGAATGCAAGGAATTCAGCTGCGAGGGTCCCTCCGCGCCCCGGCACGGGGTAGGGAGGAGGAGGAGGTCACGCAGCCCGCAAAYGGTGTCGAAATGGGAACTGGCAGTGAGCCTGGCCGGAGGATTGATAGAGGCGCTTGGTCCCACACCAGCCCCAGACCCGCTGGGGTGGTTGGTGGTTGTCTCCACGTGCCCTTGCAGCAGCGTAGGGTTGGCAGGTTGGGTTTGGCGAGCGCCAAATCCTAAATGCAAGAAAAACCCAACCCCCAAAATAAATGTATTCACAGCTCTCGGGTGCCTTGCTGGGGTTCGGCGTCGGAGCGGCATTCAGCCGGCTTGCAGGGGCAGATGCATCCCCAGGAAGCCCCCGGGATTGTCCACCCCCAGGGCAAGGCCACCTCCCTCGGCAGCCCTRCGTGCTCCGGCTGCTGTCATCCTCCAGCCGCTTGTTACCCCAGCAGCATCCCYATCGTTTCTCTCCGTATCTCGAATAAAAGGAGCTATTGAGCTAACGGCCCACAGTGAGCTATTGAGCTTCCTCTGCGAGTAAGTGGGGTCGAGGTTGTGCAGGGGCATGGAGAGGAGCGTGGGGACGCGAATTCTCCTCTGAGCCGGCAGCTTCACCCTCCCCTTCATCCACCAGCGGGACCARAACCGTCTCTACACGATGCCGGCCAGCCGGAACCGCAGAGCCGGCACGAGGGGCGAATCTCTGCTCGCTTGTCCCCTCTCCGTCCTTACGTTCACTTTGGCTGCTTTTCTGCCTAAGAAATTGTGCATGTGGTTTTTTTTGCTTGAACTTTGGTTTGCAGTTAATTTACACTTTTTCTTTGCTTTGTTGCCATATTTCTGATTGCTTTTTTTTCTTTCTGCCTCCTTTTCTTTTTTTTTTTTTTCGCCTTGCCATCTACAGCCAGGCTATGTAAGAGACTTGGTAAGTGACAGCAACAATAAAATTAAGATAAATTTAAGATAAAATAGTCTAGAACCCCTTTGGTTTGGAGAGCAGCAATGAAAAAATTAACAAAACCCACRTCCCCCTGGAGAAACCTGGGCCCTGTTTAGTTTTTATAATGGTCCCCAGTGATTTATGCTGCAAAACTAGAAACCCTACACCAGAAATTTGCCCCGCCGTTTGCTCACATCCTGCGTCTTAAGCTAAACGAGCCTGAGCGGCTCTTTGCCTCCAGACAGCTCAGATCTATATTTGCTTTTATATGTCTGGAGATACAGAGCAAAGGCAGCTCCACGTTTATCAGCCGTGGTCGCGGTCGGAGCTGAAATAAGACCTCAGGGTAGAAATTATTGATTATCTGCGTTGTTCGTAACCGCGCTGGCTCCCAAATGCCTCCCGGGTCGTTACCCCTTCGCGTGACAGTCGTGGTGCCGCTAACGAGCCCCCTCGCCTAAAGCCGGTGTGTCTCGCCGCCCGCAGATCACGGCACGCATCCTGGAAGCCCACCAGAACGTTGCTCAGATGAGTCTCATCGAGGCGAAGATGCGGTTTATTCAAGCCTGGCAGTCGCTGCCGGAGTTCGGCATCACGCATTTCATTGCAAGGTCGGTGGGTCTGCGGGGCGGGACAGGAGGAATTTCATGAATAAATACATGGAGTACGTTAAATGTGCAGCACATCCTTAGCTGTGGAAGTTGCACTGGAACTGAAATTAAAAGCGTTAATCGTACCGACTTATAAAACTGATTTTAAAAATTAACTCAGCTGCTGAATGTAACACGCGTGGCCGTGTATCGCGGGCGTGCATTTATTAATCCCTCGCCGTGTCGCAGGTTCCAGGGGGGGAAGAAGGAGGAGCTGATCGGCATCGCCTACAACCGGCTGATACGGATGGATGCGAGCACGGGTGACGCCGTCAAAACCTGGCGGTTCAGCAACATGAAGCAGTGGAATGTGAACTGGGAAATTAAAATGGTGAGCCCGTGTTCTACACTCCGGCCGCTTCCCCCGCTGCTGTTACGCGAGGCAGACGCTGCTCTCGGTTTTTTTTAAGTTGACTTTGTAAGTTGGCTTTTAAAAAGTCAGATTTTCACATCACTAAAGCGTGTCCCATCTGGCTCCATTAATGTAGCATAGTTTCTCCTCCTCCCTTTTCCACCCTCCTTGGAGATCTAGCAGAGCTTGTCCTAACTGCTGGTAGAGTTGAGTATGACCCTTAAAAAGAAGACAAAAAAAAAGAGTCTTTCTTTAACGCAACCAGTTACACACTTAATGCGTAACGATTCTCTCTGGTCTCTGAACGCCCACTCAAAGGCAGCTAAATAAAATCAAACTTCAGAACTGGTGCTCAGGCTTGATCCTAACATAAATGTATTGGGCCTTATCCGTACTGAAATTCATTTTATTTGCAGTACAGCTCAGACTTTCATGCCAGTAATGAAAAGCAACAGCAGACCCTTCACTAGGCTCCGAGATGGGCTTTTACCCAACCGTTACATTTGGCTGCACAAACTTTTTGTGGTCCTTTTCAGCACAACACCCGATGAAAATTGCCAGGGATACGTGAGGGCTGTTCTCCTGCGGTTTGCGGCTCGTTAAGAGTTGCTGGAGAAATTACTCAGCTTCCCCTCTGCCTCAGAGTCTTTGTTTTGACCCAGTTGCAAGCCCCAATATCCCAATTATTCGGCTTGGATACTCTGCTGGGAATCCCCCTCCCTCCCGCAGAGCTGTCAGTGACAGGGGGACAAAAAAATAACGGGCATCAATAAATGGACAGTCTATTCAGYCTACTCCAAAACGAGCTCCCCCAGCCCCCATAAAGCATTTCTACGGCCAAACTTCAACTTACAAAACCGGAATACRCTCGCAGGGAAAACTGGAAAGAAATTCCAGCCCTCGACAGGTCTGTGCCCGGTCTCTGTTTYACTTGAAGCAAAGAGGATGTCGCCACATGCTCACTGCCGAGRGGGGCAGACACGCTGGGTAATTATCTCTGAGTCACGGGAGAATAAAAGGTATAATGATAATTTAAATGATAAATAAAAAATAAAATAATTTTWAAAAGCAATAAAAGGTATTTCTGYATCTAAACATTTTAACAATAATCATTGCATCATAGAATCATAGAATATCTCAAGTTGGAAGGGACCCATAAGGATCATCGAGTCCAAATCATCATTTACATCGCTGGTTTTTGCCTAGGCGACGGAAGAGGCTTCTGGTTTAACAGAAAAGAAAAACAGGGAAGAGCATGTGTCGGTGTAGCTCCTTTGGGAAGGCGCCGGTGAGGGTAACCCCTGTGGTTTTGCCTTCTAGGTGACGGTGGAGTTTGCAGATGACGTTCGGGTGTCCTTCATTTGCACGGAGGTGGATTGCAAAGTGGTTCAYGAGTTCATCGGCGGCTACATCTTCTTGTCGACGCGAGCGAAAGATCAGAATGAGAGTTTAGATGAAGAGATGTTCTACAAACTGACCAGTGGTTGGGTGTGAGTCCCATGTACTGTACACCGAGAGGAAACCCCATGGCCATATTAATATTTAACTTTAAAAAGCTGTTCTTTGAAATATGCTGCTTAATAAAGTAAGCTTGAAATGTATCTTTTTTTTTTTTTTTTTTTAATCATGAAAACTTTTGCATTACCAGACCAGTTAATCTGTGTGCACTAATGAGCACTTCTGTTAATTTGCTATAACAAGACCGTATCTGGGCCAGGTGATTGTGCCGCTGGCCTTTAGATACAGAATCTGATGGGCAGATCAGGATAAGATTTGACTGACTTAAMATAGCCAATTTTCTAAGAGAACTCTAAGCCATCTTCTTGTAAAGCCATCCAGGGCTTAACCTATATGAAGTCTATTTATCATGTTTAATGCATGAGTGTTTTCTTTCTTTTTTTTTGTGTTTTTTTTTATTCTGTACATTTGACCTGTTTTGAAGTCGTCCTACCCCTAAGTAGAATTGCCATCTCTCCTTTCACACTACATGCACCGGGACTGCTACAGGTGCCTGACATGACTTTGGAGATAGTTGCGTGTGGCCTCGAAGATGATCTTCTGTTAGTCTGTTATAGCTTGGTTTTATTTGTTAACTTGCCTTTTGATAATCATTTATATTGTCTTTTTTTTTTTTTAATTTTATTTTATTTTTACACCATATTGTATTATGACACTTTTAGTATTCACCAGCATAGTCACTGTTCTGCCTATGATATGCAAACTTTTTCATTACAATATGAAGTAAAGGTCTATGAAGTATAGGTTTTGTGTAACTAATGTAAAAAACACAAATTTTATAAAATTGTACAGTTTTTTTAACTAGTCTCACAAGCCAGCTAGAATATTGCATAGATCTGGTGTATCAGCATTAACTATAGTATGCCTATAAGGGGTAAGGGGAATAACCAGGAAACAAAAAAACCCCAAAAACCCCCAATTTCAGTCCAGTAAATTTTTATCTAAGTTAAATAGGATTTCAGAGCTGCGCCACAACACCCTCGATAACTGATACCGGGGGCCAGGACCTCCCCGTTCGTTAAGCCAGCGCAGCGTTAACGCTAACGGGGAGCCACCTCCTGCCCCACCTAATGCAGAGGAATAACCAGTGTTGCGTTCCTGTAGTCTGTGGTTTCAAGACTATGTACAAATGCATTTTATTTTAAATAAAAGTCAAATCTTTTATTTAATATTCAGCTGCCGCTCCTGCTTTTTGTGGTTCAACCGTGCTACGGCAGAGCCGTAAGTAGCTCCTGTATTGACACAGCCACCCCCCGCCAGCCCGGCGCTCCATCCCGCTGCCTTATCCCGAGCTTGCCAAAACAAAATACCACCAAAAAAACAAAGCAAAATACAGGGATGGGGCAGGAGAGTCCAAGGCAGCAGCGTTGGTCCCCATCCCTGGGCAGGCAGGCAGGGGGGAGGCAGCTCCGGGGGCGCGGGGAAGGATGCTGCCCGGGATACACGCGGCCAGTACCCTGCCGTCACCTAATTTGAAGGCTGCTGATGGAGCGCTGGGGTGTAAAACAGCCTCGGCACACGGGGCTCAATTACACTGGTGAGAAGGGGAATCAATCTGTTTGCAACTTGGGCTTAAAAATGTTGTAWTTCAGCCTTTCAGTTGGCAGTGAAATTGGGATTGTCCCCAGGGAGGCCCCTCGACTCGGTGCCGGTGGAGCAGGGACTCGGCGAGCGGCAGAGATGCTGCGGCTGCGTGGGAATAGGGATGCTGCCTGGGCAGAGGCTCCTGCGAGGGATTCCTCACCATCCTGCTGCCCACCGGGAGAGCTCCGTGCCCAAAAATGCTCCGAGASAGGGGCCGGGGATGCTGCTTGGCCATGTCTGGTCCAGCTCCCAGCTTCAGGTTATCCCGTCCCGACATGGCACAGCCGCAGCGGGGCCGGAGGGAGGTGAGGAGGGACGGGAAAGGGGTGGCAGCGGCGGGCGAGGACGGCTGCTCCCTGCGCCTCTGGGTCCGGGGGGGGGGACAGCAAGACCTGCAGCATCTTCCCCAGGCGTGAGCTGGATGTGCTCCCTCGCAGGCGGATGCTCGGAGGAAATCATGCATTTCCCCATCACTGCTGCGTTTCTGCAATGATCCTCTATTTTTTTGCACCACCTGCTCTTGGACGGGTCGCATCCTTGCTCCAYAAAAGCAGAGGGAAGGGGTGGCCCAACGGTGCCATTCCTTGGTCCCACCGCAGATGGGACGGCAGCTGGGGCAGAGGTGTGCTCGGGATGTGCCAGGGATGCTCCCAGCCCTGCCCCACGCCTGGGGGCTTGTTCTTTTGGGTGCTGGCAGCTCCCGGCTGCCCGGCAAGTCCGGGCGGTCCCAGGAGGCACGCGAACGGAGGAGCGGCGTGCACGCTCCTGGCAGGCGGCGCCGGGATTTTGGCTGGATGCGGGAACGGATGAGGCACGGCAATAAAAACATGCCTGGCTTGGAATAGCACYGAAGCTGGGTGTGTGATGGGGATGGCTCGCTGAAAAATATTTACCTCCTATTTCACAGCCCGAGGTTATGCGGGATGGGGAGGTGTAACGTGGGGAGGAAAGGTGGAGGGAGAAGATGCATCCTCCTGTCCGTCCATCCCCAACCGCCTCCCCTTGCTACGCTGAATCAGGGCCTGATTTTGGCAGCTGAGGGAGGCGATAAGGCAGGAAACGCTGAGCAGAAAAGCAGAGGAGGTCGGGGAAGGGGCATGGGAAGGCAGAGGCTGCTTTCAACTGCAGCCCTTTCCCGCACGGCCCCCCGAGGACAGGGGCCGGGAGAAGCTGGGTGGGAAGCGGGGAGCGGTGCGGGCGTTTGCAGGAGGCTGGGAAGCAGCGAGGGGGTCGCAGGGGGCTTCCAGGTGATCCGAAGGAAGCTGCCAGCTTTTCTAGCATGTCTTTCCTTTCTCCTTGGATGAAAAGATGCAACTGAAAATGAGCTGTTGGAGTGGAGGGGGCGGGGGGATAAAAAAATATCTGTGGCTTACCTAAAATCTGGAGAAACACCAGATAAAATAGAGCACGAAGCTAATCGCAAGCACCGGGCTGGCCGGCACGGATGGGAACRGCCGCACGCCGGGGACGGACACGGGGGTGAGGAGGGAGCACGAGGAGCACGTGGCAAGATGGCTTGGGGAGGGAGGCGGCGAGAGCTGGAGCCTGCGGGAGGGGGTGGGTGACCCACCCCAGGGACAGGCAGGAGGACAAGGAGGACCATAGCTGGTGGCCCTGCTGCTCCTCCCGTAGTCATCAGACAACGCCGGTGGGGTGAGTCAAAGGGAAACCAGGACGGGGTGGGTGCAGAGGTTTCCAGTGATGTGCTGGGGAGAGGTGTCGGAGGCCGGGTGGGTTTTGGGAGTGTTTGAGCATTAAAGCCAGCAATGGAGGATGAGGAGGGTCTTGGCAAGCCAAGGCAATGCAAATCCCAGTTCCCGCAGCACCAGCGCTGAAGGGAGATGCGGAGGTTTATTCTGCTGACGCAGTGAAATCTGGCTGTGGTTGACCCTTTCGGGTAAACAAACAAGTAAACCAAATTAAAAACAAAACCAAAACCAAGGAGAAACCAGCCCATGGGTGTCCACAGCCCTCTGGGATGACTAAGCCTCGGGGAGGAAGAGCAGTGACTGTCTGGCATCCATGAACTGGAGGCTGCCCTGGGGAAAAAAAAAAAATTATCTCCAGCTGATGAGGAGGAGGGAGGTTCAGAGCCAACAGGGCTGCTTAAACCCCAGTTTAACCAAAAGAAGCGGCAGAGGTGCCTGAARCCGGGATTACTCCAGCCCGACAGGAGCGGGCAGGGCCAGGGGGGGTGGATGCTCCTCCCTTGCTGACCCTGCTCTGGGACCTTGAGGGGGGGAAAGGAAAAAATAAATCACTTCACCGAAAGGTACTGATGCAAACCGGCTGCCAAGGTGAAAAACCGCTTCACTTAAYGCACGCAGGGGATTTGCATGCCTGCCTGAGCAAGGTATCGGCTGGGGTGTCAGCTAGGATTCACACAGCTTTTTAAGCCCCAGGTAATTTAATACCGTGCAGATGGGCAAGTCACATAGCGGTTTTAAAGCAGGACCAGCAGAGTTTTGTACGGGGGAGAGATTCATGGACCCACGCAGATTTTAAAAACAAAGGAAAAAAGACGTATCTCCAAAAGAGGGCTGTCGCCTGCAGCGAGGGGGGGTGAGAGCCTGCGTACGGAGGCACATCCCGCTGCCATGAATCGATGGAAAGAGGACATYTGGGGAAGCCGTTGGTTTTTGGGGAGCAATAACGACCCCAAACAGGGTCGCTGCCTGTGACGGGGACACGCGGGAGCACAGGGCCGGTTTCCAAGGGTGCGGGAGGAAAGCTGTCTCCCATGGGATGGCCACCCCGGGCAGCGGAGCTTTCCTGCAGCCGTCCGGGGCTGAAGAAAGCTCATCAAATTAATCAGTAGTAAAACCAAGCCGGCTGAGTCATTTCAGCGTCTCAGCCCTGCAGGAAGCACGCTGGGGACTTCCCAGCCTTCGGGCCGCTGCGCCAGCTSCCCGGGGCCGGCTGGGTGCAAAGGCACCTCCGGACCTCACAGCCCCGGGGGGATGCGAGCGCCTTCCCCTGCCTCCCCCAGCCCCTCCAAGCCCCTCGTTTGGTGGAACTTCGGGGGCCGGGAGCCCAGCAGGGCTGGGATCAGCGGCATCTTTCACCCTGACCTGCCCCGGGTGCTGCGGGAGCCGGAGGAGGGGGGCCCTGGGCAACCCCGAGGGTACTCAGGGCCACCGGGGATTTACCCGGCGTTGACCRGGGACGCACGAAACCCAGACCAGGCGTCGCCAGCGCCAGCCGGGATCCGGCCCAGAGACGAAACCACATGCGGATGTGAGTCGCCTGCTTCAGCCCGGCTGCCGAGAAACCCTCGCTTCCCGGGTGTATTACCAGGGGTGTGTTAACCCCCGTCTCCGATGCAGGAAAGGATGGTGAAGAGCCAAAGCCCTCGGCGGCGGCACCAACTCGACGGCAGGAGCGGTTTCATCAGTCTAATTAGATTCAGACTGATCAGTGACCACGCTCGCACGGCTCAAAACCTTTCTGGAAACCAGTGGGGTTTTTATTTGTTTGCTTTAAGTATCATAAAAGCACTGTATGCTTTTATTTGTGGCACCGAGGCACTAAAGAGATAAAAGATCTATAAATATCTGCTGGATGTTATAGATTAAAAAAAAAAAAAAAGTGCCTCCCCGCTTGCATCTTTTCCCGTAAGCACCAGTGCAATGCGGTCCGGGCAGCCCGGCCTCGTCCCTGCTCCCGTTCCGATTGGCATCGCAGCCTTCCCTTTGAAATCCCTTGCATCCCTCCAGCTGTTCGACATATTTCAGCCTTGAGTCTCTCCCCCTCCCCGGGAAACTGCTCCTTTGGTTTCTCTTAAGCTCCCCCRTCTGGTTTTCATAACTGCAGAACGCAAACGGGGACTTTTCCCAGGGTGTTATCGAGGCCACGGGACTGCGATGCCCCGGGGATGCAAACCCGGACCTTCCCCACCTGCGGAGCCGAAAACTCGTCCCGGGGGAACCGTGTCGATGGGCTGGGGCGGGAGAGGATGGGAAACACCAGTTTAAGAAGAATTAAAAAACCCAACGTGCCAAATTCAGCCCAAAAAAGCTGGCAGGGAGCTTACATCGGTTTGATCAGCATTTTATCTGATCCGTGTAAGAGGCTGCAGCGTTTGCACTTCGCGGGGGAGTTCTTTTTTTAGCTTGACACAGGAGCATCAAAATATTTTCCTAGAACCCAAGTGACTCGGAAAGGCCAACCCCATATTTTAAAGTGACTCAAATATGCAAGAACCTGTCAGATACTGAAATAATTCGGGAAGTTTTCCCTTTGATCCGTAGTTAAGACAAAGACCTGGAACCGGAGCTCCCCTGCGCTGTCTGCTCCCGGTGAAGCCGCAGATTCCCGGCTGGTGGGAAGCCTCCGGCTGGAGGACTCCCACTCCCCCTCCTCTGAGAAAACAGCAGTTTGAGCAAATAAAGCATTTGCTCTGGGGTGGTGGTTTTTTTTTTTTTTTTTGGCTTTTGGTCAGCAGCTGGTCAGCCCCTAACGAGCAAGCTGGGCTTTGATTTCCTGCCTGGGAAAGGGGGTGTAAAAGAAACGGGAGAAGATCTGGGTTAGAAATTTGACTCGCGCCAACGATCCTGGCTGGGAATTGCTCCCCTTTGTCCCTTGCCTGGGGAACGTGTCCCAGAGGGAGGCACCGGATCGGCTCGGGGGCAAGCCTAAGGGGCCACGGGGGAATTGCGGTGGTGCCTGGAGAAAGCGAAGCCCCTTGGCACCAGCCTGGCTGGGGAGAGGCACCGCGTGCCCCCGCACTGCCCTCCAAACCGGGCTCGCACCGCCCAGGGCTTGCAGGATGAGAGAACAGCAGCTCTTTTATTCCCCTTGTGCAATTCCTTAATCCCAGGGCAGAGCACCGCCGCTGATCTCGGGCGTTAGCTTTGCCCCGCTGGCACACCGGTGGGAGAGGAGGTGCCGGTCCCCCGCAGAATAAACCCAGCTAAGTCCTGCTCATACCTTTGACCGCCGCATTTCCAGCTGGCTCTCGCCCTCGGCTCGCCCAGGGCAGAAAGCAGAGGGCCAAGGCCAGCAGCGGGGAGCCCGCAGCCAGCCCCCAACCAGCCCCTCTGCCCCCAGCCACCTCCCCACAGGGCTCCTCTCCCCGCATGCTCCTCTGAGGGCTTCTGCACTCACGATGTCGGGCATCCCGAAGGCAATCCGCAGCACTTCATCCCAGCCAGGCAAAGCTGGAGCTACCGGCAAGCCCCGGCCGTGCTCCCCACATCCAGCTGGGGAGCAGGAGAGGGGCTCATCACCCCCAACTGTCCTACCTGCGTCATGCAATGCATTTTCTGGCTGTGTTTAGAGGTGGTGAAGCCTTCCCTTGCCCCTTCCCACGGTAACTGTGTGGATTGTCTCTCCCAGGTGGCAGGGATGGCCAGACCTCACCTGGGACACTTGGGGAAAAATCAGGTTCCTGGTTTCCCTAATGGCTCTCAGCAGATCTAGGCAGGAGGGCAAACAAAGAGCTGCTGTTCGCTATCAGTGACCTTGAGGAAAGACTTTTGGGTGTTTCGKTTTTGCCCTGACAAGGCAGCGAGGATGAGGAGGGCTCTCGGGAACAGTAAACCTGGAAAGAAGCAGCCCAGAAAGTCTTGGAAAGGCTTTAGGTGTTAACACTGGGAGCTTGGGATGGGCACAGGCTCAAGCAAAGCAGGATGAGGCAGGACGCTGCAACGGGGCTGAGACCAAACACAACCCAAACAGGAGATGTCCTTACCCAGAGCTTTGGTCCTGGCTCGGTGATCAGACCAGCCCGTCCCCTCTGCCTGGCTCCCCCCACGATGACAAACACCCCAAGATGCCACCTCAAAGCAAACACATGGTAAAAACACCCTCGGCCAGCCCAGACCCCAAGGTGTTCCCATCTCTGCCCATCCTGCCAGAGGGACGGAGCTGCCCCGAGGCCACCTCCAGCCCCCGTCCGTGCTGTGCCCCGTCCTGGGCAGCAATCTGGAGGGACCACATCTGATTCACATCGTCTCGCAGCTGAAAATCATGTGTCAGGCGCTTCAAAGGACACGGCCTTATAGCCAAGGGGCTCCCCTTGAACTCGATGGCAAGCCGCCCCGCCGCAGGGTCCGGGTGACGGYCAGGGGCGGCTGTTTTATCTCCTGAATGTTTTTCCCCTTCCCATAAACAGAAGGAGCGGATGGGAACATGTCTGAGACCGACGGGGAAATGACAGGGGGGAGGGAGAGGGGTGTTAAATCTTCAAAAGCGCTCAAGTGCCGGATCCTGGAAGAGACGCTGAGAGCAGGGAACGTCGCTGGTGGGGGAACAAGCAGAGCACCAGGGAGAGCACTGGGCAAGCACTTCCAACATTTTCCTTTTACGCAGAGTTGCAAGGAAAGAAAAAGATTTTTCAATGACCTAAAAGATGAGCGGACCGACCTTCAATGACCTAAAAGATGAGCGGACYGACCCTCCCAGCCCTGCAGCAGCAGCACGTGGCGGAGACGAAGGGCCGCGCTGCCCCGAGGGTGGACCTGCCCCTGGGCACAGTGCGGAGTCCGGCCCCGACTGCTCCCCCAGCACCCGCAGCCAAACCCCACGCTATCTCAGATGTCCACACGGCCTGGGAATAAGCACATCTGGAACCGACGCCTCCCAAATTGTCCTTCAAGCCCTCTGCGGCCAAGCCAATCCCAGCCCCTTAATTAATCCAGAGTACAAAAATAGCCCTGCAGGATTTCCTGCCTCCCCTTCCTCCCCTCCAACGGCACCATAAGGTAAGAGGAAGGAGGAGAAGCTTGTAAAGCAGAATTAAGGGAAGATGCTCCACAGAGCCCATGGTACATCCCTGCATTATCGCTCTCATTTCATTTGGAGGGACCCCCCGTCCTGCCCATGCACAGCCAGAGCACAGCTCATCCTCCCCGTCCCACGCATGCAACGCGCAGGCGTTAAGTCCTCCAAGACACACTGGGCTTTGTTAAATTCCCATCATTAAATTCCCGGGAAGCRCCCAGGCGATGGGGGTGCGGGCAGGGCGGCAGGGACCTCGCCGCCTGCCCGGCTGCTCTGCGGGAGCGGGGCCGGACGCGGAGTGAGATGAAATTTGATGTGGAATAACTCCACCTAGAGGGAAACAGGATGGTTGGGYGAGACGGGCCACGGGCAACCGTGGCACGGCTGAGCACATTCCCAGTTGCCTGCCGGGTGGGACCAAGGAGAGATCGCTGCCTGGACACGGAGATGGCCCTGCTGCAGGTGGCCCCGGGACACCAGAGCGGGCATGGCTCGCTGTGGCGGTGGCACGATGCTCGGTCCCATGGGTGTATCTGCCACCATCAGTGATCAGTGAGCCTGCAGCCGGCTCAGATCCRAAAGCCCAGCTGTCCCTTTCCACCCCCAGGACCAATTGCCACTCACTGGTTTCACACACGAGATTCGTGGCCATCCCACAGGCGATTCTCCGAGTCCTTCACTCAGGGCGTTTCCCTCTGTTGTTATTTCCTTGCTGACACCTGGAGTTTCACTCCTCSCCAGCACTTCCCAGGGCACGGACATCTCTCTGGATGGGCCACACAACAAGTTCAAGAGCGGTGGGGAAATCAGAGCAAACGCACATCTTGTCATGACCCCCCTCTCAGTGTTCAGATACACCCAGTTCTAAAACACCCCCCCCAAATCTGAGAGTTCTCTGCACCCACATGCTCTGGCTTGCTTTCTCTTTTTTTCAATAGCAGATCCCTCTGCAGTTTGGTCAGAGATAATCAGAGCTGGGAAGTGCCTCCTGCCTCATCCAGACCCTCTGCCCATCTCCAGCCAGGACCGACTCCACCAGACCTGGGGGTGGGTTGGCCGCAGCCTCCCCACCCCGTGCAATGGGACGGGGGTTCCTTCGGAGGGAAATTTGGCACAGCTCTCCCCGCTCCTGGCTGCATCTGGCTGAACCTTAGCACGAAGGGGTCAGGGATGGAGGACGCGAATACACCCAGGCATGGATGGATGGATGGATGGATGGATGGATGGAAGGAAGGAAGGGTGGAAGGAAGGATGGATGGTCAGGGTGAAGCCACCGGCACAAGCTGCGGTACCTTTTCCCAGAGCTCACCAGCTGCCCCCAGGTCTGGTTGGTGTCCAGCCAGCCCAGAGCCCAGGAAGAGCTGGAGGAGGACCATCATCCCGAGCTGGGGAGGTGGGAGCACCGCGCAGGAGCAGCCCCCCTCGGCGCACCCCGTGCAGAGACCTTAGCAAACTACTGAAGTCTTCACRGCCTTGCTGATCCTCTCCAGGCGTGAGCAGTCACCGCCGTGCAATTCTGMGAAGCCCCCCGTGTTTTCTCCTCCYGCCCTTCCCAGSCCCCCACCTTTGCCRACCGGTTGCTCRGTCTCTTTCAGGCCCCGCTCGCTTCAGCCCCGTTGTCCTTCCCGCAGGACTCCTGCCCGCACCGCGCCAGCTCTAGGCATGGGCATCAACCACCGTTTTTTTTTTTCTTCTCTGTAACCTTGGAAATTGGAGACCCAGGGAACATCATCTTCAGCTTCTGTTTAACAACCGCCTCTTATCACTGCTCGCACAGTGCAGCCCAGGCGGAAGATAAAGTATTTCCACTGCGATGGATAAACAGAGATCAAGCCCGCCGAGCGGCTTGCCCGGCAATATTGTCCTTTGCCTGCTCGGCTGCCTGAATTTGGGGTGTGCTTCTTCCCAGGCCCCACGTTCAGTTTCCTGGCGCGGTGCAGGGTCTGGCCAGCCGGGCAGAGCCTCCCCTTGCTCCTGGCTCGGCCGGTTGTTAACCACTTACTTCCAAACTGTTGCACGCTTTGTCCCGGCAGCCGGCTGCYGAGGGCCGTGCCAAGGCTTTTCTGCTGGGGCCGCTGCCGAGCCTTCAGCCGGGGTGGCCACGAGCAGAGCTGCCGTGCCGGGACTCACGTACAACCGGGGTGCGAGAGTTCCCTCCTGTACGGCTCCTCTCCAAAGCCCTTCCCTTCTCCAAAGTCCTTCCCTCATCCCGCCGGGGCGATGATTTCGCCTTCAGGTTCCAGATGACCCAACGGTGTGGGCTCAACACTCACCCCGGCTGCCCCACGGCTGCAGAGAGGCCAGTTTTGCCCCTTAAATGTATCCCCCAGCATCCATGGAAGGGGAGGACAAGAGATCAGSGCTGTGTTTCCCTTGAGGAAGCTTCGATGCTGAATTTAATCGAGCCCATAGAAATAAGACCTTTGGGAAATACAGGAAGGTCCTTCTTAACTGGCCCGCTGATGGGACGTCGGGTGAGACAGCGTGTTTGCAGAGACAGTCGCTAGATACATGCCATCTTGGTGCCACTAGCTTGTATTTGGTGGAAGGGAAAAAGTTAAAAGCTGTTATTTACTCACTAATCCATCCAGAGAAAATGGCTTATCAAACCCACGGTGGTCATTTTGTACGGGAAGGCTGGGGAGATCTGTCATCCAGAGTGCTCTGCCTGCGGCTGATGAGAAAATGTCCTTTTACCTGCAGGGACCGTCAATCTCTGGGGTTACCTGCAACGCACACACCCTCGTGCCCGCTGCACGCAGGCTCAGCACACTTTGGGATCACAAGTACCATTTAGGCTGTGTTCCCCGTTTCTCAGCTCAAGACTGGATCCGTGCTTGATCTGATCCCAGCTCCAATTTTTTAGAGTGAGCTGATGCTATTTTACTTCTCATAAAATCCAAAGGAGGGCGATGGCAATAAATAGGTTTCTTGCCGGAGCTGCTTTCGCATGTTTTTTAAGCCCTGACTTGGACTCTGAGCCAGGATATTTGAGTATTAATGAGGCACGATGCCGTTAACCTCAGGTGGGGATTTTCTCCATAAAAAAAAAAAAAAAAAGTTCCTGAGCCATGGGCAGGAGAGACAAGAAAACCTGAAGACACGAACACGCGCTTCTTCCAGCCTCCGCAGACAGCGGGCTGGGGCTGCCTCTGCAAGGGGCGGCCTCTGCTCCCCTCCGAAAGCGACGGCTGGGGCAGGGGGCTGCGACACACCTGCGGTTCCCAACGCTTCCCCTTCCCCTGCAGTTCAATCATATTTGGCTTCTTGGCTAAAGATGGGATAATTATTTCCAGCGAGGTAGACACGTTCCAGATGCACTTCTCCTTTCAAAACTGCACTGACGCTATCATAAACCCCAAAGAAATACCATTTCCCAGGTCCCAGGCGGCCATCTGGATGGCGGCAGAGCTTGGCCGAAGACTGCCAGGTTTCCCCTACGACTTTATTAAGTTCGAGCAAGTATTTAGTTTCTTGCTATCCATCTGTGGGCAACATTTGGGGAGACACGGCAGCATCTTTCTTTCCTCTGGCAGACAGATGGGGATTAAGCGGGCGCTGGGTCCTCTGCCAAATCCAGGTGCCCGGAGCTGGTTTATGCAGCTCTTCTGCAGACATTTCCACCGTTCAGGATTTATCGGTGGCTGGATATAGCCCGAGCTACGAGAGGTTAAAAAGAATCAAAGAGGCTGGTCCCTAGGCATACCGAGCCCCGAGCATCTGTTTCCAAAACAGAATGTAAACAATTTTATTGTGGCAAGGATTTAATCGTTCTTACTGTCCCGTGTCATACAGCCAAAGGAAAGGAGAGGGCTTTTTCTCTCCTCGTAAAGCAGGGTGTGTTTCAGACTCAGACATTTACATCAAACAAGTGCATGGCTCTTTTCCCATCTTTCTGACTGTCCCGCAGTCACGAATTTGCAATTTCTCTGCTTTGTGACCGCCTTGTTCCAGCGCTGGCAAATACGGAGCAGCCAGAGGATATCACTTTGCTGGTTTGTTTTTTTTTTTTTTCCCCTCTGCAGCAAAATACGCCGCAGTGGAACTGGCAGAGAGGAGATGAACGCATCCGTGACACAAGTGGAAACGCGTTATTTCAACTTTCCCCTTGCTCTCCAGCAACCAAATCCTGGCCCCGGAGGTACCGGGGAGATTTATCTGTGGGCTGCTGTGAATCCTCRCTGGCCCTAATCACTTGACCTTTAAAAAGTCACCGGATGGGACTCGGAGATGTCTCAAGGAGATGTGAGAGCTCATCARCAGCCACGTGCCTTTCGCCAAGCTTTCGGAAAGAAGCGAAGCCTGTTTCATGCGTGGACTCTCAGGAGTCTGGGTACACTAATCCAGTCCTTTCCCGCTGGCCACCTCTTTAAAAGCCCATAAGAGCACCGCCACCTCCTTCCAATGTGGTTAAAATTAGAGAAAAAGCTTAAAACGTACTGCATGGGGACAGGGGTGGCTGAAAACCAGCTGGCCCCGTTCTGTCCTGCCTGTGCGGTTGGCTCGGGTTTTGCCRGAGGGTTTTGGATGGGCTCTGGGAGGGTGTAAAGAGCAAATCTTTGTGAGAGGTTAATCCCCTCATGGCAGCGGCCCTTCTCCAAACATCTCTGGGTTCCTGAAATGGAAGAGGGTTTCGGAGGCGCTGACAGAGGCACTGTTCAGTTTAAGCCCCTCTCTCGGGGCAGGTTTCTTTGCTCTCAGCTTGCAAACCCAGTTGAARAGGGTCCGTTCCCACCTCCGCCCGCAGCCTGGCAAATTCACCTTTCCTCAGGAAGGTTTTTTCCATCCAGATCATTTCCCTGCTCTGGTTTAGACTCACGCTGCTACAAAATCCACGTGCAGATTCTGTCCTCAAGCCAAGCTGAAGTCAGTACCTGTGGTGGTAAATAGGACAGGACTGGCCTCCAGGACTAACAAAAACGGCCCTGCTGGGGCAGGGCAAGAGGTTTAACCAAACCAAAGGATTTTTTTCCTCACTCTGCAACGTTAAGCTGTGGCACAGCGGGAGCTCTGGGGGTCAGAAGCTGAGACACACACACGGAGGATAGCGCAGTTCAGCTATTAAATACCACGCACCAGATGTACCTTTGGCGCAGGATGTCCCCACGCGGCCGATTGCCTGAAACTGGGAGGATGTATCTGGATAAGGCTTGTCCAAAATGCCCCGTATTCCCCGTGCAGGTCCAAGGCTGCTCTGAGCCTCACTGGGGAGAACTGGGCTGACCCCATGTGGTCACGGCCTTGTTATGGCATGATTTTGTTTTTAAATGACTTCACAGTTACTTAGGTAACATGCAAAATCTACCTCACATCCATCAAATCTTTCCATCACGAAAAAGGCACAGTGAAGGGAGTTAAGCTAAATCCTGGTCTGTCATTTTTCACGCAGTGGAAATGTGTCCGCACTCCCAGTTTCCCCATTTAACCAGCCAAAGCAGAGCTTCCGCGTTTCTTTTTGTGGATGGAAGCGGGATATRGTGTTCATTTTTTAGCATGGACGGGTTCTTCCCTCTCCTAATCCCTCAAAACAAAGGAAATAGAGAAGGGACGGGAGGGGAAAGCTCACACCCAGTTTGTGCCTTTTCCTTGCAATAAAAGGTTAATAGTCGCAGTGATTCACCCACGCAGCCCCCAGCCCTGGCTCCGCCGGACAAGCTTGGGGCGAGCATCGCCCCCAGACTTTGGGTGTGCCTGAGCCCAGGGAGGTTGGTGTGTGTCATCTGGTCACTCTGGGCCCGAAGAAGTAAAAACTAAGTAATGTTGATTGTTTCCACGGTAACAGCGAGTGATTCATTCTGAGGGTAAAGTAACAGGGGGGAAGAAATATGGAAAATGAAAATCATGTTTCAGAAGCACGTTGTGTAATTATCTCATTCAGCAGGCTTCCATGCTACATGCGTGCCTTGACCTCAGCTATTTATAAAACAGTCTCTCAAGACGATCTCCAAGTTGTATTTTTTTATTGAAAAGGAAGAAAAAGCCCCCACTCATGCTCCCTGCCAGCCTTGGAGGCTGAACAAGGCCCGTCCCAGCACAGGACAGCAGGTCTTGCCCAAGGGGAGTGATAGAGCCTCCAAAAACAATCCCCCAGAGATGAAAATTATCAAAGCGAGCAATGCTTTCACGACGAAAGCTGCTGCCACCTGCAACTCCTCATGAGAAAGASGAACCTTTGTACAGCCCTTTCATCTGGGCCATCCCTCCACAGGTACCCAGCTCTAGATTAAGGAGAGCAACCCTTCAAAGCACCAAGCAGCTTCCCGGAGGAGCTCCGGAGGCCAAACCCCAGTGAAAACGCAGGGAAACGCATGCAGGGCAGCCAGCAAGTACACCCTGCGAGCTCCTAGCGATCTGCTGCTTCTGAAAAGCGTCATACAGAGGTCTTCACTGACCTCACGTGGTCTGGGCCTCAGTTTTACCTTTCCCCCAGAAGAAAGTCCTGCAGTCAGTCAAAACAAATACCAAAATCTTTACGRGAAAGGCAGCTGGCTGAAGAAACACCCGCCAAGCTGTGAAGATGAGAGGCATGGATGAGAAGAAGGTATAATCCAGCAAAGACCCCCCCACACCCCACGGAAGGAGAAACCACTCCCTGTGCTGAGGGGCACTGTCCGCTCCCCTGCCACCCGCCCCGCTCCCGAGGGGATGCT